>VZRM01002249.1:32977-56507 GCA_013397955.1 Grantiella picta | reverse complement strand
CCCCAAACGGACCCGCATTCGCCCTCAAACCCAGACGGGCCCCACATTCTGCCCTCCAACCCCAAAGAGGACCTTGTTCCCCCTCAAACCCCAAACGGATCCACAATCCCCCTCAGCCCCCAAATGAGACTGACATCCGCTCTCTGACCCCAAACCTTTGCTGGACCTGCCACGTTGGGAACACGCAGTTTATGGGGATGTGGGAGTTTTGGGGACATGCAGGTGGGTTTTGGGGACATGGGGAGCTCATGGGGAACGTGGGAGCTTTGGGGACATGCAGGTGGGTTTTGGGGACATGGGGAGCTCATGGGGAACGTGGGAGCTTTGGGGACATGCAGGTGGGTTTTGGGGACATGGGGAGCTCTTGGGGAATGCGGGAATTGTGGAGTGAATGCCGGCTGTGTCCCGCAGGATGAAGGAGTGGTGGCTGCAGGTGGGGCTGCTGGGTTTGCCCCTCCTCGCCGTCTACCTGCACATCCCACCTCCCCAGCTCTCCCCGGCTCTCCGCTCCTGGAAATCCTCCGGAAGCTTCTTCACCTACAAGGACCTGAACATCTTCTACAGAGGTGATGGAGCTCGGGGATGGGATCACCCCTTGGTGGCCATGGGGACATTCCCAAAGAGATGACAATTCCCTCCCAAATGGCTCTGAGCAGTCACTGCCTGCATCCAGCAGGGAGGGATCAGAACATTTTACCTGGGAGAAAGTTGGTTCTTGTACCTTGGAGGGAAAGATCCCGGAGCCTCTGATGGATCCCAGCAAGGAAAAGACACACAGAAGCAGCTGCAATTAATTCGGGCTAATTAAATCCCTGGATTGATCATGGAGCCAGCGAGTTTCCGAAGGGAACCACTGGGAAGCTGCGGTGGGAATCAAACCCATCCTTGCTGGTGGGGAGCAGGGGGAGAGGTGCCCCACGGCAGGGTGGATTCCCAGCGGGATGAGCAGCCATGCCCATCCTAGAAGGGAGGAATTTTGGGAAAAGCTGTCCCTGAGCTGTATGGATTTGGTTCCCCCGCAGATTCCAGCGGTGCCGTCGGCAGCTCCGACATCGTGGTGCTCCTGCACGGCTTCCCTACGTCCAGCTACGACTGGAGCAAGGTGAGGGGTTGGAATCTGACCGCAAATCCCAGGATTTTTATCTCCTGGGGATGAGCAAACAGCACAGGGGTGTTTGCCATGCTCTGGAGGAGAATTCCCCAGGTTTTTCCTGACAACACCACCATGCTCCAGGATATCACCCCGTTCCTCTCCCAGCATGGGATCCAAGCTCTTTTCACATCACCCTTTCCCACAGTCCAGTTCAAAGTGTGTGGGAAACATCCAAAACTATTCCTTGGCTTTTTTGGGTGATAGTCTTGCTGTTTTATTGGGAAATTTTGACCTCCTGCTGTTTTCTTGGAGCTGGAATGTTCTCCTGGGCTGGTGGAAGGGATCATGTCCATCCACGACTGCTCATCACCACAGATGTTTCCTTTCTCCATTCCCACTGGATGCTTTTTAAACGCATTTCTCCTCTTCCCAGATCTGGGAAGGGCTGACCCAGCGCTTTCACCGCGTGATTGCTCTGGATTTCCTAGGATTTGGATTCAGTGACAAGCCTGTGAGTACCCTGGGATGAGGATTTTCACGGTTGCTTTCAGCCCAGCACTCTGGAAAATTTGTTTTTGCCATCCAGTTTCTCGTCCCATTTACCTCTGGAAAAGGGATGAGTGGTTAATGAGGGTGGAAGGGATGGGGAAGGTTGGTGGTGGAGCTTCAGCTGGGTTTGATGGGATCCCGAGGTGCACCTTGACCCCTTTGGAGCAGGGACAATGCTCCCATGGCCTTGTGGACATCACAGGACATCCCAACTGCTGAATCCGGGCTCACAAGCTGCCGCTTTCCAGCGTCCCTATTTCCGTCTCCCTCCCTTGGGGTGTTTATTTGGGAACTGGGGGCTCCTGGTGGGTCAGGCTCTCACTGGGATCCCTCTCCCACTTTTGCAGAGGCCCCATGGCTACTCCATCTTCGAGCAGGCCACTATCGTGGAGGGGCTGCTGCGGCACCTCGGGCTTCGGCACCAGAGGATCAACCTGCTGTCCCACGACTATGGGGACACGGTCGCCCAGGAGCTGCTGCACAGGTCCCTGCCACCCCTCCTGCCCTTTCCCGTGTCCATCGAGATGATTTCCAGCAGATAAGTGGAAGGATGTGGAAAAGAATCCCCTTTTCCCTGTGCCTGAGGTGTCTCGGGGCACGTCTGAGCTCCCATCTGTCCAATTCCCAAAGGAAAGGGAGATGATCCAACATGATAGGAACTCCTGGGTGGTCATTTCTCAGAGCCTGGAGAGGTTGGGTTGTGTTTCAGCTTCTTCTCTGCTGTCCCCAGGTATGAGCACAATAAAACTGGAAGCATCTTCATCAACAGCCTCTGTTTATCCAATGGAGGTAAGATTTGCCCAGGGAGGGATGGGAATCGTGGGATCCATGGGATGCGGTGACCTTCCCATCTCTGTCACCTGAATCCCAAAGACTGAATCCCAAGGTGCTGTAATTAATCAGGACAATCAATCCTGGGGCTCTCTGGGCCACTTTCATGGCACCACAAAGTAGGAAAAACTGGGAGATGTGGAACAAAACCAACAAAACACTTCCAGTGTTACAACTCTGTTTCTTGATGTCCTTGCAGGGATTTTTCCCGAAACACACTACCCCCGCTTCAGCCAGAAGGTGAGCTGCTCCTCTGAATCCAAATATCCCAAACAAACACCACTGAGACCCCACAGCCACCTCAAGGGTTGGGAAAAGCCCTCCATGGAGGCAGGATTTATCCATGAGTCTCCTTTTTCTCTCCTTCCCAAGCTCCTCAAGGATGGGGGTTTGCTCTCCCCCATCATCCTGCGGCTGATGAACTTCTTTTTCTTCTCCGGCGGGTGAGTTGGGTGTTGGTGCTGCTGGGCACAATCCATGAGGAGGTGAGCCAAGTGGGAAAGGGGAAGTGTAGGAATTAGAAGGAATTCCTGGCTGGGAGGGTGGGGAGGCTCTGGCAGAGGTTGCCCAGAGAAGCTGTGGCTGCCCCTGGATCCCTGGAAGTGTCCAAGGCCAGGTTGGAGCAACCTGGAATAGTGGAAGGTGTCACTGCCCATGGCTGAGGTTGATATTTGGATGACCCCTAAATTCCCTTCCTACCCAACCCATTCCATGATTCCATAAATCAGTGTGGCAGGGATTTGGCAGGGGAGCAGATCCTGTCTCCTGTCCCTGTTGAGATAGGATTGACCTCCTGGACCATAAACCAGCTTTTCCCTGGACACCGAAATCCTTCTCTCCCACAAGTGTTGAGATTACCCAGTCCAGAGGCAAAAAAAAGCCCCTGCACAATCAGATTTGTATGTTTTTTGCAGTGCTAAAACCCCTCTCTTTTTTTTTTCCCCCAAAAAAGCCCTTTTAGGCCATCCAGCACTTATCCCCACTTACTTGAGGGACATCTTGCCACTGGGAGTTTTGCCGTGGAATTGGAAGTGCTGGAATTTTTTGCCCTTGAGTAGTTTTGGAGTAGTTCCCTGACGCTGCTGCTGCCAGGCCTCTCCAAATTCCCTTTTTTTCCAGGCTTGGGGCAGTTTTTGGGCCCTACACACAGCCCTCCCAGGCTGAATACTGGGATATGTGGACAGCAGTGCGGAATAATGACGGGAATCTCGTTATGGACAGGTATGTTGGCATTAATTCCTGCAGGAGCTTTATTTCGCACCTCTGAGGTTCCCAGAGCTCAGCCAGAGGTTCTCCAGAATTCCCAGCTGCTTGTTTGGAATCTGGGATCAACATTGCATCCCAAGAAAGACTTGGGGGTGATGTCAGGGCAGGGAAATGAAGGCTGGAGTTGGATCTGAGCCTGCACACGACTGGCGATGTAAAACCTGGGGATTTTTAATTTGGAAGTCAAGGGCTTGGAGTTGGAGGGTTTTGGGAATGTGGCAGGTATTTGAGCAATCCCCCAGCACTGTCCCAGGAGCTATATGCCTCTGGATCTGAACCTTCTGGGCCATTCCCAGAAATCCCAGTCCCAAATCTTCAGTTTGGGAGTTTCGGAAGGACCTGTTTTTTTCCAGTTGGTGGCTTTTAGAAGGATCTTGGGCTGGTGGTTATGGATTCAGTTCCTTGTCTCCCCTTTTCCCAGTGGGAGAACAGTCACTGAGCTCAGGGATGATGATGAGGTGCTGATGTCCTATGGGAGATGCAGATTCCATCTGGGTCTCACTGCAGAGATGTCCATGGCCCTGGCAGCAAATTCCAGGCTGGGCAGCACCTCCAGGCAGTGTCCACTGCATAACAACGAACTTTTCTTCAGTATTTTGCAGTACATAAACCAGAGGAAGAAGCACAGGGAACGCTGGGTTGGGGCTTTGATGTCTACCTCAGTCCCACGTGAGTAGAAATCCATTTCCTTTGCTGGTTGGGATTGTTGGGAATTGCTCTTCTCACTTCCACTCAGCTTCTTGTTATCCTGAGCTCAAATCCAGTTTTTCAGCAGAGGTAATTCTCTGGTTTTTGGGAAGTTGAGGAGCTTTTCAAACCCAGAAAGTTGCACCCAAGGAGAAGTTTGGGTTTGGAGGCTGAACTTGACCCCAGGGCAGAGCAGCAAGAGCCAATTTGGAGCTGATTTGTTCAGTGCTCCAGTGAAAGCTTCCCAAGCTCTGTGTGAGGAGGCAACACATCTGCAAAGCTCCTTGGCATTAATTTAGGGATGTCCTAATTAATGAGTCCATTAATTGATGGATATAAAAGCTCTGTGCTTCCCTTGCAGTGCATCTCATCTATGGCCCCCTGGACCCTGTGAATCCACACCCAGAGTTTCTCCAGCTTTACAAGTAAGATAAAAGTGGGAATGTGCAACTGGGGCTTCATTCCAAGGGGTATTTTGCCTGGCTGCTCCTTCAGTTAAATTCTCAGTTTTTAATTCCCACTGTTACCTGCACAGCCAGGTGATCCAGTCAGAGCAGTTGGGAAATTACTTCTGCATTTTAGGCACCAAAAATCAGGATTTTCAGTCAGTCCAATGGTACATTTTAAAACCACAGAGGGAAGATTTGTTCCCTGAGGAAGTCTCCAAACTAACCTGAAGGAAATCCAGCACTTGGGAGTGGTCAGAGGTAGCTGCTCCAGGGTTTTTCATCCCAAATCCACGTTCTGGGCACAATCCTTGCTCTGTTTTTCCCACCAGGAAGGTGCTTCCCACATCCACGGTGTCCGTGCTGGATGACCACATCAGCCACTATCCCCAGCTGGAGGATCCCACGGGATTCCTGAATGCATATCTGAACTTCATCAACTCCTTCTGAGCTGCTGCAGCTCAGCTCTCCCTCTCTGCTTACCAGTCAGGCTTTGGGGGGAGGAAAAAATTCTGATTTTATCTCCCACATCCACCACTTGGTGCTCACATCCTCACCTGGGCTGCCAAACAGAGTTAAATCCTTGGAGCACTGGAAAAATGAGGGGAAAAGCAGGATGCTGACAGCTGCTCCAGCCCTGCACTCCTCTTCTTGCCCAGCCGAACTCTGGATTTAGAGAGGCAGGGGCTTAAATTAGCATTAAATCAGTGTTCCTTCCTTCCTTCCTTCCTCATTCTGACTGGAGAAGAAACAGCAGTTCATCAGCAGGGAGAAACAGAAATTCCCTCACAAGGTCCCTCCTCCCCTTCCCAGTTTTTCCTATGGGATATTTCCCAGTTTGAGCCCAGGAAAAGGCTGCCCTGGGGTTTGGTATTACCTGACATAAGGCTCAGAGAATTGAATCTGCCTCAAGAGATGAAGTTTGTTCTCTCTGTAAATTGGTTTTTCTGTGTGGAAGAAGAGACAGGCACAAAAATGTTGCAAATTTGCAGGTTTGGGGTGGTTTTTAACTGCTTGTGTTGGGAATTTAATAGCATCCCTTCAGGAATAAGGGGCTTTTGCTTAATAAACAGCCTTTATGGGCTATTTTTTCTGTACTGGAGCAGACAGACTTAGAACAAAAAAAAAATCTATTTTATTAACAGCAATTCATATGAATACCACCACTTAAACCAGTGTTTATTTTCTGTTAATAAAAATCAATTTTGACAAAAATCTGATTCCATTTTCTCGCCCCCTGCATCTTTTACCTTCCCTGGTTTCCTGCAAGTGGCCAGAGATGCCATAAGTTAGGTGGGAATGTGGAAGTGACAACGAGGGAAGGGACATGGGAATGGCTCAGTACCAGCCAGCCACTAATGGAACATCATACAAAATATTTCCCAAATTGAGGAATAAAAACTACATGCAGGAGGACAGCCAGGCTGCTTGGAAAAGGGGGAATCCCAGGAATTGCTGTGCAGGAACTCTCAGCCCACGGAAGCCAGGATGACATCGACGGACGTCTCGTCCTTGCTCCTGACTGTCACCTGCATGGTCACACCGTCCCCAAGGGCCAGCCTGGACCTCACCAGCACGTCACAGCCACCTCTGTACACACCTGGGACAGAGCAACAGGGAGAGGTCACCTGGGGAGAGCTCAGGGATCCAACAGGGGAGGCAAGATGGGTTTAGTCTTCAGCCAGGTCACAACCCCATGGGATGGTCCAGGCTGGGGGAGAAGGGCTGGACAGCTGGGAAAGGTCCTAGGGGTGATGGTGACAGCAGCTGGATGTCCCCAGGTGGGCAAGAGGCCAATTGCAGCTGGGCTGTGCCAGGGAAGGGACTGTCCCCTGTGCTGGCCCTGCTGAGGGACTCCTGGAATCTCCCCTCTGGAGGGGCTGGAGCACGGCCAGGGAAGGGAATGGAGCTGGGAATGGTCTGGAGAATTCCTGAGGGAGCTGGAAAGGAGCTGAGCCGGGAGCAAAGGGGACCAGGGGGACCTTGTGGCTCTGGACAGGAGGGGACAGCCGGGGGGTCAGGCTGTGCTCCAGGGAACAGGGACAGCAGGAGAGGAACAGCCTCAGGCTGGCCAGGGGAGGGGCAGGGTGGATATTGGGGAAATTCCTTCATGGAGAAAGCTGTCCAGCCCTGGCACAGGTGGAGTCCCCAACCCTGGAGTGATTTCAGAGCCCCGTGGATGTGGCACTTGGGGACATGGGCAGTGTTGGCCTTGGCAGTGCTGGGAATGGTTGGACTCAATGATCTGAGAAGGTTTTCCCAAGCTAAACAATTCCACGATTCTAGAAATTGAGACTGCTGCAGGGCAACTCAGGATGTGCCTTTAGCAACAGAAACTTGTTATCAAGATGCTCCCAGAATCTGAGATAAGCTCAGGCAAGGAATTTAATTCAGTGCCTGCTCTGGAAGTTCTCAAATCATATTCTCTATCATTCCCATAGGAAGAATTCCTCCATTTCAAGAGATACAGAGCTTGGCCTGAGCACATCCAAGCCAGTAGCACCAGCTGCATTTAACACACCAGGTCACTTCACCTTTCTACAGAGAAAAACTCCCAAAATAACAGCAGGATCTCCTAAACCATTTCCCTTCATTTAGAAAAATCTGTGGGGATGTGGAAATACAGAATTCAACAGCAGGAACACTTACCAGCCAAGTAGAGGGTGTGAGAATTTTTGTTTTCTGGCACTTTATCTGACCTCTCACAGGGCTGCATGCCCAGGAACTTGACGATGTTATTGACAGCTTCTGCATTCAGAGACGGAAGAAGAAAATTATTCCAGGTAATGATTTATTACACTAAAAATAAAACCCCAGCATGGCAGGTTTACCAGGTGGGTCACCAATAAAAGAGGGATTATCTCACCATCGAGGGTTTTAATGGAACTGAGTGCAAAGGTTTCTTCTTTCTCAAAGTCATCTCCCACCTCCTCCCAGGCAGCTGCAAAGTTGGGCTTTAAAACCTTCTGGAGATGATCAGATACTGTCACCTCCAGGTCTTCCAACTGACAGAAAAAAAAAAAGGGATATTTTCAGGCTTGTTACAGAAATGGTCCTTACTGGGCTTCCATGGAGAGAGATTTTCTCAGAATGCATAGTCACAGAGTGGTTTGGGCTGGAAGGACCTCAAAGCTCATCCAGTGCCACCCCTGCCATCCAGGGACACCTCCCACTGTCCCAGGCTGCTCCAGCCTGGCCTTGGCCATCCCAGGGATCCAGGGGCAGCCACAGCTTCTCTGGGAATTCCAGCCCAGCCAGGAATTCCTTCCCAAGATCCCATCCATCGCTGCCCTCTGGCACTGGGAAGCCATTCCCTGTGTCCTGTCCCTCCATGCCTTGTCCCCAGTCCCTCTGCAGCTCTCCTGGAGCTCCTTCAGGCCCTGGCAGGAGCTCTGAGCTCTCCCTGCATCCTTCCCTTCTCCAGGGCAACATTCCCAGCTCTCCCAGCCTGCCTCCAGAAAGAGCCTTTATTTGCTCCAAAACTTCCTGAGATCTGATTTGTATTCCCATCATTGATAACAGAATTAACAAAAGTTCAAATGCTTGGGGTGGAAAGATTACCTAATTCTGCAAACAAACAATGGAAGTTATTTCTTCCTTCCTTCCTTCCTATCCCCACAAATTCTCCACAGGGCACTAAAACTTCTGACAGAAGTGAGGTTTTGGAGAAGAGAAGGACCCAAACCCGACAAATTACAGTAATTTGGTGTTTCAGGCAGCCCTGCCGTTGATTGACTGACTTCAGGTCTGAGAGGAAACTTGACCCAATGGCCACATTTATTCCAAATTAGTGACAACAGAAAAAAGGAACAAATCCTGGACTTACCACATACTCATCCTCATAGCCATCGTCCTCTGGCACCCCCGTGTTGGGGTCACAGTCCCGGACTGTGAACTTCATGGTGCAGCTGAAGGTACAAGTGACTGGAAAAAGAGAGAAATCCTGGATCAATGGGGCCCTTTCCTCTGCTTGAGCCCTCTCTTCCCAAAAACAGACTGGAAGATCTATCAGTTTTGCCCCAGGAATACAGACGTGGCCAGGGCAGAGCATTTTCAATATAATTTTTCCCTCTGATTTTAAAATAAAGGCCAGAGTAGGAGCGCAGGAGAATTCCAGGGATAACAAGCACAGGCCACTGATTCCAACTGCTGCCTTGAGATCCAGCAGGAGCTACCAGGAGAAATTCCACAAGTGGGGTATGATCCAAACCCACAGTTCAGCAAATTCAGATTAATTCTAATCCTCCCTGGTATTCAAATAACTTAAAAATCCACTTCACTGATAAGTCATCTAAGCAACTGCAAATCCATTGGTGTCTAAGTGGGAATAATAAAAGAAAGGGAAGTTTCACGCCCAAGAAAATCTCATTCCCACATTTTGTAGTTGTTTCTAATTCTCTAAAGAGAGGACAAATTAGTCCATTTTATAAAGCCTCAAATTGCTGATATTTTTATTCTATTTGCATTTTCCTTTTTACTGGTTCTGTTCTCGAACACTCCCAAACATCCATGGTTTTAAACGTGCTCCTTTCATTGATTCTGGGTAGTAAATCCAAGTTTCCATCACCTGCATGCTCTGCAATCCTCTCCAACATCCCATTTGTAATCATCCATCATCACTGATAATCTATAAAAATTATTTTGCTAAAACAGAACACTTGTACCACAAAAAAAAAAAATAAGGAAAAGGAGAATCCCAGGATGAACCAAACCCTTGGTGTTCTCCAAATTTGGGCAGAATTCCTCACCTGCTGTGGGATCATCCTGGGGGATCCTGACCAGGGTGTAGCACATTCCAGGCTGGTTGTAGGGCAGGCTGGGAGCTGGGATGCAGCAGATCACATCATAAGCATCTGATGGCTCCATCTGCACCGTGACTCTCTCCAAGAGCTGATCATTCAAGGTGTTTGTGCAATCAAACTGCAGCAGCAAACAGGGAAAAGCACTTGGAAAAATGTCATCATCGGGAGTTTTTCCCTCAAATCAGCTAAAATCCTCCATGGCATGCAGCAGATTTGCTGCATTTTGATCAACTCTGCCAAATCCTGCTGCACCCTGGGAAAAGTGTGAATTTCCTCACCTGGAAAACGATGTGGTTCGGGAACACGTGTTTGATACAGCGAACAAAATACTCTGTTTCTGCTTCTGTGAGCTGCACTGCTTCTGAAGATTTGAACAACGGCCCCAGGCCCTTAAATTCTGGGATGGCTGCCAGTTGCTCTGTGCAGGAAGGAAAAGAAGATAAATAAGCAGGGACAGGTTCTGATCCTGGGATCATCCCAACAGAATCAAGGAATGGTTTGGGTTGGAAGGGACATTAAGGATAATCCAGTTCCAACTCCTGGACACCTTCCACTACCCGAGGTTGTTCCAAGCCCTGTCCAGCCTGGCCTTGGCCATCCCAGGGATCCAGGGGCAGCCACAGCTTCTCTGGGAATTCCAGCCCAGCCAGGAATTCCTTCCCAAGATCCCATCCATCGCTGCCCTCTGGCACTGGGAAGCCATTCCCTGTGTCCTGTCCCTCCATGCCTTGTCCCCAGTCCCTCTCCAGCTCTCCTGTAGTTCATCTTTTCTCATACCTTGGAATATATCCTGGCGTGAAGGAGCCACTTTCTCAGGTTTGCTGGTCACCAGAGCAACCTCTGTTGAGGAAAAAAAAGCAAAGACTTTGTGGTCTCTCTCAACTACACCATGCAGGAGTAGATTTAGTAGCACTAAATCTCCAATAAATATTCCTTATATTATATTCCTTAAACCACTGCCAGCCTGGCTCCTCAAACACTGAAATATCTTTTCTTTTTGTGTGTGAAAATACTGACTTATAAATAGAGAACAGAAGTCTGATTTGTGAGGAATAAATCACACCTTAGTTCTGAAGAGCCAGGGGAAAAATAAGAGGAGAAGGGAAAAAAAAATAAACACAAAGCTTGTTGTGCTAAGTCAAGATGCTCAAGAATTGTGCAAGGACATGGAAGAAAGCCAGTGAAGTGACTGAGTGCTCCTGGAATGGCCTTTTTCTAAAGGCTAGCTACCAATAAATTCTGATTATGTACAGACTTGTCTCTGATAATGAGATCAGCAGAACAACAGCAGCCTCAAGGCTTCGAGCCTTGCCTACAGCCCATTCCCATGAAGTCTGAGTGTTACCTGCTTTCTGCTCAAAGACTGGAGCTGTAGCCAGGGGAACTGTTTTCATGTCAAAAGGTTTTTCTGAAGGCTCCAGCGTGTACTGGTGCAGGGCTTTCTCCATCCCAGGAACAGAGACTGTCAACCCTGCAGGGGAGAAAGGCAGGAAAATTCAGTTTTAAGAGCTGGAAGTACCAGATGCATTGCCATGCAGGGCTGATACACAGTAAACACAAAAGAGGCAAAGTGTTTCAAGGTACTGGTAGGGAAACAAGCTGTTCTGAAGATGACACAAAGTTGCTAAGTTTAAAAAGTTCCTCGAAGGAAAGTCATCTGCCAAGAATTTTACATGTGTTAAATGCTCTGCTCACATGAATTTTCTATTACAGACGTAAAACGTTTTAATAACCAACCCACATTCTCGTTTTGTAATGGAAAAGATGGAGAAAAATCCAGCAATTTGTGCCAAAGTGAAGGAAGAATCAATGAGCAAAGCCCAACTCATCCTCCTGGCTCCATTTCCCAGCCCACGCTTCCCATATTTTGCTAAATCTGCCATTCTCAGCACAAGCATTTAGCAAGAAGGTCTAAGGCCAGAAAAAACATGAATCAACAGCTCTGATTTGCTTCCTTCCTCTCACTGACCATTAAAAATGTAGGCAGCATTCAGGGCCAGCTGTCTCTGCTGCAGGACATTCAAGTAGAACGTCGCTCTGTCCCGGACCTCGTCGTCGCTGTCCATCATGCACCTGTTTGGGGACAAGGGGACAGGAGGGGTCAGCCAGCTCTGGGCAGAGCTGAGCTAAAAATGCCACTGACAAAACTGGCTTTGATACTGCAATGACAGTCAGAGCTCCCTCAGGAGATTTTGAAATGATGCAAAAATGTGGTTGTGCCACACGAGAGTTGGTTTAAGTTTAATTAAATCGTTAGCACATCTCTCAACAAGAGATGTGAACCTGTGACATGGGAACACCCAACTGTGGCAAACACAAAGGTTATTTATGAGTAACCTGGATATAACTTTTCTTGCTTCAAGGGGAGTAAAAAATGCTCACATGTTGTAAAGGTCTGCAGGGGAAGAGAGGCTTTTTATATGGGCAGATAGTGATAGGACAAGGGGGAACAGGTTAAAATTAAGAGAGTTAGGTTGGATGTTGGGGAGGAATTCCTGGCTGGGAGCGTGGGAAGGCCTTAGAATGGAATTCCCAGAGAAGCTGTGGCTGCCCCTGGATCCCTGGCAGTGTCCAAAGCCAGGCTGGACAGGGCTTGGAGCAGCCTGGGACAGTGGAAGGTGTCCCTGCCCATGGCAGGGGTGGCACTTGATAGGCTTTAAGGTCCTTCCAACCCAAAGCAGTCAATAATTCTGTGATTTATCACCCACTGAGCAATGTTCTCAGGCCAAATAACCATCACATCTTTCCATGACTAATTCCGTCTTTCGCTTCCTCATCTCCAGCAGTGCTCTGCTCCCTCCAGCCATGCAGGAAAGGTGGGAGAAGCATTTTCCCACTCCTCACCTGGGACTGACAAACCCAGTGCAAGTTCCAGCCTGGTCTGGCCTTGCTGTTTCCAGGGAATCAGAGAGCTCTGTGTCACCACAGGCACAGCCACTGCCACTCACCTCTGCAGCAGCACCAGGATACTCGGAAGCAGATTCTCATTCTGTGCCCCAAACTTTGCCAACGCACTGACAGCAGCTGCAGAGACAACAGGGAGGTTGTCAGAGGGGCTCAGGTTCTGTACAAACACATTCCCACAGTCCTGTTATCCTGAATTTTCAATTTACAGAGCCTTTCACTTCCACACCATAAAGCTTTTAGCGTTACGGCAAGATTAACAATTCTCGTATTTTCAAATGGAAATAGTTTTGTGATCAATGTCAGCTGAATAGTCTTGCAGCTCTGTTTTGAGAGAGTTCTCCATCAGATATTTGTTGAAACTCTGTGGAATATTCCAGTTTTTGGTTTCTCTGTCATTCATTGCCACTCACACTCCAAATAAATCTGTTTTCCACACAGTCACCCAGCGGTGACCAGGGCCAGGCTACAGCCAGTGGCTTTGCAGGGAGCTCAAACCCCTCAGCAACCACTTGGAGCTGCCTCTCCAAACCAATCCAAATTTAGTTTGGAGAAAATCCCCACCCAGAAAGAAGAGGAAGTTGTTTCAGGAAGTACAAGCTTATGACAATGACATTAAAAAGGGAAGTAGCAGTGTCCCCTCCTCATGTATTACATCCTGAATTCCAGCAGACATTCAAAGAAGGGCCTAGAACCAATATATTATTTATGTTCTGAAGCTCAGGTGCTGATGCCAAGATGTTCTGAGGGGTTTGAAAAACCTCAGGACAAAACCACCTCCACAGCTCTGCACAGTGCCTGGGGCAGAACCAGCACTCCCCACATTCCAAATCCCATTTCCACCTGGGAATTCTCAGTCACGGGAGCTTCAAGCCCTAGAGATGCACTCACCAGCATTCCCCACACTCCAAATCCAGTTTCAGCATGGGAATTCTCAGTCATGGGAGCTTCCAGCCCTGTAGCTGCACTCACCAGCCCTGGAGATGCACTCACCAGCCCACCCACACTCCAAACCCCATTTCCACCAGGGAATTCTCATTTATGGGCACTTCCAGCCCTGCAGCTGCACTCACCAATGCTCTCCACACTCCAAACCCCATTTCCACCAGGGAATTCTCATTTATGGGCACTTCCAGCCCTGCAGCTGCACTCACCAATGCTCCCCACACTCCAAACCCCATTTCCACCAGGGAATTCTCATTTATGGGCACTTCCAGCCCTGCAGCTGCACTCACCAGCACTCCCCACACTCCAAACCCCATTTCCACCTGGGAATTCTCAGCCCTGGGCACTTCCAGCCCTGCAGCTGCACTCACCAGCCCTCACAGCCTCGTTCTCCAGCACCACCCTGTTGAAGATGAAGCGGATGTACTTGGATGGGGATGGGGTCCTGGGGCCCTCCTTGCCCAGCAGGTGCAGGATCTTGGTGGCCAGCACAGTGTGCTCGCAGTCCTCAATGAACTCGCAGAGGTGAGCCAGGCCAGACTCCTTGCTCTCAGGGTTCTCCTCAATGATGCTGATTATACAGTCCACAATGGCTCTCTTGTACTCAAAGCCACCCTGGGAAAGGGAAATCGGGGACAGTGACTCTCTGCCCACAGTGATGCTCAGCTCCCTCACCCTTCAGTGGCATCTTCCCATGGAGGAAAGAAGTGTTTGTCCAAACTGGGGAAAGGGAAGGTGTGCTAGATGACCTCACAGGGCATTGCCAGCCCCCTGACCCATCAAGGCACAACACCTGAGCATCCTTTTGGTGTCCAAGCTTTAATTCCTGAGCATCTCACACAGTGTTGTAATCATTCGGGCCCATCATTCTGTGCACCCACTGACAGAAGAGACCCTTCCCATCACCCCAGGGCCAAATCTGCCCAAAAAAAACCCCACAGGGCAAGTGTCACACGTACATCATCCCTGAGCATGTTGGAGAGGAAGGTCATCATCACACTGTGCTTCCGAGGGTACTTCTGGCACAGAGCACTGATGGCCTGCACAACCACGACCTGCAGAACAACACAGAAGGACATGGCTCACATACTTATTTTCCTAGGAAATACACAGATTTTTAGTTCAAGTTGTCACCTTGAGGGATTAAATTCGGGTACAAGGATAAAAATCAGGTGGTGGATTCTCGGGCTCAGCGTGTAACAACTTTGTGCCAGGGTGCTGCAAGGCCTGGCTCTGGTGGAGAGACTGGAATTTGGGATGGAATGTGTTAACTCAAAGGCCTCCCCTCCTTCCCTCTGCCCAGTGATGATCATGATCCAATTTTAAGTCAACACATTCTGTCATTAAAACTCTTTGCAGTTTCAAACTTGTCTAATACTCATTTTTCTTGTCAAAACAAGGACTTAAAACCACTTTAAGCAGACAGTGACTTTGCAGAGACATGCTGTGCTCCTCGTGATGCAACAGGGACAGGTACAATTGAACCACCCTGAACCAATTTATCACCACACTTTAGTCATTATAAACCCTCAAAATTAGGTAGAAATTTACAATTCACAGTTTCCTAACTATGCATCAAGACTGATGGGATATAAACTCAATCAGAACTGTTAAAATCCTTCTTCCTCTCTAAAGAGACAACCAGAAGGAAGTACCAGATTTGCAGGATATTGAACAGGAGCCAGGAATCCACCAAATTACATTTTTCCTTTCTTAAGAATGGTGGGAGGAAAAGCCACAGGATATTTAAGCTGGAAAGAAAAGCACTGCACCTCCTGAACTTTGCTCTACCGGACTAAACCACGGCAGCATTAACGAACAGCAAAAGCTTCATAAAAACAAGAATGGGAGAAAAACCTGCAGCTGGCAAGAGCAGAGGCCTCCAATGCCACACCTTAAACTCATCTGATATTTCTGACACGAAGGAGGAGATCTGTTTCATGAGCCTGTCCACGCTGCTCTCACTGCCAGTTTTCAGCAGGGTGGTGATGGCCAGGGTGGCGATGCTCCGGTTGGAGTCGGTGATGAGGTTTTCCAGGTCCAGGTTGCAGGCAGTGACTGCAGATGGATGCTTCATGGCCACCTGTGAGGAATGCAATTCCAAAATTATATGGGGAGTGGTAAAAGCCCACAGCTCAAAGCATTTGATGTAATCACAGCTGTTTTGTTTCAGTGTTTTAAATGAACTTGAAGTCACATCTCGTGGGATTGACAGTCAGATATTGCTGCTGTTGTGTTGTGCAGCTCTGAAATCAGAGTATTTCCTTCACGTGGATTTTGTAATATTAAATATCCAGAATTCTGCTTCCTTCCAGCTAAAAGCTCACAAATTATCCAACTACAGCTTGTTATATCCCCGTGGTCCAGAAATGAGCAAACACAGCCTGAATGCAGGAAAGATTTGTCCCACCAGGAGATCTGGCATGGAAAAGCCAATTCTCCAGCAGGGAATAGCTCCAAACAGAGTCATCACAAGGGCAGCTGCTCTGCTTGAGGTAACACATCATTAGGCACTGTTGGCTGGCTCTGATCTCAGAGAATGAAGCTTGTTCAGAGCTTTTGGAAGCACTCACTTTATTCAGGGTCCGGACGGCAGCGTAGCGCAGGACAGGTTTGGGAGAGCTGCAGAAAAGCTGCAACACTGGAAAAAACAAAAAAAAACAACTCAAAAACCAGAGATATGACGATATGACCTCTTTCAAAGAAAGGGAGTAGAGTGGAAAAAGTCTAATTATCTCCACTCAGCTATACACTGCTAAATATTCATGCAGCTCTATGCATAATTTATCACGAGCTTCACACGCAGGTTAAAAACAAACTCCTGGGTTTTATCTCACTGCCAATAACAGTTTTTTATTCCAGGTGGAGGAGAGATTTCCCAGAGAAGCTGTGGCTGCCCCTGGATCCCTGGAAGTGTCCAAAGCCAGGCTGGACAGGGCTTGGAGCAGCCTGGGACAGTGGAAGTGTCCCTGCCCATGGCACTGGATGGGCTTTGAGGTCCTTTCCAACTCAAATCATTCCCTGATTCCCTTCCATCTCAACTTCCTACAGCTGGATAAAGACAAGTATCACCCTGTGCCACCTCTACTGCCATTTATCTAAATTTCTGAATGAAACAGGAAATGGATCTCATCCAAAATCCCTTTAACTTGGGGACAATCAGAAAATTCAGGGTTTGGGTATTATAATTATGCTGTATTTTCTCTAAATGTCTTTATTCCCCTTTGTTTCAGGGGTAAAAAGGATTGGGACCAACCTGACACAGCAGGTGCCAACTCCCTGGTCGTGCAGTTTGGCAGGTTGATGATGGCAGAGGCAGCCTCATAAATCACCATCTCATGCTTGTTCCTCAGGCAGCTCTCGATGAAGTCAAACAGAGGACTTTCATGGCTACAAACACAAGAATCCCAGGATTTTTTAGGTTGGAAAAGCCCTTTAAGATCGAGTCCAAGCATTATCCCAGCATTACAGCTCTGCCTCTGTGGAGATTTCCACAAACACAAAAAAAAAAAACAAATGCTGCTGTTTTCCCACCCTCAGCCTCTCACTTACCCCTCTTCAGACTCCTTGAGGAGTTTGCTTGCAATCCTGATCAGCATGCAGTAGGCAAATTGGGATTTCAGCCCGGATTTGGTGAATTTATTCAGCATCTTGGAAACAGCCAGGCGGTCGTTTTTCCTAAGGTGATAGAGCAGCCCCAGAGCATGATACTATGGAATGGGAAACAGAGGTGGAGGCACTGAGTACAGCTGGAAAAGCCACATCAGGACATCAAAGAGGGTTAATAATTGCTGTTTCCTGGCAGAAATACCTTCTAACCTCAACTGAGCTGTGTTTCCTGACAAGTTGCAAAGATCTGCAACGTTTCCTTCCCCTTTCTGTCCACTCTCAACTATTCCTGAAGATCCAAAGAGCCACAAAGTTAATTTCTTTCCCTTTTTTTTTCCCCATTAAATATCATCACTTCAAAGATTTCAGTTTACTGGATTATACTGCAGAGTAACACTTGCATTTCTAATGAACTCCATATCTAGGATATCCCAAGGACCTAAAATGACAGCTGACCTCACAAAAATCCTTGAGGCCTTTCTGACAGAAGCACAGAGGAACATTTCTAGTTCCTTGCCAAGTTATTTTGGTTTTTTTTTTCCCCATAAAACTCATTTACTGTGAGGCTTAATGAAGCTGCTAAATGGGCAAGGACAAAGCTGATTTTACAGAATCTTTCTGATCATGAGTCTGCAACAAACAGAATAATTTCATTTCCACAGATGTTTGGAATATCTGTGCAAAAATTTTGCTCATGTGGAGATCTTATTGATTTTTGGGTTAATCTTGGTCCTGTTATATCTGGCAAATTTTCTAAATTTTCTTAATCAACAATCTCATGCTGGCATCATGGGAAAAAACTCATCATTTTTTTGGAAGCAGCTGAGTTGTTCCCCACAAGTCACAATTCTTGCTTTTAAAAGACTAAAGGAAAACAAGATATTTTTTTCTGAAGTTTTCTTAAGAAGTCTCAGAATGTCACTAAACCCCTGCAGTGTTTTTAGGGACAGCCACCTTCAAACACACCTGCACCATGATGTTGTCACTGGAAGCTGCCTCCTGAGCTTCATTGATCCACCTTTTGACTACATCATAGCTGATCTTCATCATGTGCTGCAAAAAAAAAAGAGATTGGAGATTTCCCAGGAGATTTCCCAACACAGACAGTCTTTATCCTATAAACTGGGATTTTTCTTTCATCTCAGGCTCAAACTACCACACTTCCACTTCTATTAATAAAAATACGAACTAATGAGATCTTTCCCAGCATTTTCTCCTAAAGAGAGTGGAAAACAGAGTGAATTCCTTCACGTTGTCCTCCTGGTGTTTATTAGCAGAAATAATCCTGAACTGCAGTTTCAGCAGGTGATTTCATGGCCCCTCCCCATTTAAATTCATATTTTGCACTGACTGTGGAGAGATGATGAACATTTTGCACTAAAAGTTATTCCCCTAAAGCAAGAGAATATTAAGGCAGAAGCTTGAGGAGAGAAAGGAAACTCCACCGACACTGTTTTTTCCGTGTTTTCCAGGGAGAGGCACAACACACAGATTTACAATAATCTGCTTTCCTTACCAAGGAAGACACCAGTGCAGAACTGGACACACTGGGGACCTTGTCCACAATGGCCTGTTTCATGTACCTCTCGATGGCTTGTAACATTGTACCCTAGGAAGGGGGAAAAAAGGGAAAAAGGGAGGTGTGGATACTCTAGATGAAGAGCATAAAAGCAGAATGAAGCAAACATCTACATTCAAAGGATGCTCAGCAAAAATCTTGAGCTAATTCTGCAAGGCAGACGTGAGTTTAAACTGCCCAGTCCTGAAGGTTCAGTGACAAAGTCACCAGCAAGTGACTTTGGGTCAGAAAGTGGAGCTTCCAAACCTTCCAGCTGCACATTCCCGGTGTGCAAATCCACAGAGCTGCAGAGGGAATCAAGTATCCCTCCCTAAAGCAGCAGTTCCACTACTACTGTAAAATACACCCTGCAAGAGAGCAGTTTGGGGATTCTGAATCCACTCATCATCTCTCCCCCACCAGAGCCATGATTTGTACTCACATCAGTGATCCTGCACAGAGCTCGGATGGCTGGGCCTCGATAGACATCCTCCTTCCCTGTCATGTCTTTGGTCAAACTGAAATCATCAAAGACATCCTGTTAACACTTCTTTAATGTCCCCAGATCTCATCTTTACGTGACATTCACCTCATTTAGCTGTTACAAATAACTGCTAAGCTCTAGTTCTGGCTAGGAACAACTTCTTAATAATCAGCTTAATTTGAGAGTTATTAACATCAAAATCTGGGGAAATATAGAACTATAAAATGCACAGTTCATTGTGCTTCTTTGCCAAGGACTGTTTAGCTCAACAATTCTCTTTCTTGGTGGTGCTGTTTGTTCTATATGAAATTGTGATTTAGAAATAGTGAACAAAGTTCAGTTTGGTTTATTTCCTATATTTCTAAAGCTGTTCAGCAGTTGCTTGGCGCACACCACAGATCCAATTTTTGCTCTTGCAACAGCTGCAAGGTAGTAAAAAAAATTTAGAGTTTAGCTGGGAGAACGAACTGAGCTTTGTTCTGCTTTTCCTTAATTGATCTGACAGTAAATTTACAACCAAAGTTCTGACAAATCCATGGAGCACCAATAATTAAAAAAAACCAACCCCAAAATGCAAAAAACCAAAGTAACCACCTTTGATAAACTGAATTCTCCCCCAGACTGGGAACAAAACAATATATCAGAGGGTGGCACATACTCTGTATCACAGAACTGCTGTATCCTTATAAAACCTCAACACTGTAGCAGCTCAACCAAAGCCAGGGAGGTGCAGCTCCTTTCCCAGAGCTCTAATCCTGGTTTCTCTAGGGTTTCTCACCTGCTGGTGACAATGATGACATCCTCAGAGATGTTGGCCATCTCTTTGATTGTGAGGTAACACATTCTTCTGAGGGTTTGCTGTGGAAATGTGTTACAATAAAGATTAAACTCAGTGACAATCACAAGCTTTGAAAGTTAAATAAATGTAAAAATTAAATAAGTAACTTTAAAAGATAAATGAACTTCAAAATTGAACACACTCTTTTCAATTCAAAGTTGTAAGTGTAAAACTACATTTGAGGATTGGATAACAGCCAAACTCCTTGATATCAAAAAAAGCAGAAGAGTAACACATAAATATTTTGGGAAATTATAAGAATTAATACAAAAATCCAGATGTTAATCATGAAAGAAGTGAAGTGTTACATCTGTACTCAGAAGCCTCACAATTATCAGTTAAAAGTTTTAAAAAGAACTTTTTTATTGTTAAAAAAAAAATAGAAACACACATGGAGTGTTGACATTAAGTCTTTGAAAATAATTAACATTTATATTTCAAAAAACCCTCTACGTTTTTAAAATGTGGATATGAGAACCATTGCAAATGCTTTGTACATCCAAAAATTTTGTTCCCTCTGTAAACAGTTTAAACCTCCCTTGGAGAAATCTCTAAAACCAACCACTTTTAACCAAAATTCATGAGCCCATCACAAGAAACACACTGCTCTGAGTTCTCACAGCCTGCAGAAGAGATCACAGAAGGACTTCAAAATCTGCTGAGCCCAAAATTGAATTCCAACCCGAACCATTCTATGATTTTTAGGGTGTTTTCATCCCTTGCCTTGATGAGATCAGTGCTGATCCATGAACAGAAGTCGTTCTAGGGAACAGCAGCCTTTGATCTGCTTTGAAATTTTGATCAACTTTGAAATTCTATTTGGAGTTCAGCAGATGGTGATTTGCAAGTGGAAGCACCAATCATCAAGTGACACTGATTTGCATACTCAGGCTTTGTCATTATCCCCGCTTTCACACAACTAACTAACTCAGACCCACCTCCACCCCCAAACCAACCCACAGAAGTAACCACACGTTTTTATTCAGTCATTTGTTTCCAAACCAGGAGTTGCCACCAGAACTCCTCCTGTGAAGTGTTTTGCCTCCCACATCCCACGATCCAAGTGTTTGGCAGCTCCTGCAAGTCCAGACAAGAGCAGGGAGAGGCAACACACCAGCTACTTACATCATTAGACTGAAACAACCTGGTCATGGCAAAAAAAGCTTCTGTGGCTTCGGTGGTTCCAAAATGTTCACCCTGGAATTAGCAGAGAGGAAAACCAGTCATTATTCAGCTCCCTTTTTTAATGCCCTCCCACACTCCAGGAATCTTTTCTTGGAGACTTTCTCATGTTCGAAGTAATTCCTCCCTCACCTTCTTTCCCACCATTATCTCCTTGTTTCTATAAATGCCATCCACAGGGATGGAACAGTTTCCCAAGCAGCTTTCCCTGTGACAGGAAGAGGTGGGAAAATTCTTTCCCAGTAAAAGTTGTCAGAAATCATTTATTCTGGCTGGGAAGAATTACCTGGTTGAGCAGGTACAGGATCTTGGTAAGGATGTGAAGGCATCTTCGTGGATTTATTGGGGTCTCATTGAAGAGCCGTGCCTGCAAACACAACAGAAATTCTGCTTTAATATAAAACTCAACAATAATTATTGCTCTTTCAACATCAAAATTAAATAAATTTGTTTCTGGCCAAGCAGCTTGTAATTTTTATTTGTACTAAATATGGGAGAGAATGTGTTCTTGGATCGTCAGTTTTTAGCAATCTAAACAAAGCAATCCAACAGCCCAATCTGCCATCTGGAAGTAACAAAAATAATTCAAAATAAAACATTTTTCCTTCAGGAAGAGCCCCCTGAGATGCCAGATGTCCATGTGGAGGGCAAAAACCACATGTCATCTAATTACCCTAAAAAAAGCCCTCATTAGTTGTAGATAAAGTTAATTTATTTACACTCTCTGTAATTTCAAATTAATTACATGAACTTAGCCATCCACTTTCCCCACAATCATTCTGCAACACTTCCTGAAGGAAAAAAGAAATATTTAAACAACATTATCCTGTGATTATTCCCACCTCCTGAAGCACAGCACTCTTCTCCAGATGCTGGAAAGGATTGGAGCCACTACCTGAGGAAAAAGAGACTTCTCAGTTAAAGAAATGAATTCCTCAAAAATCCCAACAGACCCGAATGTGCAAGAACAGCCCCAAAACTTTACCAAACCACCTCAATATTCCCCTTTGAATAACTGCTGTTGGCCATCAACAGCTTTGAATCCACTTTCTCAAGTGGTATATCCAGAGTTTCACAAAGAATGAAGGGGGAAAAAAGGAGAGGAAGAACATTATTGCTTGCTGTTTAATTTGCCTTTACATGTAATGATTTCCTTTTTTTCCTAATCCACTTATTTTCATTCCTTCAGGCACCAAAAGCACTGAAGGCATCAGGATCAAGACCTGAAACAGAACTGAAACCACTTCTCAGACATGTAAATCCCTCCACACCCTCACTTCGGCTCCAGATCCTTTCCCCCCAGCAGGAATTTCTCATTTCCACTCCATTTATTCCTCAGTTCTCACATCCCAAGCAGAAGGAAACTGAGAATGGAAGAGAACTCAGCCCAGCTGGACCCATTTGGAGCTGAGAGCAGCAGAACAGAAAATTCAAGGCAATATCAGATATTACAGGGAACATGGACTGAATTTCCAGACCACTGGAAGGGACTTTCCAGGGACACTTTCCACTATCCCAAGATGCTCCAAGCCCTGTCCAGCCTGGCCTTGGACACTTCCAGGGATCCAGGAACAGCCACAGCTTCTCTGGGCAGCAAAATTTTGCCCCTCTTGGGTGCTGCTGACCACAGGGAGATAGAGCCAGAGGTTGTTTAAACTCCCTGTTGGGAATTCCAGATGTGCAGGGACAGTCCAGACAGAGAAGGTCTGGAAAGGATTCCCTGAAGCCTTTTGGGTTTTGCTCCTTGTAGCAAAATGATTAAAATAAAATATTTCCTCTTTACACATATCACTGCATTGTTCAGGTATAAACATAAATACATGTAATCAATTCTCTCTTCTCCTTTGGGGGATAAAACATCCACCCTGAGCAGACACAGGGATAAAATCCACTCCAGAAACCAGCTGTGCAAACAGGGAGAGCAAACAGGGCCCAGTTCCTTTGGATTTACCCCCAGAGGGGAAAAATACTTTGACAGTTCTTACAGCCGAAGCACAAAGACCTGTGCGATGTGAGATCAGATAATCGTGGAATGGTTTGGGTAGGAAGTGAATTGAAAGATCGGTCAGTCCCAGCTCCTGTCATGAACAGGGATATCTTCTACAGACTTGGACAATTCCAGGGATCCAGGGGCAGCCACAGCTTCCGTGGGCAACCTGTGCCAGGGCCCCTTCACCTCAGGGCCTCTTCACCTCAGCATCCCGCTCACCTCAGTATTCCCCTCACCTCAGCACCTCCCTCACCTCAGCACCCCCTCACCTCAGCATCCCCTCACCTCAGCACCTCCCTCACCTCAGCATTCCCTCACCTCAGCATACCCCTCACCTCAGCATCCT
>VZRM01002249.1:7411-32485 GCA_013397955.1 Grantiella picta | reverse complement strand
GTCCCCTCAGCGCCCTCACCTCCACCCCCGTTCATTTCAACCCCCCTCACCTCAGCCCGCCCCGTAACCCCTGCTCCCTCAGCTCCCTGCTCCCCTCAGCCCCGCTCCCTTCACCCCCAGCCCTCTCTTACCGGACTCCTCGTCCTTCTTATCGAACTTCTTGATCATGGCGGCGCCGCTCCCTCTCCCCCTCCCGCTCCCTCCGAGCGCCGCCGCCTCAGGAACCCCGCCGGAAGCTCCACCCCCGCCGCACGCTCTGACAGCTGATTGGGCCGCCGAGCTGTCAATCAGTCACCGACATCCGCGCGCCGAAGGGGCGGGGCCCGAGTGAGGGCGCGCCTTAAAGGGGCCGCGTCGCTATTTCGTGAGGGGAGTGAGGCTGCGCTGGCGGGCAGAGCGGGAAAGAAATAAATAAACAAACCATCTGAGCTCCGGGCGAAAACACGGGAACTCACACGGAATTCGCATGACGACCCAACTCTGAGCCCCCTGGCAGAAGCCCGGGTAAGTCACAAGGAACTGCTATGTAACTCACATTTAACTCACGTTTAATTCCCATCACAAACAAACCATTGATGCCCTGGGCGAAAAGAAAGTGTAATTCCCATGTAATTCACGGGTAACTCTCATGTAACTCTCAAGACAAACCAACCCACTGTGCCCCTTGGCAAAAACAAACAAATAAACAAAAAAAAAAAACCAAAAAACAACCAAACAAGAAACCCTGCCATTAATCTGCCATGGAACTCCCATGTAATTCTCATGTTACTCTCATGACCAACCATTTGAGCCTATTGGCAAATAAAAGGATTCCCATTAATCTCCCAAGGAACTTCTATGTAATTGCCATGTAACTCATGGGTAACTCCCATGAATTTCCTATGTAACTCGTGTGTAAGTCCCATGTAACTCATGTGTAACTCCCAAGGAACTCCCATGTAAATCCTATGTAACTCATGTGTAACTCCCAAGGAACTCCCATGAATTTCCCATGTAACTCCCATGTAACTCCCATGTAACTCTCATGTCACTCCCATGAATTTCCCATGTAACGCCCATGTAATGCTCATGTAACTCTCATGAATTTCCCATGTAACTCCCATGTAATTCCCATGTAACTCCCGTACCAAACCAACCATTTGAACCCCTTGGCTAAAAAAGGCCTCAAGCTGTGCCGGGGGAGGCTCAGGTTGGCTATTGGGAAAATTCCTTCCCGGAAAGGTCTGTCCAGCCCTGGCACGGCATGGAGTCCCCATCCCCGCTGGGATTTCAAAGCCACCTGCGTGTGGCACTTGGGGACATGGGCAGTGCTGGGAATGCCACTGGACGAGTTTTCCCTAAAACATGAGGGTTTTGGATCAGAATTGGTACTCAGAGATGCTTCTGAGTGGGACAGTGGGAATAGCTTAGTGGAGCTGGAATGCCAAATCCATGTGGGAGGAGCAGGTTTGCCCATGGAGGAACTGCTGCTGCTGTCAGCGAATCTGCGGGAAAAACAAAAACCTTCCAACAACATTTTTAATGTCAGAGAGTCAAGGCATTGCTTTATGATCTGGCCAGGATGTTGTTCTGGCCAGGATGTACCACAGAAATCATCTCATCCACACACAGCCCGGCTGTGCAGAGAGAATCATTCCATGGTACACCATTTTACTAGATTTTTCAGATCTTTTATACAGTCAAAACACATAGAAATGTATTGGGTCAGTGTTCATTGGTCCAGAGTTGAGCAAACCCCCAGTATTCAGTTTCCCATTGGATCTGAATCTCCTCGCCTCTGATGTTAATTAGATTTTTCATTCTTCAGTTTTCCTATCAGTCTTTTCCAGGCCAGATATTTTCATTCTTGCTGGAGGTCATCTGGGGTTTTAGATAGCCACTGATGTCCCACTGATGTTCTGCTGATAGCTCTTTATCTTTGGGTTACTTTATCTATCTTTATCTTTATCTTTTACCTTTATCTTTGGGTTCCTCTCAGTCTGTTGATATGTTGAGTTCATCAGACCTCACCTGGTAGAACAATGCCCTGGAAAGAAACCTAAAATTCCTTTTCTTGGGGTAAAGACAAACAAAACTTTTGATTAAAGTTATACAAAATTTTTAAACTGGTATATTTTCTAACACTGCTTCCACTCAGCAGGTTGAGAATGCTGGAATTCTCCTTCTCATCCTGCGAGGATAATTTTTTTGTGCTTTGCACCCCTGGGAATAGAAGGAAAACAGGCAATTCCTTAGGAAACGTGGCAATCCAAGGCTGTATCCTGTTAAATCCAGCAGCACCAGCCTTGGAGAGGATGGGACACAAAGCCATGCCCCATTTTTTAGGGAACTTTCTTTTCCTAACTGGATTTTTCGTGGCATTTTAGGAACATGAGCATGAAAAACTGCTTAATTCCATGCCATTTTTCTGACTTCTCCTGCTTGTAATCCCATTTCCTGACCCTCATGTGGGATTTTTCCACAACCCAGGGAGTTGTGAAAACTCCTGGGGTAATTCACAGGATTTTAAACTTAATCCTGGTCCTTTCCTGTGCTGCTGAGCTAGATTTAACAGCCCAGACAAAAATTTTGGGCAGAACAGGAAGAGCATAGTGACAGTTCCAGACACATCCTGCTCAGGTGGGAACACATCCAACTCCTGACAATTATTTTTTCCTGAAGAATCCCTCAGGGAATAAATTAAGATAAACAAATGGTTTTTGAGTTAAAAAAAACCAAACAGACTGGAGTGATGAATGAATTCATTCAGTGCCTTTCCCCTTCGAATTGAGAAAAAAAATCAACCTAAACAATGTCATGGAAATCATGGGTTTACTTCAAATCTCTGTTTTTCCTTCCCCATTCCTAATTTGTAGTATTTTTGGCATCTCCAGTCCAGAGAACTGTTTCTCATTCCACTAGAAAATTGGGGAAGAGGATTGGCAGTGCTGCAAGAATCTCAAATATGATTTTATGGAATGATCTGAGTGATTTAGAAACTTCCATCTAAAAGCTTAAATATTTTACACTTGTTTTTCCCAATGGGAATTGTTTGCTGCATTCCAATCCTGAGTGACAGAGAAATTCAGAGCAAAAACTGTTCCAACATAATTTTCCTGGAGTTTTTACTCCCTGGCTCAGATTTTAATCCATCCTGCCTATTCATATTATAATCATATCCGTGTGGAATTAGCTCCAGAGAAAAATTCCTGCTCTTTTTAACTGTATTTAATTTATAATGGTTATTTTTATCCAGGTATTTTAGATTGCCCTTGGCTTCAAACAAAACATTTCATTCCAAAAAATAAACCCAGTCTGGAGCTCCTATTCCCGAAATCCTGACATTCCTTGTCCAAACCCTTGTGCTCTACACCATATTTATTTCCAGATTTAAAGAATTAATGGGATTTGCTACCTCAAGTAAATGTCTCAGCTCCAAACACTTCATAATTTGGGGTGTGGAAGGTCTTAATTCCATCCTCTTCGACTAATTCCAGTGCTCATCCAGGTGGTAAAGTTGTGTTTTCCTGGGTTTTATGCAAAGAAAGAGGTTTTTTTGGTATATTGGCAGTGCTAATAATAAGAATTAATTAGGGCCATAAAGTTGATAATAATAATAATAAGGATTAATAAGAAACAGGGGAAGAAAATAAAGAAGATAAACAGAGACACAAACCAAATGAACCAACAAGATGAGGCCAAAGCCAAGAAACAACCTCATCACTCACCGCAATTAATGGGCTGTCAAACACTGCAGGTGATGAAATCCCTCCAACAAAGAACAAATTTGCCCTTTCAGAGGAAATTCCTCCCTCTAACTCCTCCAGTTTAATGTTTTCCTTTGCTGCTGACCCCAGTGGCAGCTTTTTATCTGATATTTGCCTCTCTGGATCTGCTCAGGAGCCCCAGATTCTCCTGGAAATCTCCTCACCAACACCTGATTGATTTATTTTCCGTGGCTGGAATTGTCACACCTGGACTGGGGTGAGGTTGTGGTGTCACCTCTGATGTCCTTCAGGAGCAGCAGCATCTCCTTAATCCTCTTCTGAAGAACTTCTAATCACTCTCTGTTGTTTTAATTCCTCTCTTGACTGAGGTTACTCTGTCGTTACTCACACCCTACAACACTTCCAAAAATACCTAAAACCACCCATTTTGGAGCCCTCAGCTCTCTTTAGCATCTCCACAACCCCCAGGAGCCTTCAGGAAAAGCTTTGCTGTGGGTGGGCAACACAGTCAGGACATTTTTTATGAGTATTTATTGTCCCAGGGTGAAGAGGGAAAAACAATCACCCTCCGGGATTCTTCCCTAACCTTCCTCCCACTTCCAGAAGCTAAAAGCTGTTGCTGCCAAGCTCCCAAAATTGGGTTTTCTGATTAAAATTCGACTTTAATCTGAGCCTTCACAGTCTCAAACACCTGCAGACAGAGAAATAGTTACAAAATAAATCTCAGCCTGCTCACAAATAAGATTTTCAGGCAGTTTTTACTCCCCTTTAACACATTGTTTCCTTCAAGGGCTTGTAGAGGTCAATGAGAACATCACAACATTAATTCCAAGGGGAATTTGTGGGTTTTTACATGTTTTTCCAGTGATGCAGCACAGGCTTATATTCAAGATTCATAATTCACAGCTGCTGATAGCAGAGTCAAGTTGAATTTGAGAATTATCAGCTTTAAAGATAAACTTTTAAAAGGAAAGAGTTTCCCCACCTGACTGGAATTAATTATAGAAGAGGAAAAGGAAACAAACCCCACCTGATGGACATTTATTTATTCCTAGAAAGTGAGGGGGGAAAAATCCACACAAATTTTCCCTCTTCCTCCTCACTCTCAGAGAATAAAAAAAGGTGTGAGCAGAATTCATTTTGCTTCAGGAGAAACCCTCTGGGAATGTTATTTTCAGGGAAAAAGTTTTCCAGCAGGAAATTTCACAACCTCATGTTTTGTCAGTGCTCTTCCCTCCAAGAATAGCAGCAAACAATTTAATTGGATAAAATAAAGGCCCCTGACCAAAATCTGCTCGTTCTCTTTGGGAAAAGGCTGCAGTGATTCTCAAAATATTTCTCACATCTGAGAACTGAAAGTCCCAAAAGTCAGAAGAAGTTGAGACCTAAAGCAACCCCGAGGCAGGAAAGCCCCGGGTGATTTCATGGGTTCTTTGCCTTCAAATGGAAAAGGAGTTGAATTTCCAAACAAATTCTGCTGGAGATCCCCTGTGAGTCTCTGAGCTGAGCACACCCCACCCTGCTGCTCCCCTGGATTCCTCAGCTGTCAGGTCACACTTCCAGACCCTCCCACATGGAGTGATTTCCCTTGGGAAGCTCTGGAAAGGTCAGAATCTCTCCATGAATGCAGCAGCGGGTTGTTCCCATCAGCAGAGTGTTCTGTTGGGCAGCCAAGACGCCTCATTTTCACCAATTCTGCCAACTTCCTGCCAGAAGAGAAACTTTCCGTTGTGCATCAATTTGTAAAACTCAGCAAATGTTCAATTTTCACTTTTATCAGGGAATGGCCTTGCCTACAATGCTTAGCACTGGATCGTCTTCCTTTTCTTGTTCTTCTCTTTCTCCTCCTTCTCCTTCTCCTTCCTTTTCTTCTTCATGTCCTCCTCCTTCTCCTGTTTTTCTCCTCCTTCTCCTTCTCCTTCTCCTTCTCCTTCTCCTTCTCCTTCTCCTCCTTCTTTCATTCCAGAGGCTCAATAATTTCATAACTCCCATAACACAAAATACTATCACTGGAATTTCCTCCTGGAGAAGGGAAAACCTCCTTCCCTCTTAATTTCCAGGGCCAAAAAAGTCCAAAAGTCCATATTTTGACTTTTCCAGGTGTCTCCAAGCACAATGGGCAGCGCTGCTTTAGGACAGACTCTGGGCCCAGCAGCTGCTTCTTGCTGGATTAAAAGTAGGTAATTAAAATTAGAGGAAGTAATTAACTTGATGGGAAATCATTCCAGGCTGCCAAGCCGAGATTTACAAACTGTTTGTTGGAACCATTTGAACTCTACACATTTAATTAGCAGTGATGAACCACAGCCCCGAATATTCCTGGGAGATAAGAACATTTTGGGATCAACTCCCATCCTGAGCAGGTTTTATGTGCTCAGTTCAGGAACCCATGTGGGAGCTGATAAGAAATTATGTAATTCCTGGTTAGATCCTCAAAGGCACACAAAAGCTGTTTCTTTTCTGGGGTTTGGGCTATTCTGCTCCTTGAGGCAGCGTTTTGGTTTCTGTTTGCTGGAAAATGAACCCAAAGGAATATTTTNGCTGGAAGGGATCTTAAAATTGTCTTTTTCCATCCTCCTGCCATGGGCAGGGACACCTTCCCTATCCCAGTTTGCTCCCAGCCCTGTCCAGCCTGGCCTTGGCCATCCCAGGGATCCAGGGGCAGCCACAGCTGCTCTGGGAATTCCAGCCCAGCCAGGAATTCCTTCCCAAGATCCCATCCATCGCTGCCCTCTGGCACTGGGAAGCCATTCCCTGTGTCCTGTCCCTCCATGCCTTGTCCCCAGTCCCTCTGCAGCTCTCCTGGAGCTCCTTCAGGCCCTGGCAGGAGCTCTGAGCTCTCCCTGCATCCTTCCCTTCTGCAGGGGAACATTCCCAGCTCTCCCAGCCTGCCTCCAGAGCAGCTCCAGGGATTCCTCTGGACTCTCTCCAGCAGCTCCAGGTGCTGCTGCTGTTGTCCCCAGGGCTGGGGCAGCTCTGGGTCTCACCTGAGGGGTCAGAGGAGCAGAATCCTCCCCTCCCTGCTGCCCACGCTGTGGGATCAGCCCAGCACTGGGGGTTCTGGGATGGGTCATGTCTAACCCCTCATCTACCAAAACCTCCCAAATCCTTCTCCCAGGGCTGCTCTCCATCCCTTCATCCCCCAGCCTGGACCAATCCTTTCTCAACATGCACTTATGTGTATGAACAGATTTAAATCCCCTCCAGCAAGTACAGGATGAATGTTTCCATTTGGGATCCATTATGTTTAATGGAATGTTTCCATTAAATCACTGTTGTAATTGGAACGAGCCCTATCAAAGTAAATGTTAAATTAGTCAATGGTTATGTGCTGCTAAACCCATTTGTCCCCTCATCCTTTTGCACCCTTTCCATCCCCAGCCTCCATACAAATAATTCTAAATTGATTCTGACCTGGTGCTCATTTCGTCCATGGAATAAGTGATAGGATGGACCTTGCCGAGGACATGGAGCTGCTGGAGCAAAGCCAGAGGAGGCCACCAAGATGATCAGAGGGATGGAGCAACTCTGCTGTGACTAAAGACTGGGAGAGCTGGGAATGTTGCCCTGGAGAAGGGAAGGATGCAGGGAGAGCTCAGAGCTCCTGCCAGGGCCTGAAGGAGCTCCAGGAGAGCTGCAGAGGGACTGGGGACAAGGCATGGAGGGACAGGACACAGGGAATGGCTTCCCAGTGCCAGAGGGCAGCGATGGATGGGATCTTGGGAAGGAATTCCTGGCTGGACTGGAATTCCCAGAGCAGCTGTGGCTGCCCCTGGATCCCTGGGATGGCCAAGGCCAGGCTGGACACGGCTGGGAGCAAACTGGGATAGGGAAGGTGTCCCTGCCCATGGCAGGAGGATGGAAAAAGACAATTTTAAGATCCCTTCCAGCCCAAACCATTCCATAATTCTATGAAATTCATATTAAAAGCTGCTTTTGTCAATACCTTCAACAGTGGCACTGGTGAGACGATGGTGATAACCCAACCCAAAAATTACTTGTCAAATGTTCAAGGCACTTGAAAACAGAGAACCCTTGAAGCACTGGGTTGGATGTGGGATGGTGAATCCCTTTGAAATTCCAAATGCTCTGTCCAGCCTTTGATTTTCTCCATGCCCCGAGGGAAGGATGCCTTAGGGTCACATCCTTGTCCCGGTGCTGGCAAGGACGGGAAGGATCCTTTGATGCTGTGCCTCAGGAAACAGAGCACAAAGGGCTGCCTGGGGCAGGGACCAGGCCACGCTTGGTGGGATGATCCTAAAAATCAGCCTGCTAGGGAAAATTTCCTGTCTGACCCTCCAGGAGCCACTCTGGAAGTCACACTTCCTGAGCTGGGAATGAAGCTCCATCCCAGCTCCACCCCCACACTCACAGGGTCACGCCAGGTTTCCTCAGATGTCTCAATCCTTAAAATAATTTAATCTCAGCGTAAAAACTAAATAATGAAATAAGAGCTCGAGCTGGTGCCTCTCAGGAGGGACCCTGAACAAAGAACATCCCAGGTTTTTACACCCTGACAGTCCAAGCATGGAGAAGTTTGGATTCCTTGGCTCCTGCCGAGGCTCTGGGTGTTTGGTCACTTGGTAGGACCACAGGTCCCTGTGCCCATTGCTGGTCAGTGCCAGCTCATGTCCTCCTGTCACCACCTCATGTCCTCTTGTCACCACCTCATGTCCTCCTGTCACCACCTCATGCCCTCTTGTCACCACCCCATGCGCTCTTGTCACCACCCAGAGCTTGACCAGCTACCTGCCCTGAGTGTATTCCTCAACAGCCAGTCACTCCCTAGCTCTGACTTTCCATGGAAAGGTTCGAGGATTTTTGTGGGAAAGTATTGAAAACGTGCCGTTCTCAGAGATCACCAGTTGGACCAGTATAAACTCTCACCACATTTTGCTTATCTTCTGGAAGATTAGCAGCTGCAGAGCTTGTTTTCACCAGGACCACCAAAATCCTCACCTGGAAATTTAGGACACCAATGGATTTTTCACTTCCTTTGAAGGAATTCTTGAGAAGAAGGACGAAGTCTTCCCCAACTGACTTTTCTTTACCAAAACCCGTGATAATCACCCTCAGCTCTTGCATAACCTGCTGTGAACCCTGCCCTGCTGATTGCCTTTTGTGACTGTCACTGTGAGATCCCAGCCCGTCCAGAGTACAGGCACCACCTTCCCCCTCGGGAATCTGGGATCAGCTGGAGTGTAATTCCTGCAGCATTTTCCTCTGGAATGTTTCTAGGCACCATCCTCGGGCGTCTCCTCATTCTCCAGGATCACATTGCTCTCTATAAAATGCATTTGTCGGGGTCAAGTGGTTTGTCACAGGGTGAAGGCTCTCTTCTTCTTCAGGGGGGTTAATGAAGGTTATTTCTCTTTCCTTGATGGCAGAGGGAGAATTTATTCACCTCCCATGAAGATTTGGTGATTGGCCATGAGCTGTTATCATCCAAAGAGCCCTTTTTTCCCCTATTCTAGTACATGGGGATTATTTGCTGATGCTCACTGATAAAATGATTTGCAATGGTGAGAATAAACAAAGAGGTCATGAACAAGGAGCTGAGTTGGGGAGGATTTGTTGTGAGCAGGATCTGTGGGATCTGAGTTCTGGGAATGCTGCAGGATGGAGCTCAACTGCAGGAGCTCTGCAGATCTTCCAGGGCTTGACCACAGCTTGGTTTCCAGTTTTGAGGTTTGTGTGGGGAACAGCAACTTCCACCTCCAGCACTGGGACTTCTGCCTCGGGAGGACATGGAATCCCCCCAGATCCATGGCCAGATCCCAGCAGGCACTGCAGGGAGGAGCTGCATCCCCCCAGGACACTGCGATTCCCGTGGATACCACATTCCCCTGGGCAGGGAGTGCTGCCTCATCTCCTGCCAGGATTGCATCCTTTCCCAACAGATTGCATCCTTTTCCAAGATATTGCATCCCGAAAGTACCACGGCCTTCCTGGGCACTGCAGTGACCCCGATGTCGCATCCCCCCAGGCACTGCTGTCTCCAGGGGTATCCATTCCCTCTGCCCCACCGGGATATTGCACTCCCTGGATCACTCACCCCCTCCGAATATTTCATCCTCCCGGAATCCCTTCCCTCCCAGGGCATCTCACATCCCGTGGATATTGAATGCTCTACTGCATGTCCCTACACGGCGGGAATCGCATCCCTCTTTGGGTACCAAATTCCACACCCACCCTGCTCCCCGGGATTCGTATTCCCGGGCCATTCCATCCTTCCAGCTATATCACCCCTCCCCCCCTGTATCTCATCCTCCCCTGAATCTCATCATCCCCGCGGCCAGTGAATCCCCCTCATCCGCCGTTATTGCAGCCCTTTCCGGGTATCGCATCCCCGGGTACCGGATCGCCCCGGGTACCGGATCCCCGCCGGTAGCGCTCCCCGCGCTCGCCCCTCCCGGTGCCTCCCCGGCCTGGCCCCCCGTGCCGGCAGGGCGGTGCGTCCCTCCCGGTGGCGCCGGCTCGAAAGCGAAAGCGAAACCGTTACTCTGGCCACACCGACACCGCGACAGCGGCAGGGGAAAGCCACGGAGCTCCCGCTGGAGCCCCCGCCGGAGCCCGGAGCTGCCCCCGGGCCGGTCCCATGGCACGGCCGCTGCCGCCGCTGCTCTGCTCCACCGTCGCTCTCCTGCTGCTCCGCTCCGCCGCCGACACCGGTAAGCGGGGCTGCGCCGTGCTCCCCGGCTTGTCCGAGCTCTCCCCGGGGTGCTCACACCCTCCCCGGGATCTCTACACCTTCCCTGGGCTGAACTCGCCGTCCCGAAGGCGCTGCTCCGCTCCCCGGGATGCCCGCGCTTTTCCCCAGGTTGCCCATGCCGCTCCCGGGATACCCGCTCTGCTCCCGGGGCAGTCTGCTCCGCTTCCTGCGATGCCTGTTCTGCTCCCTGGGGAGTCTGCTCGGCGTCCGAAGGGAATCCCGCTACTCCCTGGGGTATCCAAGCTGCCGCTGAGGTGCCCACACTATCCCCGAGGTGCCCATGCCGTCCCCAAGGTGTTTGCTTCAGTCCCAAAGGTGCTTTCTCCGCATCCCGGGATGCCCGCGCTACTCCCCCGGTTGTCCATGCCACTCCCTGGGATGTCTGCTCCGCTTCCTGGGATGCTTGTTCCTCCTCCTGGGGTACCCACACCATTCCCTGGGGTACGCGAGTTTCCCTCTCGAGGTGCCAACACTCTCCCTGGGGTGCCCATGCCATTCCTGGGGTGCCCATGCTGCTCTCTGGGGTGCCCACTCCGCTTCCTTGGGCTCCCAGGCTGCTCTCCGGGGTACTCAAGCTGCCACTCAGGGAGTCCTCGCTGCTCCCTGGGGTGCCCAAATCCCTCCCTGGGTGCCTCATGACCTCCCCAGAGTGCCCAGGCCGTACCCCCATATTCCCCTCGAACCTCCCTGGGTGCCCACTTCCATCCTGGGATTCCCACCCCACCTCCTCACCGCTGTCCAGGGAGAGTGGGGGTGATTTTTAGGAGCTGTGTGATGGACCTGTGGGAGCTGCATGGCTGTGGGATTTCAGCCTGGCTGGGTTTTCCACGGGACTGGGAGTTGTTCATGGCTGCTTAGCCCGGAGTATCACATTGCGTCTTGCCTGTCCAAAAGCCAGAAGTCCTTGAATCACTGGATCGTGAAGTTGGAAAACACCTTTAAATGTCACCGAGCCTAACGATTAACCCGGTGCTGCTGAGTCCACCACCGACCCATGTCCCCAAATGCCACCTTCACGTGGATTTTAAATCCCTCCAGGGGATTGGGACACCCTGGGCAGCTCTTTCCAGGAATTCCCCAAAATCTGCCCCTCCCCTGGCCAGCCTGAGGCTGTTCCCTCTCCTGCTGTCCCTGTTCCCTGGAGCACAGCCTGACCCCCCGGCTGTCCCCTCCTGTCCAGAGCCACAAGGTCCCCCTGATCCCCTTTGCTCCAGGCTCAGCTCCTTTCCAGCTCCCTCAGGAATTCTCCAGACCCTTCCCAGCTCCATTGCTCTTGGACACAACAGCTACGGGAAAAATTTCATCACAGGTCAGACTTGGAAGAGCAATCCCTTGGGATAATCCCTGGGAGCCACGGGCAGCAGCAAGACCATTATTAAAAATTTGAATTAACTGAAAATGTGGGTGGTCTGAAGGACTCTGTGTAGGAGAGCAGGAGTGTAGAGCTTTGGAACAGCTTCAGTGCCTCTTCCAAGCTCCTGAAGCCATGGAAAATTAATTTATCCTTATTTATAAAGGGATGACAGGAATGGTGAGGAATGCAAGATACCTTGGATGACAAAAATAAGCCAGAAGAGCCACGTGGGAACCCACACATGTCCTGAACCTCAGGAACAGGCTGAAAATAGCCCTCCCTGAAGTGAATTCCCCCTGACCAGCAATCCCAGACCTCCAGACAACATTCCTGGCAGCAGTGGTGCCACCAGGATCGTTGTTCGGGGCAGAAAATGTGGGTTTAGGGGGTGTTAGAGAAAATGAATAATACTTACTTCTCTTAGTTCAGTTGACGGACAATTCAGGATGTGCTGCCAAATCCCACAGTGATCCCACTGGCTATCCATCCCATCCTCTCCTGCTTTCCAGCCCTGGCCCAGCCAGACAATTTGGAATATTTGTCATGTTAAAACATGACAAAGTTTTATTCATTTCTGTGATTCTGGTGTTTCTCATGGATTTTTCTTGGGTCTAGCCTTGTGAAATTCATGAACTCATCCTCCAACATCAGCCTCGTTGGAGGTTATTGGTGGAGAAAGACAAGAACAAGCAAAATAAAAACAGGAATTTAACTCATGGAAATGCAAAATCCATGAATATTTGGCACATTTAACCTGGATGTTTAATCCAGGATGCAGGGAGTGGAAATAATGCAGCTGGAGGTGTTTTCCCAGCAAGGTTGGCTCCCAGCACCGCAGCTCCTTTGGGAAGTTGGCCAAGGATGACATGAGTCTTTGAGCACCTGGGATGACACATCCTTGGGAAATTCCAACTCACTGCCAGGGGATAAAAGCCTAAATCCTGCAGCTCCAGGGCTGCTTCCTCCCCTTTTCCCCATTGTGGAATGTGCTTCGTCTCATCAAACAAGCTGAAATCCATGGAGTGATGGTGTGAGAAGCTGGATGGTGATCCTGGACGGTGGCACTGCTGGGAGCTTGTTGACCAACGTGGGCATTTTTTGGAAGAGGAGATTCCAATCAACTGGGAAAAAAAGTGCTTTGGAGGGATTGGGATGAGGAGAGCAGGTTTAAAAGCTGGACGGCATAAACAGAGCCTGCAGGTCGCTGTTTTTCCTGGACATTTTTGTTGTTTCCGGCTGGATTTGCTGCTGTGCTCCCTTAGGAGGAGCAGTGGGTGGCGCCGGGAGGGATTTTCATTCACAAAAGGCAGTTTCAGGTCTGCTGAGCTGTGAGGCTGTTGTTAAACAGCCCTGGGCGTTTCCTCGAGTCTCAGTTCCAGCAGTTGCTGCTTCCAGGAATTTTGCCCAAGCCTTGAGAGGAGGCCAAGAGCTGCTGTGCTCAGCACACGTGTGGTCCATGTGTCACTGTGTCTCCCGGACCTTTGGAGTGTCCTGGTGCCAGGATCACACCTGGATCACATCTGGATCCACCCGAGTGCTTGAAACAGAGCAGATTCCCCCCGGGATGTTCTGGGGATACACAACAAATTGGGGCAGGAGTTTTTGAAGATGGACATTTTGATCTCTGGGTGTTTTGGGCGCCAATGGGAGAGTGTTGTGTTCCTGTCCCCACTGCCAATGTGCCACTGTCCTCTTCCCATCCTGCTCCCATCCCCACTGTGTTTCCATCCCCATCGTGCTCCCATTCCCATCATGATTCAATCCCTACTGTTTTCCATCCCCATCCTGCTCCCATCCCCATCCTGCTCCCATTCCCGCTGTTTCCATGCCCATCCTGCTCCCATCACACTCCTGTCCCTGGTGGCTGCTGTCCCTGTCACCAGCACATTCCCATCCCTGTTGCTCCTGTCCTCACTGCCGTGGAATTCCCATTCCCATTCCCAGTGTTCCTCCATCTCCATCCCATGACGATCCCAGCCCAGCTGTGTACCCCTCCTGGTGGACACTGCTCCGTCCCAGCTGGACATGGCTCCATCCATGCCAGCTATCCATCCATCATCCATCCATCGCATCATTCCAGCCTTCCGTAATTCCCATTCCTGCAGTGCATTTCTCCATCCTGGTGATCCATCGCATCCCATCCATCCATTGTTCCATCCTGGTGATCCATCACATCCCAGATATCCATCACTCCATCCTGGTGATCCATCGCATCCCATCCATCCATTGTTCCATCCTGGTGATCCATCACATCCCAGATATCCATCATCCCATCCCAGCCATCCATCATTCCACCATTCCACCCCGGCTGTATTCTGCGCTATTCCTGTTGTACATCTCTCCATGCTGGCTCCCACTGGGATACAAGAGCTTCCAGCAGCCAGGATCATGGATGAGCCATTCCCACAGGGATCTGGGTGCTGGCACACTTTTGGAGCAACCAGGAAAGTTTCCCCATTGCACCAGAAAAGAAGGGAAATTTCATCACCCTGGTGCAGAGCCGATCTCATCCCAAAGCCAAAGGGGAAGCAGGAGCTCCTTTGGGAAAAAGCAAAGCCAAAACTCACAATCCATTGATGTCCCACTGCCTGGAATACTTGGATTTCAGCTGCCACCTTCCAGAGGGGAAAAAACCCTGGGAAGTGGCTGGAGGACTCAGACAGTGCCTGGAATTTTCCATGTCCAGCTGTGAAATGAGTGGAGAAGGACAGGGGCAGCGAGTGCAGCGGGAATGCAGCAGCTGCAGGCAGGATGCAGCGGGGGCTGCTGACCTGGGACAGCCCTGGAAGGGGATGGAATTCCACAAAAAGTGCTTGGTGGCTGGAGGAGCTGCTACAGCGACCACAAACATGCCGGAAGTGGAGTTTTCCCTTTCTCCAGCTGCTGTGTTTGATTCCCAAACATGCTGGAAATAGTTTTCCCTTTCTCCATTCCCTGTGTAGGGGCACAGCCATTTCCAATGTATTTTTGCAGGATGGACGAGGGTCTCCCAGCCCCAGGGCAGCACCAAATCCCTATATCCACCACTAGGCAGGATTTCATGGAAGCATGGAATGGTTTGGGTTGGAAGGGAATTTAGGGATCACCTCATTCCTGCCATGGGCAGGACACCTCCCACTACCCCAGGTTGCTCCGAGTCTCATCCAACCTGGCCTTGGACACTTCCAGGGATGAGGAGTGGCGAATTCCCAGCACAGCCAGAGGTTGCCCGATCTCCCTGTTGCGATTCCATCTCTTTTTTATCCTTCCCATTCCCATTCCCATTCCCATTCCCATTCCCATTCCCATTCCAGCACGATGCAGTCGCCCCAAGGCCGTGGCCAACGCTCACATCGACGCCGGGAACCACGCGGAGCTGAATTCCCGCCTGCGCTACTCCTGCAACCCGGGATACAAACGGAAAGCTGGCACCTCCAGCCTCATCCAGTGCGTCCTCTGGAACGGCTCCGAGCCCCGCTGGACCAACCCCACCCTCCAGTGCATCCGTAAGTGGGAATTCCAGCACGGGAGGATGGGAGGAGGTGTGGGCGCTGCCCAAGCTCTGTTTTTTCCAAAAGAAGTGGAGGGGAAGTTATGGAGAGGAATTTCATCCGTGGAATTCCTGATGGATCACGGGTGATGTTAATGGGTTGGGAAAATAAAAGTTTAGGGCCTCACAGCCTTCAGTGCTCCCAGACCTGGGGGAGGAAGTTAAAGCCTGGGAGGGAAATTTCTTGCTGAGGACTGAACACCAGGAATGAGGGATTTATAAACCACAAAGAGGTGTCCAATCTGGGAAGACATCATTAAAAGGTTGAAAATGCAGATTAATTAGCATGAGAAGGGAGAAATTAATAACCAGTAGAGGATAGAATGCTAATTAATAACTTGAAGCCAATGAACATTAATTCTTTTTTTTGCTAAAACGTAAAAACAGTTCAAATTTGACAACCAACGTCTGGGTTTTCTGGAATTTCTCCTGGACCTCTACGCTGGATAAAATAATTTTGACTTTCTAACCCACCAAACCAGTTGGAGAGTTCATTTCCCAGTTGATGGTGTCTCCCTGTTGTGTTTTCCCGAAGGAGATCCAGCTCTTTCCCCACAAACTCCCAGCCCAGAGCTGCCGCCGGCGCCAAGCACAGAGAGCACAACCCCGAGGGGTGAGGAACTGGGAACTGGCGATTGGGTTTGGATCCTGGCATTGGGCTTGGAGCTGCCAGAGCCACGGCAAAGCCACGACTCCCAGGGTGTGGAAAGCAAAACATTCCCACGGCAGCATCAAATTCATCCAATTGGGTGAAATCCCAGCATTTTGTAGCTTTTGGACGGCGGCACGGAAATAGCGGCGCCGCAGCTTGATTTTGGGAATTTAATGATTTCCCACCGTTTTCCCAGCAGGAGCCACCAATGCCAGCCCGAATTCCAGCCCCTCTCCAGCTTCCACATTGTCACCTGTGCCACCATCACCTGATGGGCTGTCACCAGACACATCCAGGCCACCGGAGGTGCTTCCAACACCAGACACATCCACGCTGGGAGAGGGAACGACCCCGCTGCCCACTGCCCCCACGGATTATGCCGCAGGTTGGGGCAATTCCCAAGGGAATACAACCCTCCATCAGGCCTTGTTTCACCCAGCAAAAACTCCTCTACTTTTCCAATGGATTTTTTTCCTTCTCCCCAAGCTCCTTCTTAGTGAGGCTCCTCCCAGCATCCAACCCTTTCCTACCTTTGCAGCTCAAAATCTCATTTTCTGTCTTCTTTTCCAGCTTCCATCCAGTCTGTGGCCTTTTCCATCGGTAAGCTGGGGAAAAAAATAATTTTGGCAAACAGGGGCTTATTTTCTTTATTTTTTAAGCTTAAAAATCCTCGTTGGGACTGTGGGAGCTTTATTCCATGGCCAGTGGGAATGCCACCAAGGGAGGGGGAAGGATTCAGCACCCAAATTTCTTCCTGGGTAGAAGAATTCCCAATTCCATCCTTTGTGATGATGCCTGGAGTGGCTTTGGCTTCTCAGGGAGCTATTTTGGTGGGAGCCATGGGCTGGGAGATGCTCCTCACTCCAAGTGTCCATCCCACAGTATTCCTGGTGCTGCTGGCTGCTGGAATTGTGATTGTCTGCTGCTGGAGCAGAAGGTAAGCGTGCCAAACCCCAGGGAGGAGTTTCCCTCAGCTTCCCTGCTTTCCAAAAAGCCAAGGAAAATCCTTGGAATGCTCCTCTTCCCTCCATAGGTGCACCAGGCGGAGCTACACGCTGACAGAGTCGGATATTCCCATGGAGGCTCATCCCTCTGGGAATGAGGAGGTGGCACCTGTCATTGTCCCCACGGGCTGAGCACCCACCATCCCAAGGAGGATGGAAAGCTGGAAGCTTCCCTGAGGGGTGGCAGAGCTCGTCCTGCTCTCCACACGGAGCATCCAGGGATGTGGGGCTGCTCTTCCCGGCCTGAAGATGGATGACAGCCATGGATGATCCAGCTCCAGTGCCCAGAGGTGGGTGGGGGTCCTGCAGCAGGAGCTGGGGTTTGGGGGATTGGCCCTGTGGTGGTGGGCAGGGAGAGGGTTGGGATGCTGGGATGGGCTTTGGGATGAGGCTGAGCTGCCCTGCCCTGGGTAATTCCCATTCCCTGTCCAGCAGCACAGCCAGAGTTGGATTAGCTGGACACCAGACTGGCTTTGTCCCCAGACTGCCTCAAATCCCAGAAATTAGATGGAAAGGGACACAGCCAAGCATTATCCCACATATCCTCATCCCTTTCCTGGCTTTAACCCCACATCCCAGATGGAGAAGGACCCCTCACATCCTCGTCCCTTTCCCACTCTCTTCCAGCCACTGAGCCAGAGCCAAAGGTGTTGGGATCATCCCACCCTCACACAGCTCAGGGATCCTTTGGAAGCACTTCCAGCTCTGATCCCGGCTCCGGATCCTGATCCCCACCGGCTCACAGGGAATCCAAGCTGGAGCAGTGTCTCTACAGACACCATCAGAGACCAAAGGCAATAACATGACTCAGGGATATTTTTCTTTTTGTGTTTTTCCTTTATGCATCAGCAGTTTTTCTCAACTTGTTTCCTTATCCAGTTTTTCTCCACACGTTTCCTTACACTCTGGAACAGGCAGCTCTGTGTTGGTACCTTTTTATACATAAATAAATATATTTTATATAGAAAATAACACTCAGAGCAGTGGATTCCTTAACTGGGTGTCTCAGCTGGAATGGTGGGAAGGATTGGGATGAATCCATCCCGACAGCACCAAGGATTGTGAATGAACTCTTCATTCCCATCTTCCAGAAGTGATGGCACAGTGGCAGCTGCCAGTTCTCAACAAGCCTGGGAAGCAGCAGGGATCCAACAGCTTGAATTCCATGGCTTTTCCTGGCTGCTCTTGTCCTGTTTGTGCCTCTGATCCAGGGATGTGTTACAGGCAGAGCACAGGGAAAATCCCTGTTCCCAAGGAACCTGGGATGGTTGGGAAACAGGGGAGGCTGGAAGGGGAGGTGCCAAATCCAATATCCACTCCAGGCTTTGTGGTTCCATCCCAATCCAAACGTTTGGGGGAATTCCTGCTCACACAGGGAACGTGCTCCTGAGTTGGCACCGAAAGTGAAAGGAGAGGGAGGGAAGCAACTCCATGAATGAACATGGAAAAAAACAGGATGCACGAGCTTCCTGCAGCAGGCACAGCCCACAGTCTGCCCAAGGCAGATTCCTGAAATCACTTTCAGTTTCCCATAGTACAGACTCTGGAATTAGCACAGCGAGGCACGGGGAGCATGATCCACCAGGATTGACAGGAGTGCTCCTGGGAGGGCTGGGAAATAGAGGATGTTTAAGGGAAGGGAAGAGACAAAAAAGAAGTGTTAAGGCTGTTTTTGGCTACAAATTTAATTTTAGGATTGAAAACCCTTTCCAGTTTGTCCCTGAGTTTGTCTGAACACAAACCAAAGGAGTTTTTCCGCTGCTGCCTCATTTCTTCCCTCCTGGTTTGCTGCAGGGAGAAGGGAAATAGTCTGGGGAAACCCCTCGGCTGCAAGGACGGAAAACGAATTCACTGGGAGAGATTTAGGATTTCCTCCCATGGCTGGGCAGGGAGAGTTCATTCCCAAGAAATAAAGGCTTTTTTTTGGCTATAAATTTAATTTTAGGATTAAAAACCCTCTCCAGTTTGTCCCTGAGTTTGTCTGAACACAAACCAAAGGAGTTTTTCCGCTGCTGCCTCCTTTCTTCCTTCCTGGTTTGCTGCAGGAAGAAGAGTGGGGAAATCCCTCGGCTGCAAGGATGGAAAATGAATTCACTGGGAGAGATTTACGATCTCCTCCCATGGCTGGGCAGGAAGAGTTCATTTCCAAGACATAAACTTTCTTTGGATACTTTCCAGAGTCGCATTTCCTCCTCTTCCAGTGGCTCAGAGGGATTTCTGGGAATGATGGGATATCCGGGAGGTTTGGACACTGGTGACAGGGAGAAGAGAGGAAATGCTCCAAAACGAACCCTGTGCTGTCAGATCCCATTCCCACAGTGCATATTCCTCTGGATATCCTGCTTCCCAGCTCCTGGAGGATGAGGCAGGGCTGGAGGGAAGGCTTCACACCCTTCCCAGGGAGCCTGGAGGTTCCTCAGGAGCTGGGCTGAAATCCTGATCCAACATCCACCTGACGTCGGAGCTGGGATGTCCCGAGAGGCTTTATCCCAAATCCAGGATGGCTCTGGGAAGCTGGAGGGCTTTGTTAGTGCTGGATGGGCTCCTCCTTGGTTGTTGGAATTGAGGTGAGGGCAGTCAGGGAGCCGAAGCACTGCCGGGTGCAATCCTGGCAAAGGAATCCCCCAGGATCCTGGCTGCCATCGCTCTGAGGGGGGAAAAGAGGAGATTTCAGGGAAGGGAGTAGTGATTGCCCACAGCAAGGAAATCCCACACAGAAGCGTGGAATAGGTGGAAAAGAGCTTTAAGAACATCGAGTCCAATAATTCCCAGCACTGCCAAGGCCACCCATGTCCCCAAGTGCCACATCCACAGGGTTCTGAAATCCCTCCAGGGATGGGGGTTCCACTCTGCCTTGGGCAGCCCGTTCCCATGCTTGAAAACCCTTTCCATGGAAAAATATTGCCAATATCCAACCCCTGGCACAGCTTGAGGCTGTTTCCTCTTGTCCTGTCGCTGCTCCTGTCCCCTGCTGCTGTCCCTTGTCCTGGACACAGAGCTCCACGGATTGACCTCGTGTTCCCCACGGAGCTTGGCCTCCCTAGCATCCTCTGGACAAGGATCCAGGTGGGATCAACCCAAACCCAGCCCAAAAGTTGGACTGTCACTGGGGCCAGCAGTGCTGTGCCAATCCCAGATGGGTTTCCAGGGACTCCAAGAGTCACACATGGGATGTGACACAACAAAACCCCAAAAGCTCAGATGGGATGTTCAGGACTGAATGGATGTGTGGGAAGTGCAACACAACCTGGAATCACCCTGGGAATTCACCCCTGGTTGTGACGGAGAGCTGTGGGAATGAGATCCCTGCTCAGAACAGGGTTTGGAATGGCTCAGGAAAGCTCCCAAATCCCAAATCCCAGGGAAGAGACCTACATGAGTCAACGGGAGCTTCTTCACCACCAGCCTGGAGCTGAATTCCAAGGTTTTTGAACATCCTGACACACAGCAAGCAATGGGAGCTCCATCCTTCCCAGCCTCACTCAGCAGCTCCACCCGAAGGAAACGTTCCTAGGAAACATGGAAAAAAGGGAATATCAGCCCTCAGAGGGAGCAGAGGTTGCTCCATTTTCTTTTTAACCCCCAAGGAGATGAGTTGGAATGTGATGGGACTGAAAAATTAATAAAAACCCCCAAATTCCCAGGGATAAAAAGAAGCCAGAATGGTAGGAAGAAGTCAATGGAAAGGAAAAGAAAAGGAAAAGGAAAAGGAAAAGAAAGGAAAGGAGAGCTGGAAGGCAGTGCAGGCAAGGAAAAGGGAACCCACACACTTCCATGGAGATAATAACTCAGGATCTGTGGAAAACAACACCCAAAGGCAAGAACAGTGGGGAAAACCTCCTCCAACCTCATGCCTTCCTGCTGGAATCTCTGCATGGAGCAGCAAAATGCAGGAATAAAAATGATTCCTGCTGTTCTGGTGTGTGCCAGCACAAGGAGCAGTCCTGAATCCTGGGATCAGGGTGGATCTTAGGATAATCCTTTGGTGCAGTGGGCCTCGACTCACCCCACAGCAGGATTTCCTTGCCTTGGCAAGGTTTCACTTACTCCAGCCAACGTTAAAAGGTTTTCCAGGGATTTGGACATCAGCAGGCACTTCTTGGCTCTCGTCACGGCCACGTAGAGCAGGTTCCACTCATCCTCAGGGGTCCAGCCTGGGATGGAGGAGAGATGATCCACGGATTCAGGGAATAAGGATGAACAGCTCTGGGGTTCTTCCAATGCCTCATCCAGCTTGGATGAGGCTTGGAGCAAGTTGGGATAGTGGAAAATGTCCCAAAGCAAGGAATTGGATTGGCTTTAAAATCCCTTCCAACCCAAACCATTCCATGACTCCATTCCTGGAGGGACAGAGCGTGTTTCTGTGGGAAAGCAGGAATTTGCTGTGTGTGCTGGGCAGGGCCCCCCACCATCAGCAGCTCCTGCCTCATCCCTCATCCCTCCCTCCAGGAAAAGCCAGGATTCTCCATGCCTGGAAAAGCCACTCCCAGCTTTCTGTCTCCCTGTTTGGAGCACAGGCTTGAAGCTGGAGGAGCTTCCCAGTCCCTGGATTGACTCTGCTCACTGGGAAGAGAGCAGCTCCTCCAAAACAGGAGCCTCAGGGAAGCTGTGGCTTTCCCAAGGCTGGACTGGTCTTTGTTGCTGCACAGCTCCAAGCTTGGCTGCAGGAATATTTATGGAATGGGAGAATCCTTAGGGTTGGGAAAGAGGTACAGGAGAATGAGGGAGGAGAAGTGATTTTAATAGGAAAAAACCCTGGGAAGGCTCTAAAAACAGGGACAAAACTTTGCCTTTCTTTTTCTTATTCTGTTTGGACACATGATCATGGAATCAGGGAATTATTTTGGTTGGAAAAGGTCTCTAAGACATCGAGTCTGAGACTTGACTACTCCCAGCACTGCCAAGGCCACCACTGCCCACGTCCCCAAGTGCCACATCCACGTGGATTTTAAATCCCAGCAGGGATGGCGACTCCACCCCTGTCCTGAGCAGCTCCTTCCAATGCTTTACAACCCTTTCCATGGAGAAATGATCCCAAATATCCACCCTGCCCCTCCCCTGGCCAGCCTGAGGCTGTTCCCTCTCCTGCTGTCCCTGTTCCCTGGAGCACAGTCTGACCCCCCGCCTGTCCCCTCCTGTCCAGAGCCACAAGGTCCCCATGATCCCCTTTGCTCCAGGCTCAGCTCCTTTCCAGCTCCCTCAGCCTCTCCTGGTTCTCCTGACCCTTTCCAAGCTCTGTTCCCATGCTCCATCCCTCACCCCACTTCTCTCTCCCATTTTTTGGGGACCCCACGGAGCTGTTCCCTTACCAAGAGCAACATTCATTCTTCCCAGGAAAGCTCCACTCACAGAAGGGATTTGGACAAAATCATCTGCAATGCAAACTGTGTCGAATTCCAGGCCTTTGGCTTGGTGGACAGTCCCGATGACATAATCTGGACACATGTGGGAAAAAGAAGGAAAAAGGATCAGCCCTTGCAGCAATGGTGGAATTTTTAATTTCATTCTGCATCTGTTGCTCTTATCCCAAATTTAAATCAGAATCTCTGTGGGGAATCCAGAGGAAGATTCCTTGGCAGGAATCTTTCCTGCCAAGGGAGATGTTTGCTTGGCATCCCGAGCTCCAGCCCAGCATTCAGCTCCAGCATTCCCAACCAGGAATGTCCTGGATTTGAGGAATTTTCTACTTGACTGCTTTGTCCCTTCTCCAGATTTCAGTCAGGGCAACTCCAACAAGAATCCCAAACGGGCAGAGATCCCACCTCCCACTGTCCCAGTTTGCTCCCAGCCCTGTCCAGCCTGGCCTTGGCCATCCCAGGGATCCAGGGGCAGCCACAGCTTCTCTGGGAATTCCAGCCCAGCCAGGAATTCCTTCCCAAGATCCCATCCATCGCTGCCCTCTGGCACTGGGAAGCCATTCCCTGTGTCCTGTCCCTCCATGCCTTGTCCCCAGTCCCTCTGCAGCTCTCCTGGAGCTCCTTCAGGCCCTGGCAGGAGCTCTGAGCTCTCCCTGCATCCTTCCCTTCTCCAGGGAACATTCCCAGCTCTCCCAGCCTGCCTCCAGAGCAGAGGGATTCCAATCCCAAAAGCTCCCATTCCACCTCCTTTCTCCCCAAAAGATCCAGCCTGCTCTTTTTCCCAGGATGAGAATTCCCCACTGGATCAGGACTGGAAAACAATCCCAGTTTTTCCCCTGGGCATGGATTCACCTGCCAGGGATTCCTGGGACACGTGGCTCCCCTGGATCCTCTGCACCAGCTCTGGGATTCGTTCTCTGTATTTCTCCACGATGGAAATCTTCCCTTCCAGGTCTTTGTCGTCGACACGCTGAGCGTATTCCTTCAATCCCACAAATCCCTCGGTTGCTTCCCATTTTTTGATGAAGGAATCCTCTATCACAAGGTTTGCTGGAAGGGAGGAGGAGTTTGTTGGACATATTTTAATTTTTAATTGAGGGTTTCACTAAGATTCTTCCGTCCCGCGTTAAGCTGGCTTGTTTTCTAGCTGGCGAAGGAATTTTCCTGGGATTTCACCTCCCAAAAAACTGGGAATAACATCAATGGGATTAACAAATCATGGCAAATTGGTGAATCCTTTGTTTTTTCCATAAAAAACAAGTCATGGCAAATTGGTGAATCCTTTGTTTTTTCCATAAAAAACTCACCTGCTTGTGCTGGATTTTAAAGGAGGGATTTTTGTCCTGAATTTTATCCACCAGGAAATAAAAATAAAAAGAGGAGCTTTAAATCAAAAGAAACCAGGGAAAGCTGAAGAGAAATTAAAGATTATCTAAAATTAGAAAACAGTAGGAAAAATATCCCAAATTGTGGGTTAAAATCAAAACAAGGAATCACAGTGGAAAGCTGGGGAAAGGTGCTTGACAATTCCAGCATTTTGGGATTGCTGGAATTAAGCAGCCAAAATAGCCCAACCCATGATAAAACCCTTAAAAAATCAGGTTTCAACCAAAAAATTAATGAGGAAATAGCAAATTAGCCATCAAAAAGCATCTTAATTTCCAGAAAAACCTAAAAAATTCGGGAAAAAAAGAAGGATAAGGAAATACTCACAGTTTTGCCTGACATCTGCAGGTTGACTGAGCTTCCAAATGTCATAGATTTTGCTCAGGCCAAATCTCCCCAGTCCCTAAAACAAAGAAATATTTATCTTAATATAAAAGAGAAAAGATAAAATAAGCTAAAATATAAAATATAGAATATAAATATAGAAAATAATAATAAATAATAACAATAACCATCAATATATTGTATTTGTAAATCAAATTTATTCCAAACCACAAAAGATTTTCAGTCCTGAGCAGTTCAAACCCTCCTTGAATTGGAATTTTGTTGGGAAAAGGATGGAGAATTTCAAATATCAGCCTAAAATTCCCAAGGGTCAGGCTCCAAAACTGCTAAAATTCCAAAGATTAGACTCCAGCCTCTTCAAGAGAACATGGAAAATGTTTGTTCTTTCCCTGGTTTTACACTCAGCTTGTAATTCCAGCTGATTTTTATTCCCATTATGCAGAAAAATTGTGCCAGAGGCAGCCTGAGCTGCTCAAAATCCTGGGAATTACTTGTTCCAGCTGCCCATCCCTCTTTCCCTGCCCCATTCCTGATAAAAATGGGATAAATGAGCCTAAAAAAGGGATGAGGCCTGGGCAGGTTGGAGAGCAACAGCTCCAAATATCATCCCTAGCCCATAAAAAATTCCTGCTTTTTCCTGGAATATTCACTGAAATCCTTGGAGAGAATTGATCCAGCCTCCCATCCCTCTTTCCCTGCTCCATCTTTGATAAAAACAGGACAAATGAGCCTAAAAACAGGAAATGAGCCTAAAAAATGGGACAAATGAGCCTAAAAATGGGATGAGGCCTGGTCAGGTTGGAGGATAACAGCAAAAATTCCTGGTTTTTTCTGGAATATTCATTGAAATCATTGCAGAGACTTGTTCCAGTTGCCCATCCCTCCTTCCCTGCTCCATCTTTGATAAAAACAGGAAAAGTAAGCCTTAAAAGCAGGGCAAATAAGCCTTAAAAACAGGGTGAGGCCTGGGCAGGTTGGAGAATAACAGCATCCCTGGCCCCAGAAAATTCCTGTTTTTTCCTGGAATA
>VZRM01002248.1:410175-505280 GCA_013397955.1 Grantiella picta | reverse complement strand
CTGAACTGTTGTTTATATCTAAAGTTCCTATCATATATAATGAATGCTAGAACTTGTATGTAGCTAACAAATACATATAATTGTGAATAAATGTTTTGTTGAGTTCAAGATATATTTTAATTAATTTTTTTCCTTACGTATCTGTATTTCCTTGAAAACCTTTCCTCCTGACCCATTTCAAAATGTTATTACTTTACTGAGTAACAAATGGAACTGGATTCTCATGCTAAAAACGTTTTTTAGCTTCAAGAGCTGGGCGGACTCCACCTTAAAGAGCTCCCTGATGATATACCAAATTTTGACGCTGTTATTGTGAAGTACACTGAAATACTCCCCCAAAAAGAGATTTAGAGCAGCACTGCAGCACAGCAGTGTTTCCTCTACGTAGCAAGGTCCTCAAATGTGGAAGACTGTCCAATGTCTCAAATGTCATTTCCACTTGTAATAATGATAAGGGCTATGGACAGGGGAGACATGAAACAGGGATGGCAGAGGTTCCTTTCTGCTCCTAGATTTTTTGGTTTCATGGTAAATCTCTGGGGCCCTTTGTAAGTATTTTCAGGTGGAGAAAGGTGAGGAGAGCCAATCTGCTGTGTTATTTCAGGGTGACACCCTTCTCAAATGTTGGTAGTCTGGGAGGTGTCACAATTTTGCATTGCATCCTTTAATAGGAATGTTTTCCCACCTCCCTTAAAAAGTCACTCTTGAATCTCTGACCTCTCCTCATATTTCTGTAAGATATATGAACAGAACAACATGAAACGTAGAACACCTCGGTAGATTATTATATGAGCAGATCATTTAACATTTAATCAATCAGTATGACTGTATGTAGCAGCTAATGTGCAGATTATTTCTGTGATTCGTGCTGCAAACCCTGTAAGTAATCAAATGTATCTCCTCAGTGGCAGCCCTTGCTGCAGGGAGCTGTGCAGTCAGTGCCATCTCAGTACCTGTGGGGAGAGCTCAGGTGTGCTGGGGCAGGAGGAGTTTGGGGCCTCAGCAGCGAGATGGAGATGGAAGCTGCAAGGTGCTGCAGGCTGATTTTCTGGGATCAATGGGTCAGCCCAGTGCCACTGCGCTGTCTGGGAGCTCAGTGTGTAAAGTGCAGTTTTTAACTTCAATGTCACAGAATTCCAGAGTGGTTTGGGTGGAAAAGGACCTTACAGCCCATCCAGTGCCACCCCTGCCCTGGCAGGCACACCTCCCACTGTCCCAGGCTGCTCCAAGCCCCAGTGTCCAGCCTGGCCTTGGACACTGCCAGGGATCCAGGGGCAGCCACAGCTTCTCTGTCACCCTGTGCCAGGGCCTGCCCACCCTCACAGGAACAATTCCTTCCCAATATCCCATCCATCCCTGCCCTCTGGCAGTGTGAAGCCATTCCCTGTGTCCTGTCCCTCCATCCCCTGTCAACAGTCTCTCTCCACGTTTCCTGCAGCTCCTTCAGGCACTGAAGGCCACACTGAGGTCACCCCAAAGCTTCTCCTGTGCAGGCTGAGCAATGCCAGCTCTGCCAGCAGAGCTGCTCCATCCTCTGCTCCTGCTGGAGCTGCTCTGGCCTGGCTGCAGCAGCTGCAGCTCCTTGCTGTCTGCCCAGGGCTGGGGCAGCTCTCAGCTGAGCTCTCAGCCCAGCACAGGGGCAGAATCCCCCCTGCCTGCTGCCCAGCTGGCTCTCAGCCCAGCTCAGGGTTTGGGCTCTCAGCCCAGCTCAGGGTTTGGGCTCTCAGCCCAGCTCAGGGTTTGGGCTCTCAGCGCACCCACTGCCCCCCCAGGGCTGCTCCCAGGGCTGCTCCAGCTGCTCATCCCCAGCCTGGATCCAGGGGCAGCAGCAGCCCCTGGCCTTGTTCACCCTCCTGAGATTCCCATGGGACACTCCTAGAGTGTGTCCAGCTCCCTCCAGATGCCATCCTGTCACTGCATCCCCAGCTTGGTGTCACCTGCCATCAACCTGAGGCTGCCTCAATCGCTCTGTCTGTGCATTGGTGCAGATATTGAGTCACACTGGTCACAGTGCAGACCCCTGAGGGACACCACTGGTCATTGATGTCCACCAGGACACTGACCTGTTGACCCCTACCGTCTGGATGTGACCATCCAACCACTTTCTTATCCATCTAACAGCCCACTCATTAAATCCATTTCTCTCCAATTTAGAGAAGAATATTGTGAGGGAATGCTGTTGGCAGGAACAAGTGACTGTAACAAATACATCTAAGAGGAGACCAAAGACAGTATCAATAATATGAGTCTATTTGAGTGAATGATACCTATTCACTGTAAACAGCCCTGGCCAAAATTCCCAGTAATTTTTGGGAAATTACAGGGCTGCTCAAGACTCGTGTCACAATGCTTTATGAGAGAGTGCAATTGAACTATAGAATGGGGAAATAATGGTAGTCATCAGCAGCAGCTGCCTATGCAATAAATATCCTTTTAAAGTCAACGACTGCAGCAGGGAAAGCATTAGAGAAACATTGCTTTTTGCAGTGTGACATTCTAATTAGATAAAGGAATGCAGAAACTTTTTGAGAGAGGCACTTAGGTGTCGTATCATTCCATGTGAACGTCTCTGTAATTTTGGGGATGATGGTATTTTTCATTGTGGATTAAACCATTTAATTTCTTTCTGTTCTCTTTAATTGCACGTGGCATCCTCTTATGGTCATGGCTGTGTGAGGAGAGGGGAATCTTAAAGAATTTGCAAAAGAAGAATGTCCAGGTCATGTCTACGTGCTGACACAGTCTGTGTTAGACTATGTCCCTCATTTCTTGTAATAGAGGAAATTATTATCACTTTCAAAGACATTCCAGTGAAGAAATATGCTCCCTCTAGATTTTGGGGAACTTATGTGGATACTGAATAAAAAGGCACAGTAGGACCTTCTGCAAAAAGGTTCCCTTTGGTAACCACTATTTTTCAAATCTGCATTTTTGTGGGGCTTTTAAAGCTACAGGAGAGTGTTGGAAACTCAAAGTCTCCTTCTGAGCTCTGGAAACAAATTTGACTCAGTACAAATATATACATTATGCTGGTATTGTGAAGGTTGAAATGAAATTGGATGATAAGTTTAACACAGATAAGACTCTCTTCAGACACCTGTTCCACATAATGATCACCGAAGCATCTATAAAGAATATTAGAAACAGTTAATATATGAGGTACCATTGTAGTTACTCCTAGTAATCTGTTTTTCATCTACATGTGCAGATATTGGCATAAAGATATTATACCATGCAAAAGTCTGATTTTAGTACAATATCCTGGCTGTACAGTAACTACTTTACAGATTCCAATTTTATTTAGTAATATAGTTTAATGCTTGGTGAGACAGATTTGAATAGACCTTGCAGCATGACAACCTCTTTCATTTCAAACAGATAAGTAAGATGTAGGGGATTTATATTACTCAAGTTCATTATCTGTAAAAAGAAGAACTAAAAGTCCCTGATTCAGCTTAACAACCTTCATTCAGATGGATTTGCCTCGCTGAGTTCAGCAGTCACAGGAGATGATTGCCACATGGGTGACAATCAGATGCCAACACTGCATCAGATCAGGTGGATTTGTCTTGTCCAGCCTTGGAAAAACTCCAAGCACTGACAACATAAATAAATTGAAATACAAGCATTTCATAGCATGCATTTATCTGTACTTTTTTTTTTCTGATTAAGAGGTCAAATGATGTTAGTTTATGAAATTGGCTAGTCAAATTATTTAAATATGAGGAGGAAAAGGCATATCTTAAATTTTAAACTCATCTGGGCATAGCAAAACAATCACACACCACAAACCACTTTGACTGCATGCTGTCTATCTTTGAAATGGCTATTTGTTTACCCTACGCCCTCGGAATTAATAGCAGAGTCAAGGAACTTCTTCATTTTCAAAGTATCATGAGATTTTAATTGAGTTCCTGGGAATCAGAGGGTTCTGACAACCAGAAATTCAGAAATAACTTATGAGAATTGTAAGTAAATCCTACATTATGATTCACAGGATGTAAGTTGAAGTAAATGGGTTTGGTTAGTCCATGTGTTATTATTTTTGACTTTTGGGTGTTAAAAGCAGCACTCTTTGCCCACATTGGATCTGGTTTATCACAAAAGCAGTTACCTGTTGCTCTCCCTAATCTTCAGAGTTCAGAGTGCTTGGTGTTAGAATACCTTGCTATGATAATTTCTGATTTCTCTAAAGATGTGCAAACACACCCACCTCACCTCATCCCACTTCATATATATGCAGAGTAAATGATCTTTAACTCCTCCTAGGTTCACAAATAAAAGGAATTTTCAAAAGACTGTAAAGTTATTTCTTGAAAACTAATTCTATTGACTTTTAATTAGATATTCAACATCTTATCTTTAACTAGGCACAAACGTTCACAAAAGGATTTCTTTAAAATTACAAACATTCAAACTGTTGGTAAGACAAATTTCAAGTTTGCAGTTTGCACTATTTTGCAAAAAGACTTTTTTATTGAAATAACCAAGTCTGAAAAAAGAATCAGTATTGAATCATAATGTAACCAAACATACATTGAAACTTGTGGGCAGGCAAGCGACATGTTCTACTTTAATTTTCTTGACAAGTTGATATGGACAATTCTGTTTAAATGGTGTATGAGATCATAGTATTTATTGTTTGCTTTTTTGTTTTATTTTGTCATGATCTTAATTTTTTATTCAGAAAAAAAATAGTATAACCTATTACCATAACAAGCAAAATAAGCAAATTATGAATTTTCAAGAGAGACATGTTCGATAATTTTTGCTAACTAAAGAAAAACTGAAGTAAAAACAACATGAACAGCTTGCACCTGTTTGTGAATGTTTTGTGATTTGAAGCACACAAGCAGAGAGAAAGCCTTTCTGTCTCTGGGGATGCTGACTTCTGATTTGTATTCAGGAGCCCACATCCCTCTGGCTCAGCAAACTCTTCACTGGAATGAGGTACCTACATCTCCTGAGCAGCCTGTTGTCATCCATTTGAAGACAGGGTTGTCATCCACTCAAATAATCCCCACAAACAGCTCATTCAGGTTTCACCAGCCTGCTCCTCCTTCACTTTTAGTGAGCTGAGTTTTTCTCCAAGTACTGTGGGCTGGAGAAAGTACTGTTTCCCAAGTGGGTATCTCACTGTTAATCAGAGAGGGCTTTATTAATGCAGGAAATTGGTCACAGCCAGGGAATAGTTACAAGGTCTTGATAATAAAAGTGCCACTGGCACTCAGGAGAGGAAGGAGATGTGTATTTTTGTACCTACCAATCCTACAGCCATCATCTGCCTCCCTCCTGGGACTGACACCAACTGCCACACTCCTCTGTTTCTTGAAATTCTTTTACTAAAATCCCACTGACCCTCTATTGTGGGTGTGCTGCTCACATTCCTGTGGTATCCAGAATTATTTTCCTCATACACGTTATTTTGTCATTATCTTTGTTAGTTAAATGCTTGGCAACTTTAAAATTTGAAGTTAAACTGTAATGTAAATGTTTTTTGTTCACAGTACTACTGAAGGACAAAATATATTCAAGAGCTGGTTTGGGGTATTTGGGTAGTTTGGGGTTTTTTTAACTCTTAATTCAAACATTTCAGTGCTGTGATTTAGTCCCTTCAGCTTACCTGTCTAAACAGAGGCTTAAGCTTGTGCTTTTAACATGATGTGCTTAGAGATTGAATGTCTTGTAGTGATGCTTTGACTTTTCTGAAAAGAAAATAAACCAAAAACCAAACAAACCCGAACCATAATGCAAACCACATTATTTGGTGAAAGTGATCCCCTTTATTTAGCAACAGTGAATGTGTGTAGCTTGCTAACATTTTTATTCACTTGCAACATGTAAAGAAAACAGTTGTAAAGCTCGGAGCATGTGAATACCCAGTAGTTAGTGTGATAAAAGTAACAAGTGATAAAAAAAAAGTGATAAAAAGTGGTAAGTAAGATAAAAGTTGTTTGTAAAGTATAAGTGATGTAAAGTAGGGAGTAGGTCGCATGAAGTAGATGAAATGAAGTTGTTGGAATTTTTTTTATTTGGAACTCAGGATGAAGTGATTTTTTAAAGGAGGGATAGTTCTATAACCCAATTCTTTCACTTTGTTTTTTATTGCATTTATCATACCTATGACATCAAAATAGGCAAAATTAAAATGCAGATAGACCATAGAACATGTTGGGAAGACAGTAGAAAGAAGAACAGCCACTAACAACAGCAGTAATAAGGCCAATAGTTAAAGATCTGCATGCTTTAAAAAATTTTCCAGTTTCATAAAGCTGAATCATGATCAAGTCAAGCTAATCATAGAAAAGGTGTAAATGAGACAGTACTAATCACAAAGATTAGAGTGTATGGTAATTTTGGAAATAGGTAAAATTTGCTTGTTTCTTTGATAATTGTTAAAAGTTGGAGAATATTTCAACAGCAGAGAAGCTCCCACTGTGTGCTCAAAACAGGAGAGGAGCTGTCAAGGAATTGTTGGAAGGGAATGTAATGTGTGAGAGAGACAAGGTGTGAGTGAGCAATATTTGCATCCAGGTGTTTCTCAGAGGTTTTGTTTAGTCGTGTTCTGCAGTGTTATTATGTGGGAGATGATTAAAGAATAAAGTCTGCAGAGCTGTGAGGTTGTTATCTAGGGAAAGAGAGAGATTAGGAGGTGTTACTGGGGGATTATAAATATCTAATAATACCAGAGTTTTCTGTAATTAGCACAGTGGATTAAAAAAAAAAAAAAAGGCAACAACCAAAAAAGACAGGTAACAGAAGAAAAAGGACCTCACTTTTTGTGCAGAAAGAGCTCACAAAATTAAATCTAAAGGTAAATGGTTTTCTTATTTTACCTTAATAATATTTCTGGGAAAATTGTTTACTTTTCAGCTGTTTCCTCAGCTCATATTGTGTAGACCCGTGCTCCTCCCAATGTAACTGTGATTTTAGTGGGATATTAAATATATATTAAGACCTTTAAAACAGTTAATATAGCTGATGAAGTACCGTAGTCATTGCTCTCTTTCAAAATCTGCTCAGATTCTCAGATCTGGTGAATATAGTGGGATAACTAGAGCCAGAAGTTCTGACTGAATGTTTTTTCTTCTGTCAAATTTATTTTATAATTGGGTTTTTTCTCTCCCAGGCTTTGTTTTTGAGGTTGCCTGTTGCAATCAGAAGCAGTTCCATTTGCCCTTGTACATTCATTTCTTCAAATGGTGTCGTGCCATACGAAGTAATGAAAATGTCTTGAACTGCTGGGTGCCTTTAATAATGTCAAATGATGTCTTGCTGAACGTCAAAAAATACCTGATATTCTCTCTGATACACTGGTGACCTCTGTGAAAGAGTTTTTGCTATTTGTACCATGCAAATAGTCTGGTTGCCAGGAGAGGTATGTGCAGCAGAGGTCAAAAGAATATGTGAAAAAAATGAAAAATCCTACATGTGAAGATTCTAACTGAAATATTATACATGATAAGGGCCTCAATAGAAACATGTTTTGGGGTAAACAGACACACATAAAAAATTATGCTACAAATTTCTTCATCTTATATATTAGCATTTTGCATTCTATGCTTCTGTGGGCATGTAAATCCATTGAATAGAAATATTTTCTCAATTGTACTTAAAAATCTATTAATATAATTGTTGAATGTATAAACTTTCATCTTTAGGTTAAAACTGCAAACAGAGTAGTAGAGAAATAAACAGGAATGAACTGTCAGCAAAGAGTCACCTAGAGTTTTATCTACTCCTAATGAAATATTTGAATTAAACATGTGCTCGAGTATACACTAAACATGAGAGTTTCCACCGAATGGTTCCAAAACAGATGGAAGGAATGATAAAAAAATAAGACAAGGCTGTTACTATTGACTGTTAACAACATTCAGGTTAGGAATTTTCACTTACACCTTTGCAGAATTTGTGGTGTCCTTCAAAATGCTGTTTGTTTTTTGTTTTTTTCCCCTTTTAAACTGCTCCATTTGAAGACATTAAACTTCAGGGATAGCTCAAGCTACAACTGTTTTAGAGATTCATACATACATTTAAACTAAAGGGGGAAAGCAATCAGCACAATATTAGCAGAATTATTTTCTGTTGAACATTTTTCTACATGTGAATCAGTATCTAGAGAATAGCATAGGTAGATGTTAAAAGAGTTCTTTTAGCCCTCCATAGCCTCTCCATCACTGTATATTTTTTCTACTTCCTAGTAAAATTTTTCACATTAATACAAGTTTGATATTTTTGGCTGTTTTTTTCCCAGATTTTTATCACTTTCCGGATACTTCTCCATAGTATTGGTACATCACTATTGGTACATGTTGGTCTTTAGGCTTTCCAGCATCCTCTAGAACAGTGAGTGGAAAGATCTTATAAGGAACCTTTCCATATTAACTGAAATAATGTGCCAGAGGTGTGAACAGCCTCAGGATTACTATTTAAGCCAATGAATAATCTTCCCTCTTCTTATTCTTGTTTGCTGTGAATTTCTGTGTTACTTTGCTCTGCAGAAAAACAGAAATGAATGTGCACAGCAGTTAATCCAGAAAAAATGTATAATTCATTATTGGTAAATACAGTAGTAAAAAAAAATTACTTCTAAAATTAGAAATTGGGCTGGGTGTATTTTAAACAACGTCCCCTTATGTGACTCATGACATTTTTCAGTATTTACATTCCCCAGTACTTTGCAATATGGAGACCAATTTTTAATTTCAGATTTACACTTAAAATAATCAGATAGTTAAAACCAGTTATTACCATAGAGGAAGTTTCCTTTTCACTGGAGCAAGTGTTATGTAAAGAAGACAGTAAAGGTGTAATATTTTCTTTATAGAAAAGAAGTAGCAATGAATTATTACATTAACATTATGAACCCTTAAAGCCTCAGCCATGTTTTTTGTAAAATAAGAATAATCTAGTTGTGTTTATCACACACCCAGATAGAGACAATTTTGTGGTGTCATTTCTGTAGTTAAAGTACCAGTGTAAATAATTGTTTTCTAGAAATGAATGGAAACGATTGAAAACATGCAGTTTAGATGGACATTACAAAGTAAAAGGAAAGAATTTTTTTTGTTAAAATAAAAATAAAAACATATAAGGATGTAACCAAATGAACATCAAATACCATAACTCTTAATCATAATCTCCAAATGACACCATCTGTCAGATCAAATGCCAATTTTTTTGCTCACAGCTGGCCAAAGCTTTCTGTTCAGTACTGCAAAATTCTGCTGAGAAAGAGCAAAAGTATTAATGTACCTCATACTTATGTCCCTGCTTGCAGTGTGGACACCTGAAGAAAACTTTCTGAAAAAGCAAAAAGTGAAAAAAAATTGCTGCTTCTTAGCGGTGTGTGTTTCACTGAAGCCATTTGTCTAACATGTTACTGATTCCATTGGGCATAAAAAAGAGTTTAGGTGTTTGGAGAGGCCCTGTGGTCCCTAAACTCATCTCATCTCTGTTAGCAGAGCAGGGCTAACATTTTTCAAGTTGCTTTGGGCCTCACCCAAGTGAGATTTGAGTATTTTCAAGGATGACTGTTTCACAGTCTCTCTGGAAAACTGCTGCAATATTTAACTACCCTCAGAGTCAGAAAGTTTCTCCTTTCATCTAATTGCAATTTCAAGCATTGCAGCTTGTACCTATTTTCTCTGCCACTAGGCTCTGTCAATCATCACATTTCGAAATAATGTCATATCATTTTGAAATAACATGGTGAAACTTGTGTTAAATTCACTGTGAGTAAGCCAAATTCTCCTAGTCAAGGATTTGTACAGAATACTGATTTTCTGAATCTCAAGCTTTTCTTTGAAAAGAGGAGGGGAAATATAACTGGGAACCTCCTGCGCCTTCCTTTTCTAGTATTGGATTCCACACACTCAGGTAATTCATATGTGCTGAAAAAGGTAAAAGAGAGGTAGAAATACCTCAGACAAGAGGATCAGCAAATCAACAAGAAAGCGACCCCCGCTGATGTACAAATGAGAAAAAAAAATACAGCAAAACTGACGGAATAAACACAGTTTTTGCTACCCAATTAAAATTTCGTAGCAAGAACATGTCCTAGTTCTCCTGAGAATGAAAACTTTGTGGTTTTGTGTTCCTTTCCTCTCTCAAAAAGCTAAAGATCTTAAGGCAGGGTGCTTTTGATTGATGGTTCTCTGATCAGCAGGTAACCAGCAGGCATCTTGCAGCTTTCATCCCAGCATCACTGATTGTCATTTTGAGGAGTCTGGGCTGCTGCAGAAAGATCATTATGCCATTTCACATCTACATTTGCATTATCACTGTCACTTCTAAACTAGTTTAGAAAACGTCTTGTATTTTTGGTGATTTTTTTTTGTGTTGGTTTATGGTTAGGTTTATATGTTTGTTTATAGTTACCCCACTGTCTGCTGTTCCTGTATCAACGAGCTCATTGCCACCTGAAATGTCACAAGTGGAATTTTTGGTCTTAGGTCTGTTGTGCAAAACCTCTTATGTCTCAGACATAAATAACTACTGCTTTATTGTGCCTAGCTACAAAACATTGAATAATTTAACGGCATGCAACTATACAGGCTGAATTTCTGCTGTTGTTAAGGAATTATTATGTTCTACCATCTGCCTGTTGATTTTCCACTTGAACATTTCAGTAGATAAGGAATATCTCAAACGTTCCTTGGAAAAGCCGTGCCAATGGCTTTACTCCTGGTATCAGGAACACCAGTAAAAGACTCTGTGTTCTCTAAATTGTGCTGAAAACTACAGCAAATGACAGAGGAGGTTGACTTTATGAAGGGAATTTTTAAAAAGCATAATGCATGGGGCATTAGGATGATTTCCTGTGATTCCTTCCTGAGCGTCATGACTTGGCATCACAATGGTTTATAACAAAATGAGTAATCATCTCACAGGGTTTTCATGGGAAATAATAGCTCCCATCATTTTGCACAGACAGGAAACTGCTGAGAGGCTGGGCTCAAGTTTTATTTAATGGGAAGGGAAACGGAGAACGTTTGTTTCAGGGGACAGACATCAATTGCTTCTCTCTTTATCTTTTCTTAAACGGAACAATTGTCTCAGAAGTAATTGATTCCCTCTGTACTAAAAATGCTTGCAACACTTTTTACTTAGATACCTCTGCATATTTTTATGTGATGCACACAAAGAGTGAGATTTGAGGAAGCATAATACTGTAAAAATACCCACATCCTAAGTGTACCCTGGGCACCTTATGCACAATCTACATTGTCTTAGTATTTTCTACTAATTCTTGGGACTAAATGCTGAATGAAGTACAGTTTATGAAGATCTTGATGTTATACTCTTCATGGATAAATAGTTTTATCTGTCTAAAAGTTCAGTAAAGACATTTGGACTTCAGCCATGTGTGGGAGACAGCTCAGAGGGAGTTTATTGTATTTTGACCCTTGCCTTCATGCTGCATATTTCACTGTATAATTACTGCACTTATATTCATGTTTTAATTGCTATTACTTAATCTTACTAAGTCTTGCTTTCAGTCTTGTAACCACTGTTCCTATTACTGTTGCTATTACTATTGCTATGGGATAGCTACTGTTTATTAGTTAATTAATATATTACTAATGTGTTTACTACATGATTGTACAAAATCCTACAATCTTTTGTCAAGAGGTGGTTCTGAAACTGTGTGAATCTTGTCTAGAAATAGCCCCAGTTGCTGTGACTGTAGAATTTTTTTAAAATTTTTTTTAGATAAAAGTCCACAAACCCCGGTTAAAAACACAGAGCTTTGGCTTCCTAATTCCCACTTAGAATACAGCTAGGGATAAACACAGAAAAAGCAGGTGTTTCTTAGAGCAGTGTGCTCCTGCTGAGGAGCACAGGTTTGCTACAACAAACTTGTGCTGTAAATGTGACAAGCTGTCGGCATCATGTGCGTGGCTGCTGCATTGAAACGAGAGGTGGACCAAACCTTGACAGAGATAATCCCCCCAAAAAATACAGCTGAGCAGTTTTACCAGATCTATGGGATGTTTTTCCTTCAGATGCTACCAAACCAGCTAAAGTAGTTGTCAGCCAATTCAATTTAAAGGCCTTCCTTTAAAATGTTATGTTTGGGAAGAATTAATTATGGGAACTACTCCTGGCTATAATGCATTGGAGACTCAACTGTTCCCAGTCCCTGTCTTCCTCTAGGATTATTTATCATGTGATAATTTGATTTATTATTTCTTTGGGTTCTTGCTCGACAGGGGTAACTTAACAGAATTGCTGCCAAAAAAAAAAAAAAAATCAACAGAAACTGGCAAATGAAATGAAATATGTTCTGGGCATGGAGCTCATACTGATGGTGGAATTTAATGGGATTTCACTAAATAGTGCTGTCTTATATCAAATATGAGTTTTAAACTTCTGGCTGTAGTAAAGACATTTGTCTGTTAATACCACACCTACCCATAAAACCATATAGCAAAGTGTTATTGCATGTTTTATAGGCAAAAAATTAAACTTTACAGCCGGCATAGAAATGTGCAATTTGCATATGCAAATCATACACAAAATGTCACTAATCCCATCCGGAAAGTCATGTAAGTATATCATATTTTATGGTATGGAATATCACCATTTAATAGACTTCATTTTGCATGTTGGACTGAAGATTTATGTTGTGATTATCAAATGTACCTTAACTACCACCATCTAGGATTTTGTTACTGGGTGAGTCCACAGTTTTGCTCCAGACACCACTTTTGTCAGAGGGATCTCAGAAAGGTCCCTGTCTTTCGAGACACAGCTGTGTAAGAAGATGAGCCCAACAGGGTGTCCTGGCTTAGGTTCACGTGAGGAAAAGGAACGACTGTGCTGGGAAATGTCACTGGCAGATCATCCCAGCCATGCTTTGCTCAGTAAATCGTTCCAGGCATGTATTACAATGCAAATTTCTTGGCTTTACTCTGATTTTCTAAAAAATAATATATATTATATCTCATTTTGTTTGTGTTCACTCGGGAATTTTGAAACATCAGAGATGTAATGCAAACTTGATCTCCCTCTAGTTTCTTTCTAAAAAAGGTGTGAGCAATAGTGAAGCTCTAGCAAATACAACTACAGGTTAAGATCTAAACCTTTACAATGCTTGTAAGTTAAAAAAAAAAAAAATCCCAAACAACAAACCAAACTTAAAAAACCAAACCAAACCAAACACCTGCCAAACTCCCTTAAAGCTTATTTTCTTATATTGATTAATGGCTCTGTTTAACAGCAATGGTTTTCAAGAAACCATAATGCTTAGATCCCGTTAATGGACTGAGTTCATAAGTATTCTTGTCTGCTTATATTTATTTTCTTTTTTTTTGGATATGTGCATGAGCAGAGGCTTGAGCCATGAGTTTGCAATTATTCCATGCTATTTGAGGGGCTCAGCTCTTTCCTGAAGCTTTTCCTCAAAATCCACGAGCAGGACATGTCCATATTGCTTTAACTGGAGAAGTGGAGTTTTTCCTTCTCATCTGGTTCAAGGTCCCACAAACCTTTCAAAGCTGCAGGTAAATAATTTCATATTTTTCTTCAGGGCTAGGGGATCACATGATCCCACATTTCTTCAAATCCTGTAAGGTGTATTGAACAGAAATATAATTTCTGCTTTCCTCCACCACAGAAGTGCCCAAGCTCCAGTCTTGGGAAAATCTAGACAAGGAAACTGAAAGCGTCTAGGTTAAAGCAAGATAAAGCAAAATAAGTTGAAAAAGGCTACCAATATGGATAGGCTTAAACCATATTTGAAGATTTTAATTAGACACCTTGTTGAACAACATGAAATACATTCTCTACTGTCTGAAAATTCCACTAAAGTAGTATTAAATGCCTGTTAAAAAATAATTACACTTACACAGAAAATCCAATTATATAGTTACTGCAATTCAAAGGAAAGTGATCTGTTGGTTCATCAGTAACTTTTTGCCAGTTTTCTGAAAATTGTGTCTTTATCTTAAAATATGTTTAACTTTGCAACATGGTAATTATCACAATTTTTTATTCAATCTTCATCTTTGTTTTCCAACTAAAGAATAACAGTCATCTAATAGTGGTATTCATCTAAACTATATTTTAGTGGAATTAGCATTAACCAAATGTCAAGTCAGAAATCAAGCAATGAGTACAGAAATATTTATTATTGGCCTGTATACATTATTAAAGCACGAAGATGTTAGATTAATGTTCAGAAAAGGAGATCCAAGGTACTCCTTTCCCGTGCAATTTTAGAAAATTGATTGAAATATTATATTTTTTTGGGGAAAACTTTGTGAATAAAATGTTGGTTGTTCTCTAGTTTAGAAAAGGCAGTTTCTTGAAATGTTCTATGTTCTTATGCTGTACTAGTCAGTAACACCATTAGAGCTTAAATTTTGAAAAATAGTCTATTTCCTCTCATTCTTTCCTACACTCAAGAAAACCAGGTGAAGGTAAGGAGTTTTTCAGAGTTTATTTATGAAGAAACGTTGATCAAGGTTAATACAGCTTTTATAGTTTTAATTCCAACCTGTAATAAAGTGTGTGAGAAAAACCTGTGAGGAAGTTGTTTTGATTGTTTGCACAGGAAGCCATCAAATGCATGACTCACTGCAAACAACACTGGCAATCCGAAAAATAAATATTTTCTTTTTAATATTTTACATTTCAAATCTAAAGGAATGGGCAGAATGTGAGAAGATGTATTCCAGGTGATTAGCCTTGGACAGCTGCTGTAAGGAGGATGTGGCTGAGGGTCAGGATCTCCCACTTTTCCTCCGATGGCAATGTAAGTCCTTCCTTCTGCAGTGGCAAAACATGACCAGTTCCTGCTGCTGGCCTGTGGAATGAAAGATTTGTGGCTGTTTTTCTCTAATCTCCAGTCAATTGCTGAAATAAAGGAGAAAACAATTTCACTTATGGCTTCTCCAGTTCCCGTGTTTCTGAATCACAGAAATGCCCACAGAATACTCATGAGCTTTGCAACTGTTTACTGCAAATCACTTACATCCTGTTCTTTATATATTCTCCTCTCTTTTCCTTATGTGCTTTTTCCACACTGATTTTTTCCATGACCAAAATGCAAGGCTGGAAACAAATGTTACAGGTTTATGTTCATGGTTACAGAAAAAGGGGAATCTGAGCAAGCTAAAATTACTGAGGCTTGATTAAAACAAAGATAATTTTTACTCCTCCATTTGCAAGTGCAAATGTAGCAAAAAAATCCTACACAAATTAGGCGAAGAAAGGTTATCTGATAGATATTATCTCTTTATACATCTTATAATCAAGGTTTTATTATTACAGCTAATTCTAGCTTTTCCTGATACAACAATTTATTACAGCTTAAAAGCCCTGTGGTTCAGTCCTAAAAACCCTGAGTGTGGTTTTCTGAACAAAAATGAGAAAAAAGCGTAGCATGATCTTGATAGTTAATGGTTTTCTGCAGTGTTTATATAAGTGCAGAATTATGCTCATAATGTAATTCAACTATAGTTTATAGGTGTGCTGCAATAACTGTTTGCTGCTCAGCTAATTTCTTAAACATAATCAAAGACTGGGATTTAAATTAATTCAGAAAATTTCTGTTGTTTCCACTTTCTGATTTTAAGTACGCCTTGAAAATGTGTGTTAGATACATTAGGTTTACATGCTCGGGCTACTGCTGATTGCAGTAAAATCCTTAATTTTAGAGGAAAGGCTTGTTTCAGGAGTTTCTTCTGCTGCAGGTGTCTCTCTTGTGCTGCTGTACCACCTTAGAGGTAAGCGATGCTCTCCCCACTCTTAAAAACACTAAATTACAATGAATTCAAGGAATATAATGATGGCAATTTTCCTTCCCTTTTTTCATACTGCTACCTTTTTTAGCTTCAGGTCCATGAGGATGAGCCACCACACTCCAACCTGTTGCACTTGCAGGTGGGTTTCCCATCCAAGGGAAAGATGTACAGTTAGTTCTTCAGCAATTTTAGAGCAGAACACACAGAGACACATAAAAAGGCTGCTTCAGAATAAATTGCATATGAAAAACGTAGGAAAGGATAATATATTTCCCGATTTTTTTTTCTGTGTATTTCATTACAGGCTTGTTTAAGAGGGAATTTGCAGTATTTTTAATTTCTACATTTCGTCTCAAATACAGGAACCTTCTAATGCAAAATGGCATTAGTTGAAAGAGGAATGCACTGCTAAACCCCAAAGAAAGCTGGAAGAAATTAAATAAAATCTCAGGTAGAGGTGGTCAGAAAGCTTCGAGGGCCTGTCCAGAGAAAGAATTGCCACCAGCACACCCTGAGATAGCTCTTGATGCAGGTTTCTTCCCCCAGGCACATTTTGGGCTGGGTGCCCAAAGATTTAAAGAAAGACCAGCCAGGATCTCTGGAAAACTCTGATTTTTACATGAAAGGACCGTGGTGATCTGGAGACAGAACAGAGAATATGAATGCAGCACCTGCTGGGGACAGATTTTGGCCAGAGGACATGGTGATGAGAGTTGTCTCAGTGTGGTCTTGCAGATTCTTTTTTTCTATCAGGTTATTTGTGTTAAGTTTGGTTTAGTTTGGTGGTTTTGGATTGCTGGTTCATTAACTTGATTATTTACTGAATTTATACTATAACTTGTTGGATGGAAATTTTTTTATTTATTTGAGATAAAAGACCGACAGGAACTCTCGTGTTAACTGATTTGAAATGAAGAAAGGCAGTCTTCATATGTATTGTATTATTGTGGTTTTGTTGGGATCATCATTCCCTCACACTGCCCTATCCTCAAGCTGCTGTAGGATCCCAGGAATTCCTGTTATTCCCCAGACTTTGAGTGATGGGTTGAGCAGTGAACATCCCTTGACTGTACCAGAAACACCTGCATGATTAAGGTGGGGCCTGTCTGTACAGAAACTTCTGTTGTCTGACTAAGGAAGGGAATGAGAGATAATCAGTCATTCCCTGACAGCCTTGGAACATTTCTTAACTGAGTCACAGCCCAAGCAGAACAGCAACATCGTTGCTACATTTTTGAAAAAAATCCCAGCAATCACCAACTTGGATTACAGGCCTTAGTGACAATTTCATAACAAAACTTATTTTATTTACTGGGTGGATGTTAATTTGCAGGCTAACCATTCCGCTACCTTTAGACTCACAGTTCACTTATTCTGATACTGAAGATATGTATTAGTCTAAGATTTTTTTTGGGATGACTGAGGCCCTATCCAAACAACCTCTGTGTATTTGCTCAGTGAAACTGTTCCATTCCAAAATGCAGTGCCTAATGGGCAACGTTCATGAGAGTGGATCTGTTTTTAATGGGTATTATTCTCAATTCTGTGGTCAGCAAAAGGCAAATACTCCGGAGCCCTGCTTCCACAAAAGGTGGAACATTGGGACAACTGTTCAGCCTGGAGAGGAGAAGCTTTGGGGTGACCTCAGTGTGGCCTTCAGTGCCTGAAGGAGCTGCAGGAAACATGGAGAGAGACTTGGGACAAGGGATGGCTTCAAACTGCCAGAGGGCAGGGATGGATGGGATATTGGGAAGGAATTGTTCCTGTGAGGGTTTAAGGCCCGGGCACAGGGTGACAGAGAAGCTGTGGCTGCCACTGGATCCCTGCAAGTGTCCAAGGCCAGGTTGGACACTGGGGCTTGGAGCAGCCTGGGACAGTGGGAGGTGTCCCTGCCCATGGAAGAGTGGCTCTGGATGGATGGGCTTTGGGGTTCCTTCCAGCCCAAAACATTCTGTGAATTTTCTCTTAATCTGGAACCTTCAAGGCAATGGAAATGTCCTGTTTTGGGAGAGAGAGGAAGGGTGTGAGCAACTTAGGGTAGAAAACGAAATCCTACTTGTAGGATTTCGAGTTTTGGACTAGGTTTGGACTAGGCCAAGGCATATTAATGAAACATTAGCTCTTATCATTGAGGCTTTTAGCTCCTAATGTTGTCCTGGACCCCGAAAGCAGTTCATATCCAGCTGATCAGAGGAGAAACGTTGTTCCAGAAACATCATTGGGAAAATCTCTGACACACTCAGTAGTGCACTTGCTCCCAGCCACAAAAACCAGAATATGTTCTAGGTGGCACTGCACAGCACTGTTTTTGGATATTTCAGTAGCAGACACCCTTCCTCCAGCCATGTTCCTCAGCAAGGCTCCTTGTGGCACTGAATATTTCCATAATGGAGCACTGTGTGAGTAGGTCAGGCCAAACCCTGGCTCTCCACCCAGAATGGCTTCCAATGGCTTTGGTGCTGTGCCTGACCTGGAGGAGGGATTGCAGGATTTGGTGTGTCTCTTGCCATTGCAGCAGGAAAGGTAAATGCTCTGCAGGTCAGGTGATCCAGACCTGCATCCCAAATTATGCTATGGTGCACAGTGTACAATAGCATTGCCACACTTGAATTCACTGCCAAAATGTTCATGAGCAAAAAGTGCAACACACTTGGTTCAGTGACCTGGAGCCTGGATCTAAAAGTCAATATTGAAAACCAGCATAGATGTTGCTCTGTAATGCAAAATGCAGACTATTTTTTATATTTGTATTTTCCAAAGCAAGCATTTACTGTTCTGAGTACATTTCACCCCATATTCTTCAACTCAGTGAAGATTTTCTTTGGGATCAGAATGACAATTAAAAATAGGTAATTACATTCCTGCATCAGGTATGCTTGAATCCCCAGCCTAACTTACAATTTCTTTTATTCATAATTTATTTTTAATTTCCAGGGGACATAGGAAGGGTGTCAATTAAATATGGACTGATTACACTTATAAAAAAATCATTGTGATGTTTGAGTAAGTTTTCTTAAATCACACATATATATAGCAGAATTGCTTTTCTGGTCCAGGAAGAAGACTTGACAGTCTAACACTATTTTATTTTATGATATTTTCATTTGTTATTTAATTTATCAAGTCGTTAACATATCAGAAAATCTGTGAGCTATAAGAAATTATTTGTTTGTGTTACTACTCTCCATTCCCACTCAGCAGATGTATGAGACAACTCATTCTGTGACTTGTCACACTTGTTCTCTTTTCTGTGACAAGCTTAAAATTTTATCTCTCTTTTCTAGTAACTGTGAGTTCTGTTATTGTATTCTTTTTTCACATGCCAGAGTAACCTTGTGAGTTAATTGGTATCTAGACAGCTCCTCAAAACTGTGCAAAAATCTTGCATGAAATCACGTCTCTATTTGAAGGCATGAGATTTTGAGAAATGTGTAAATGAATTTTCCTCAGACCTCTGACAGGGTGCTTGTCTTCATGGTGTTGAGAAAGAAGTTAACATTCTTTGGAAGACGCTGAAAAGATTCTGTAGTTATTAAAGCTTGTTCAGTTGTTAGTACTGGTGAGGAGAGGTGAGCCCAGATTTAAAAGATTCTCCCAGAACACATTGATCCCTGTGTTCAACAGGCACAGAACAGCTGCAAGTTCTGTTTTCATATTTCTCAGCTCTATTGCAGCATTGTCTGCTCTCAAAATTTGTCTCTGATAAAAATAATGATTAGCCTTTACCATTTGTACATTGAAATCTGGAGGTGGTTTTCCCCCTTTTCAGACTGCTTGGACTGGTGAAACAGATTTCATTGACAGCAGAAATCTATTTAAAAAAAATAAGAATCATAGCTTTTACTGTATGTATGATAAGAACCAAGTTTTAAATTTCAGACTTCAAAACAGTATATGTTTTATATTCATTCCTCCATGTTCCTTTGAAACCAATCCTGATGGCACTGCATCAGTTTGCACCATATTGACCCTTAAATATCCTTCAAAACCAACCTTAATATTGGTAAACTCTCAAACCTTAAAATAAGTAATAACAGGTAATTTGGGATTACCCTAGAAGGTTTAGTGGCCTCACTAAATAAATCCTCTGAGTGATGACAACAGATAAAATGAGCAAAGATAATTTTCTTTTATTACTGGCAAAATAATTTTATGTCAGTTCAAATGATGTCTAGATGAACAAAATATTACCACTAAAAAAAGGTATTACCCACCATCATAGGCCCTTTCATTTTCATATCTTATTTAACCATAGCTTTGCAGCTCTAAGAACAAGATTTGCATAGGATCTAACAGAGAATTGCTAATCACTTATTTAAAATGAATGTTTTAACAGTGAGGTCCAGGCTTTTATTCTTTTATTACAAAATTAAGTTAATTTCAGTGCAGTATCTCCTCTAAGTTCTTAACAGAAGATGTATATAGCTATGTTTAATAAGACTTCATCAAATGCTTATAATATGCATCAAAAACCATCTTTATTCGGCTTTAATCAGGGAACTTTTTCCCACCCTGACTCATAACTCTCCTCAATTTATCTGCCAATAGAAGGAGCTCCTGCATTAGGCAACAAGCTGGAGCTCCCAGGAGAACCTTTCCTGTGATCCAGACAGATGGATTCTGGATTTCATAGCATGTGCGTGTGTGTGATGTGTACAAAAATTTTGATTACAATTTTGGTACAAACTATCTAGTCATATTGCAAACAAACGCTGTGAGATTATGGCCAGATAAGAGCATAGCACTGTTTAGAGGGAGAGCTTTTTTATTTTTTTGGGGGAAAAAAAGAGGTTTTTCTGTTTGTATCTTGCAGTGGCTGTAAGCACTCTGCTGTTGAGAGGTGGTCAGCCTTGTCCTGCTTTTTTTGATGAAGACATTGCCTGATGGCAAACAAAAGCTGTTGGGGGGTACTGGAGAAACACTGAAGATCAGAATATCATAAAACACTGGTTCCTGAGGATTTTAAAGATGTTGCTGCTATGAGCAGGGAAAGCAAACATGCACACCCTAGGTGGAAACAGGCAGATGACCCTGGAAAAGGCACTGACTCAGCAGTAAATATTTGTTTCTGAGAGAAGATTTTCACAATGAGGTGATGTTCGCAGAACCGCAGATTATGCTGAGTCGGAAGGAATCCACGAGGATCATCGAGTCCAAGTCCTGGTCTTGCACAGCACCATCTCCCAGAGCCACTCTGTGCCCAAAAGCATTGTCCAAACACTCCTTGATCTCAGGCCGGTGCTGTGCCCATTCCCTGGGGAGCTGTTCCAGTGCCCAGCCACCCTCTGGGGAAGAACATTCCCTAATATCCAGCCCAAACCTCTCTGACACAACTGGAGGCCATTCCCTGGGTCCCTGGTGCCCAGAGAGCAGAGCTCAGTCCCTGTCCCTCCTCTTCCCTCACCACAAGCTGTAACTGCAGTGCGGTTTCCCCTCAGCCTCCTCCAGCTGAACACACCAAGTGCCCTCAGCCGCTCCTCACAAAGCTTCCCCTCCAGGCCCTTCCCCATCCCCACGGCCTCCTTTGCGCACTGTCTGACAGCTCAATGTCTGTTTTACACTGTGGTGCCCAGGACTGCACACAACATTCAGCTGAGGCCTCCCCAGCCCAGAGCAGAGCAGGACAATCCCTCCCTGGCCCGGCTGGCCATGCTGGGCCTGAGCCCCAGGACAGGGATGTCCCTGCTGGCTGCAGGGCACTGCTGCCCCATGTCCAGCTGCCTGCTGACCAGCACCCCCAGGCCCTTCCAGCCCCTCGTTCCCCAGTCTGTCCGTGCAGCCAGGCTTGCTCATCCCAGGGGTGGAATGAGGCACTTTCTGTGGTTGAACCTCACAACCCAGCCCTTAATTTGTCATGGCCTCTCTGCAGGGCCTCCCTGCCCTTCAGAGAGTTGACAGCTCCCCTTCAGTTTTGTATAATCTGGGAACTTTCCTTTTTATTCCTGCAGAAAAGTTACTGTCACTTTGCTTTCTATTTTTTCATTCATTGCTCCTTATCTGAAGAGTTTTTCCTCACTTCTATCAGTACAATAGTGCAGGAAATGAAATAAAAGCCATAAAACATGCTTTGCTTGCCAGAGTGTAATGAAACAGAGGGCATTATACAAGAAAAATCCCTCCTGACTTGCTTCATGTGGCATTTTGTCTATGCAACAGTGAATGATCTCTCTTAGAGAGACACCTGGAGTAAAAATTGAATTGTCGAGCAAAGAGCCTGTAATACTTTCTTTTTTCCAGACATGTACAGACTGGAGCCTTTACTTGCACTTAGGCTGCATAGCAGAGACCCTAATATACACTTACAGCTTCTACAGACAGATGAAAAAACATTGAAAACACAAAACGAAGAATATCACACCAGACCTGAGACACACGGTGCGGTCTGGGGATTCTACTTCTTCCTTTTTCCCCTCTCTATATATTCTATTGGCTTTGTGAAGTCAATAGAGGTATGAAAATCCCAATCACACCATATAACCCCTAAATACTCCAGGGCCAGATTCTCAGGTGGATTTATTTCTTCTATCCTCCACATCTTTCATCCAGCACAAAAAGACCGATAAATTGGCAGCCTGTGCCTGGTAGAGCACTCCCCTGGTATGTGGAGAAGCTGTTGTGAATTGCTGATCTGGTCTGGATATGTTCCTGTGCCTGCCCTCTTCCCCAGAGAGAAGCGAAGAGGTGATATGGCCGAGCTGTGCTCTGCCATATCTCACACTGGAATGGCTTCTATTATTCTTTTTTTCTCGTTAATGTATCCATCCTATACTACTTCACTGCAAGGTAGAGTTGCATTCCTGCTCTCTAAATTAATAAAAGGAGAGCTGAGATGTAGAGATTCCAGCCTTCTGCTCAGCCTCAGCTATATCAGTGCCCAGCATATTGAAAGTATCACTCAGGTGACTTTGTGGATTTACTGTGGGGTTTTATGTGAATCTAAGTTTGGCTATCTTTACTACCTATCTGCCAAGAGCTTTAAACGTATTTTAAATACACAAAGGTTTGCAGCAAAGCTCGAGAATATCCTATTTCAATTAATTATTGCTCTCAATTTCTGTCAAATCCAAAAGAAGAAGAAGAACTTCAGCAGAAGGGGAAAAAAAAAAGCCCCTGCTGCTTAGTCAGTCTAGGTCACTTGGTTATTGAGACCCCAGACTGATTCAGGTATATCATTGCCTCTAAACTTGGAGAAATTTTTATGATGTTGTGTCAAAATTTTGCAACCATAATCAATAGATCACAGTTCAAGTTGTTGTCTCACTAATAAACATGCTTTCTTTACAAATGATCTGGGCCAGTTGGGGAAAATCTATCTTCCAGATTCAGTTTTTCCTGTAAAAGAGCATGGGTTCAGCTGTTGCTGTTACAACACTGTGGTCTAACAGCAGCATGAGTTTGAGAGCCTATTAATCTCGTGATTACAGAGTCTGCCTTACATGGGAACAGGCAGCAATTGCCTTCTAGCTCAGACTTTTTTCCTCAGTCACATTACAGCCTTCTGGCAAGACCTTTCAATCCTTAGATTTGCTCTGGGCAGACCACTCTCCCTGCCACACCCTGGGCTTGCCCATGCTCAGCAACATCTTTCTGCAGAGCAGAAGTGCCTTCGTGATCACAGCTAGTGACAGGTGGATCTTTCTGCCTCTCTTGACATTCCTCATTTTAACCCTAAACCAGGCCTATGTAGTTAAGGAGACGTGAGAAACTGATGGGCAAATCTGCGTAGTGTACTTGTTAGGCATCCATGTGCTGTTTGCAGTTTTGCTGCTGTTTTGCAATTATCTGCAATCACGGAGTTTTGTCTGAGGGAATGCAAACAGAATAATACGTTCACAACATCGAAAACATGCAGCATAGTCACAGAAGCTTTTAAATGGCACAAATAATGAAACAAACAAACCCAAACAAGTTACTGATTTATATGGAGGATAAATCAGAAAGGTCCTCTCCTTACCCAGCTGAATCACTACTCCCCAGACGAGGCTGTAGTCAGGCTTTCAGTGCAGACCATTCAGACAAAGATCCTACATGAGAGAATCTGTCAGAAAACTAATTTGTAGTGGGGGCTTCTCTTTCAGTATCTTCATCAAGGAATACTTTTGTGAACACTGTCTTACATAGAATCATGTAATCTCAGAATGGTATGGGTTGGGAAGGACCTTAAAGCCCATCCAGTGCCACCCCTGCCCTGGCAGGCACACCTCCCACTGTCCCAGGCTGCTCCAAGCCTCAGTGTCCAACCTGGCCTTGGACACTGCCAGGGATCCAGGGGCAGCCACAGTTTCTCTGTCACCCTGTGCCAGGGCCTGCCCACCCTCACAGGAACAATTCCTTCCCAATATCCCATCTAACTCTACTCTCTGTCAGTCTGAAGCCATTCCCCCTTGTCCTGTCACTCCAGACTCTTTTAAATAATCTTCTCTTTTTTTGTAGCTCCCTCAGGCGCTGGTAGGGCACAATTAGGTTACATAGAAGCTTCTGCTCTCCAGGCTGAACAATCCCAACTCTCAGTTCTCTTATTCTAGAGACACTTATGTTTCTGGACCTTTGATCCCAAAGACTCATCAAAGATTCATGTTGAGTGGAACTGGAAGAGGAATCATAGGCACCATCCTTACAGCAAATAGCTTCTAAATTGCTTATTTACTCACTATTCATTCGTCACCATCACAGTGAATAGTTTTCTTTCAAAGATATGCAAAAATACCTCCGCTAAAACAGGTGTAATTTTCCATGCTGTACTGACCAGTGGAAAAAATCATCTTGCACCATTTAGCAGTAACATTTCCTTTTCTAGTGACTAATTTTCCTATTTAAGTGTCGAAACTGTCTTCCTCTGAATTTTGTCATCTACATCAACAGCCAAGATATATCACAACAATGTCTAAATACAACAACTGTACTTATCATCAACAAATTAGTGTCAAATGTGACTTTAATAAATCATTTGGGAGGAATATATGTTCAGAGCTACTAAACCTCAGACTCTAAAGCATTTTGAGGCTGTTTTCCTCAGACAGCCATCTAAATATCTCTGTAGTGGAGATGTTCAGTCTTTGTAGGACCTTGTGAGAAAATGGATTTGTAATTATGCCAATGAAACTGCTTCCTCCTGTGGTAATATTGCAGTAAAATTCATGCATGCATTGAAGAAGTTCCTATTCTGATAACATGTAATTTCTTGCTCTTCTCAATAGTGATTATTCCATACAGACACACTGGCAGTCTGCTTCTCTTTGATGCTCAATTACCAACAGTGCATTTCAGCCCAAAATTCTTTCATCCTCATTTTTAATTATTTTTTTGTGTGTGTGTTAAAAATAGTAGTTCGAGATTTTTATGTTATACAAATTCATGCACTGTTTTTTTGGGGTTCTTTTTAATATTCTCCTTCTAGACGTTTTCAATTTTTCTTAATTGTATGAGCCATTTTCCTTTACAGGAAAGACCCTTGGTCTGTTTTAAATTATAAAATCTAAACATACAAATTCACAAGATTCATGCAAGCAGTATGGGGTTATCTGTTCTTATATTATAGTGTTTTATGTTCTAACAAAAACGATCAATTATTTCTTTGATTTATGCATAAATCTATTTGATAAAATATTTAGTGTGTAACCATGACCAAAACTTATGCTCCAGAGGATCTGATCCATGTGGGGCACAGGTACTGGGCAGTTCATCTCTAGGTGAGTAGTAAGAAGCTCTCCAAGTCTGACCAGAAACATTCTGAGAGCTGATGCTGAAGGAAAAAAGGTTTATTCAGGGCACATTCAGGTGATTGAGTAGGAAGGTAAAGAATTATGCTTGTCCTGTCATGATTTTTTCCTAAGTTTCAGCATTTTGCCTGTTTGATTATTTACTCTAGATGGCTATTAATCTATTTAAATGTCACTTCTGAACTTCTCATTTTATGTATGAGCAAGCACCAAATCAGTCCACTTACTACAGAAAAGTTTCAAAAATTATTTAATTTGTCAGTCAAAGTCAGGCACCTTAAAATTATAATCTCTTACACATTCTCTTCTTTCACCCTAAAATAAGTGCTACCTAAAAGGTACCCCTGTATGACTATAATTGTGTTTCTCTTAAGAAAAAAAAAATGCATCCAGAAATGTTCTTTCAGGGCATTATTTTTAATTTACAGGGACATCATCAATTTCCTTGTGCTGAGTTATTTTGGTTTTTTTTGAGAGACACATTTTGTCATATTTTCCAATTTAAGGAAAAAAAATCCTGTATGCATAATATCTAAATAACCATGTCCCTCCTTATGGTCTTTGATTTCAGAATGGTCATAAACTCTCCCTACACTCTTGCTTTCTTCTGAAATGAAATGAGAGCAACAAAACATTGACAGCTTTGGAGTGAATGTTTCTGACACTCTTGTTTTTGTTCTATGGGGCTTTGTTTTGGGCCAAAGCCTCAGGAGGGACTGGAGTGTGACTTTTGGAAAGTTCTACAGACTGAAATAGAACTTTTCTGCGTGTCCCAGTGCTCGGTGCTTTTGAAGTGTCCGTTTCTCCTAGGATATATTTCCCTTTCCTTGCAACAATAACTTCTGTTAGCATTTCCCTATAACTGTTGAAGCCTGATAAAGAGATCCCTTTCACAGATGGCACTTATCTTCATGCTGGCATACAGCAGTGGAAAAAAACCCCATCTTTATTGAGTAATGTTTTCAAATGCTTCAAAGTGCTGGCAGGAGAGAAAATATTTCCCAAAAATTTTTTTTAATAGTTGAAAATATTTAAGAAGTGAAATGCTTTTACATGGCTTTGTAATAAAGATAATTGATTTTATGAAAATTTATGACACCAACTTTAAGGACAATGTTCCATAAATAAGAATCTATCAGTAGTAAAATAAGATAAATATGTTAATGGTAACATGATGTCCTATATATCTATTTTATTTTCTCCATCACCTCATATCACAGATTATGTGGATTGTTAATTTCTCTGGTGAAAGTTGGCGAATTTTTTTAATATCAGAAAATTTTGGCTCATCTTTGCATTTTGAGAAGGAAAGAAAAATATGCAATCTAAAGCAATAGCATGCAGACCTAGAATGAAATGGTCTGTAACTCTTAAGCTAAAGATAGTATATGATATTGAACTAGCATGTATATAACTGGGAGGTTAATTCCCACCTCACCTCCTCCGGCCTGGTGGTGCTGTGAAATCTAAATTGGGTGGCTGAGGCAACAGCTGGAGGTGTGGGAAAGCAGGACAGGACAGGCAGATGGTCTGCTACATGTCATGCTCTCAGAAGCTGCTTGTTTAAATTTGTATGTATTCCAAACCTGCCATAACCTTCTGAAGCAGAGCTTGTGTTTTATCACCCATCACACCATGATATCCCCAAAGGATGGATGGTCTCACAGAGCTTTGGGAAAGGGAGAAGGGCATTTAGACACTGTGTTTTCTGTTTTGTGCTTACCCTAAACAGTCATCTGAAGCCTTTTTTGCAATGATGGGGTTGGTTTGACAGTGAACACATTCATTTGTGGTCTTCGAGGTGAGCTCTTCTCAGGCTAATGACAGAAGTCGCCTCCCATTGCAGTTTTCATGGTCCTTCACGTAGATCAGGTGGTTGTTGCTCAACGTCCCTGTGCTAAAACTTTGCATGTGGTGCTTAGGGGTGTTGGTCAGAGGGGGACCTGGCAGTGCTGGGTTAGCAGCTGGGCTCAGGGATCTCAGAGGTTCTTTCCAGCCCTCAGCATTCCGTGATTCCACAAGCTGGAATCATGTGAGCCTGCGTGGTCTCTGAGGCAGTGGCACTGCTGATGCAGATTAAAAACACTTGCAGAAGTAAAGATATTGCAGAGATGATGGCAGGTAATACCTGTCAGGGACAGACAGTGAAAGCTGAAGAAACAGATGTCACCCAGATAATTTTTTTTGAGGCACGTTTGGTGCCACAGAACTGCCATCAGCACCAGATCACTGGAGACAAACACATTTTAGAGCCAGAGGTGAAACCATACCACAACCCAAAAAACCCAGACTATTTGGGAAGCCAGAGTTTCTTCCATACAAGAACAGTCTTGATCCAGGACTGTAGTAATGTGGAGAGACATAAATGCAATGCTGCTACTGCATGGTTTTGAAAATGTTTGTGAATTTTGTTGTGGTTTTAAGCTCAGCTGGAGATGAAGCACCACACAGCCACTCACTCAACTACTCAACTCACCCTTGCTTCTTGGCCATCCTGGGGAAATGGGGAGGAGAATTGATGTCAAAACTGGTATGCTGAGATAAGAACAGTTTAATAATTGAAAATAAAGTCAAATACAGTACTAATGATAATGACAAAGATAATAAAAAGGGAAAAACAAGTGATGCACAATGCAATTGTTCACCATCTGCTGATTGATGCCAGACTCCCCTTCCCCAGCCCAGATCAGCTGCGATTCCCAGTAACTCCCCCAGTTTATACACTGGGAACAATATTCTGTGGTGTGGAGTATCCTTTTGGCCAGTTTGGGCCACCTGTCCTGGCTGTGTTCTCTCCCAGTTTCCTTTGTGAACCTCCTCACTGGCAGAGCAGGAGACAAGAAAAATAAAATCCTTAACTTAGATAAACAAAAACGAGTAAAAGCCCAAACCATCAGTGTGTTAACAACACTATTCTCATTCCAAACCCCAAACACAACACTGGAACAGGCACTGAGAAGAAATTAACTCTATCCCAGATGAAACCAAAACAGGTTTAATTTTTGACTTTTTTTTCCACATCCAGGTGATCCTTCATTATTTTCTCCTCCCAGAATCAAAACACAAATTATGTGAATGGCGCATGATGTGAGAGTTTTCCATTTCAGGTTTCAATTTATTTTTTTCAAGTTTCAAATATATATGAAGGCATTGGTATTATTACAATATGAAGAAAAATCCATCATCCAGCATATTGTGGTAATAAAGGATAATATTATTTTAATACATACTATATTATTGCACTCTACAAATTCAGGACTAACGTGATCAGAAAGGGGCCGCAGAGAGTAACAGATTAAAAAAACCTATCATTTTAAAAGGTCTGATAATCATGTTATTGATAAATCAGATTTTTAAGAATGAGATTTCTAAAACCGCAAATGAAAGTTTCACGATTCTTTTTCCTCCAAACCTAATTGCCAGTTATTACAATAAATAATTATCCTGGTAAAAGATATAGGAAGAGACACTGGTAATTTAGATTTCTAATTAGGATACAAATTCCCCTTTGCGTCACTGAAATTAAATCAAGCTGATGATAACAACATTCTTTAACACATTTTTTTTTCCTTTTCAAGCACTGAATCATTATGTCCCTCTTGTTTCTGTCCTAACTCCATCATGGTGATTGTCTTAATGGCACCCAAACTGGTGAGTCCCCTTAAGGTGTCTCCTTTCCCTTGGTCTTGGCCACGTTGAGTAGATCAGTCCTAATTATTAACCAAATGAACCAGCCTTGCTGTAATAATCCAGTCCCTGGGTATTGCTCCTCTTTCCTTTCCCAGAGCTGTATGGAGACGCAGCAGGTTTTTAATAACCTCCTTGTGCTGCTCCATGTCCTGAGAGCTGCAGAGTCATCCTGACTAAAGGGGATCTGAGGGCTCCTGTGCATGTTTAATGTTGTTATTCTGTCTCCCTTCGTGCTGCAATTGGGTCACCCTGGAGGAACTTGTGTAAAAGCTGACCTACTTCTGGAAAAGAAGGGGAAAAAGCTGCAAAAAATTATGCAAGAAGCTGTGTTTTCCATTGCTGGAATTCTTTATGTTGGGCTTTGGCATAACAGTGGCTTGGAGAGAAAGAAGGCCAGACAGGAAAAGTAAAGGAGTCTGTAATTTAGGGCTCACATGTAAAACTCATTAGATATTTTAAAAAAATTCGAGGCATGGTCATGAACTTCCCCAACTAATGTTCTTCGTGTCTGATTAACAGGCTAATGTCTCTGGAATTCAGGGATGCTAAGATGCTAATTCCCAAGGAATTCACATCTAAACTGTGCTGAAACCAGGACAAACAAGGCTAGTCGGCTATTGTCCTGCACTTTGGGTTCTTTAATTTTTTGATATTCAAAACATATCATCTGTCTGTTTATAGTTCTAAAGGTTGGTTTTTAGCAGTTAACTCTCTAAGACTTTCCTACTGTTTTTTTCAGGACCCAGTAGAAAAATGCATAGGTCTAACAAAAAAAACCCCAAAAAACATGGCATTTCCCAGCATTTGCCCTTCCTTCATGGTGGGATTTCACAAGTCTTCTGAAGAGCCATGTGCATGTTGCATACAGAAAAACACTATGTGTCAGTTCTGTGACCGACTGCTAAAATTATCTTGAGCTCTGCTTTAGATGATGTAGTATCACAGCAGCTCTTGCTCTGTCTGGCAACCCAAAATCAGCAAATTTCTCCCTTCACACCCTGGGGGAAAGCTTTCCAGCTTTTTCTCAAATGCTACACAGAACAAACAAAGCAAAAACAACAGGAATTCCACTATTGCTGAAATCTTACAAAGCCATGGCCAGCACCAAGTCACTTTTCATGTGCGGTGTGGGGGAATATAAAGAGTGGAGAAAGAGCAGAACAGATAACTAGAACTAGAATTGATTGGGTAAGTTCTCTGATATCACTTGTTTATACTAATCTGTTCATTCAAGGTGAGAGAAAAAGGAAATTCTCACCTTTAGCTTTTTTAACATGTCTGGTACCTGAAAACATGAATGTCCCATGCTTTCTTTTCTCTGTCTGCACTTGAACCCATCCAAGATACTGGAGTTCCTAATCATCAGTCAGCAGTTTCATAGTCACACTCAAGCTCAAGAAAAATTTTAAAAGATTTAAAAGATATAAAAGATATAAAAAGATTTAAAAGATTAAATTTATAAGGTGAGTTTTGGCCTGGATAAAAATTAGTTAAAACATGGGGGCACCAAGTGGGAGCAAGACTGATGAAGTCAAAATGAGCAATTTTGTTATTTCATTACAAGATCACCTTTTGGAAGAGGAGAACCAGTAACAAGATGTTTTGACAGTCAACAGTGAGATACTTAAAATGTGAGGGCACAAGGTTATGGACATATCCATCTAACTTGGACTGATTATGAAAATTGTGTTTGTTCATCAGGAAGGTTTCCAGCTGGATTCAGGCAGGTCATTCATACATGTAAATAATCACATATCCCTAATACATAATTTAATAATCTAGTTGCTCAAGTGACTAAAAAAAGTAAAAGAAAACTCATTAAACACTTGATAAAAATGAAAAATAGTGGCTTTAGGATATGGTAGATGCATAAATCTGGTACTGAGTCAGGTCATTAAGAAAGAGTAACCATTGCTAGAATCTGGATCTGGAAGTGTAGTTAAGTGCTTTCAAGACATTTTTAGATATTTGAATTATTACTTGCTGCATGTGGGAAGTATTCTTTCTTAATAAACCATCAAGTCAAAGACAATGAAAATGACAAGATCTGCAGCAAATTTGCATACAGATTAAGTACTTGAATTCAAATTATTGCTCTCCAAGTACACAAAACACTCGTGTGACAACTATCTGTATTGTCCTGTCAACCAGAGTGCAGAGTAAATATTTATTTAGACTATTTTGTGGTTTTATTTAATTCACTTCTTCCTGTTCAGCTTATTTTACTTGCTCTGAAATATGAGTACAGACTTCCCTCTAGAAATCCACATTCAGTTTTCTGAAACATTTTCAAGGATTTTTCACTTTGATAGAGCACAAAGTTTTGTGCTGAACAAAGCTGCCTTTTCAAACATTTTCAACAGGAGCACTTAGAGAAGATAATAAAAAACAGGGCACTGTAAATGATAAAGTGTTTTCAAGGCTTCCGTGACAATGGAATGAGCAATAGAGTGGGTAGCTGACTGTCTCTAAAAGTCCATCACAAAATCCAGTGCATGATTTTTTGAGAAGTGAGCTCTGGAAGGGATGTTTTTTAGATGGTAATCTCTGAAATAGCTTGGTCCACTCCTGGCACTGTTGCACAGTGCTCAGCTGTGCATGCCCTTTCCTTAGAGAAGATAAGAAGAATGATGTTTAGACTTAGAGTTCTTGTTCCTAGGTTAATCAGTCGAAGTGAATGTATTGAGTTCCTGACAAAATTTGCACTTGGACAGAGAGTGCTCCTGCTGGAGTCAGTTCATTCTTTACAATGGTGTGTATTCACTGAGTTTGAGCTCTGTCAGACTTTCTTAACTTATGAAGTCTTTCTTAGTTTATGCCAAGTGCTCCCTCACTGAAAAACCCTTTCCATCTTTAGTCTTTAGTATTTATCTTTCGCTTACTTGTACTCATTCTGGATGATATTTCTAAGAAGATAATCTAACCAGAAAAAAATTGAATACTGTGATTTGTCTGTTGAAGGAGGTTGAACCCAAATTGTATCTTTTTAATATACTATTTTCCAGCCTGTAGTCTAATTCTGTGTGTACCCTTCATAAGATACAGAAGAAAATTAAAACTAGAGAACTGAAATTACCATAATAAATTTACATTATAATTAATGACAAGGCAATCTATTACTGAAGGAAAAAAAGTGGTAGCAGAGGGTTAAGGCAAAATATACCTACTGTTAATCAAGTCTTTCATAAAATCTTAAAAGATTTAATGAAAAGGAGAAAAGAATTGAAAACCCACAAGGCATAGGATTATAGCACACATTTTTGTCTGTTAAAGACCATAATCAAATCCATCTATACCTTAATATTTGAGTTGCTAAGGTGTAATCTTTGCTCAAATTCCTGATAGAAATATGTCTTAGCTAACTCAATTATAAAACATCAAGAAAGGAATTCAGAATGGTTTTAATTCATCAGCCTGTGTAATGACTTTGTAATACCAAGCTGGGCTATGATGCTTTTGGGACAGAAGAATTTGCAGCATCAGCCACTCAAAGGTCCTAAGTCTGCAATTTCGATGCTGAATTTATCACTTTTGGCACTGATGTCAACCATACGTCAATGCCTGCTCATGCGATGGGGACTATCTGAATCTAAGCTATTAATTCAAGGCCATAAAGAAAGTATATTTAGCTCTAATCCTAAGTTATTTAAAGTTATAGGCAGTGTTGTAGATGGATAACAAGGTTGTTTAGCTGGAGATGTATTATCTATTTACAAGGGTTGCTGATGACTTTGTAACCTACAAGAGGTAAAGACATCATTTTTTATCATTGAAAATGTGCATTGGGCAAAAACAGGCCAGTCAGGAAATAATAAAGGTCACCTGTACAAGAATGTACCACTCTCTCTTCCTAAATGAAGCAAGGACTATCCAGCAGCTTTTAATGGTCCTCCACATAATGTATCTTCCTATCACATCTCCTTATGGGCAGAGAAACCTTCACAAAGGGCACACGACATTCTGGAGAAAGTTCTTTGCTGTGGAACCACAAAACAGAATTAGAGAATTACAGAATTCATGCTGGAAGGGACCTCAAGAGTGCTCCTGTTTGACCTCCTCTCCAAAGCAGGGCCAGCTCGGAGATCAAGGCTTTTTCCATTCCTATCTTGAAAAGCTCTATGGCTGGAGGAAGTTTCCTATGCCATCTCCTGGCATCCATGATGGAACAAAAGATTCCACCACCTTTTAAAGGTCAATGATGATGCTCCTCAGGTATTCCACTTGTAGTCATCCAGGCAAAATGCAGCATTTAACCACTACCTTCAGAATCTGATTATTGAGGCAGCCTTTAATATCCTTTATACCATAACGCATATAAAAATACAACATGAAATCAAGGTAAATTTAAAGCTGTTGGTCCACTCATCGTTCAAAATGTCAGTATGCCCTCTTCAGACTGTTGTCCTATTTCTCTTTGTGGTACTCAACTGCACTTGGATGAAATAAAAATGGTCGTCTATGGCATATAAAATGTTGCTTTAAATTCTGTGCATTATTCACTCTGTTTCCATTATTTCTCTTGATTCCCTGCCAGATGTTGATATTGTTTTAGAAGCCACTGCCATAAAACTAATCGACTAAATCCCTTCCACAAACATTCATGAATGCATGAGAAGTGTTTTCAATGTCTCAGCTACATTATCCCTTCAAAGTGCACTTAAAGTTCTCTAAATTCCTGAATCTTTCCACAGCCCTCTTGTGCACATCCACATTAACTTTGCTGGCAGCTTAAACTCTGTCTGGATTCAGGCTGGTAAAGATCTGAGAGAGTTTGTGACAGCCATTGTCATTGTTCTTCCAGGAGACCCAAATCCCTGCTTTATTTATTTATTTCCATGAAAGGGGAGACTGGAGTAGCTGGAGGCTGCACAGGGTTTTGTGTGTTCCCTTGTCCCAGTTTTGAAGATGTGGCTTTGTTGTGGCTCCTGATCGGGTGCCACCAATCGACCTTGGAAAGTGGAGGTGTGGGAGAGACACATCCGGTGGTGATGTGCTTGAGTGTGGTGAAGAAACACAAGGTTTTGGTAGCAATTTTTATTTACGAGAGGAAGAAAAAAGGAAACAGCAATTTTATACGTAAGTTCATACTGAGAACAGACTAATATATTATTTCTTTTCTGACATCATGGGAAAAACGCAATAATTACATGTTTTTATCCAATATTGCTGCAATACTTTAAAGATGGGGGTTCATATATCAATAATATTATTAATAAATAACAAATGTAAATACTATTGCAGAGTGTCTCATTGGAGACGATGATTGACCTTTCTCTCCTTTGGGAGAGAAACCACATGCTTAGGTTCTATTATTATTTCAGTATTAATCAATAGATTTTTAAAGATTATGTTTAATTACGTGAGAAATTGTTGCAAAATTAATCTTTTTGTCTCCTGGAGTGACTGTATTTTCTTCTCCTTTTTAATTAAGTTTTAAAAACATTTTATGTCCCACAATTTTATAGTATTCTTGAGAAACCAAACTCCTTGTTAAGGCAAAAAAGGATCTCAGAAATACTATTTAAAACAACACATTAGCTTTCTAAGAACAACCATTGACTGAAAGACCGAAAACTTTCAGACAGGTGGAAAGTGTAATTTTTTTCCTTCATGGGACAGGTAAATTTTCCTTTCTGGAACATGAATGGAGTTATTAGAAGCAGCAACAGCTATTTTATCACTGCTATCAGAAGGCAAAGGATTAATTGCTGTCACTGTTCATACTATGGTACCTTGTGGGGTACAAATTACATTCCCTTAACCTCAGCACCTTAATCAAAACCAACATGATCAGAGCTCATAGTAATCTGCTGCAGCCAGCACCAGTCTTTCTGCTCCAAATGAATGCAAGGTCAGCAGAATGGACTCCTGAAAGGAGGGAGCAGCCTTATCAGGGAAATGCACATGGTGAGGTCCAGAAGCAGTGACAATGTGAAAAATCAAGTTAACATCCGGCAAGAAGGCATGCACACTGCACTGCTGCTGCCTTTCTGACAACTTGTTTCATGCTGGTTCTAAACAGGGCTTGTGTGTTTCTCAAGTGCCCACAGGCTCCTGGTAATTTGTCTGCAAAGTGTGGCGATGTCTATTAAATGGGCAAACGACACAATAAAAATTTAAAAAAAAAAAAGAAAGAAGAAGGAAGAAAGCATGTAAATGACAGATGCTCGAAAGAGTCTTTCCCTTAAGAAATTAAGCTGAACTGTAGAAGCAGTGTCTTTGATAAACAGCTTTATGGACACTTCAGGTTTCTGTTTTCTGTGCCTGCTCGTGCTCCAGTCAGACAGTCACACTTTCCTCTGCTTGTGAGGAAAGTGACGTGAGTTCACTCAGAGTGAGTCATGCTGCTGAACTTGGGCTAATATCTCCAGCCCAGCCAAAAGGCTCATTTATGATGATTTATCTACCAGGCTGCTAAAGGAAATGATCTTACAACACTCAGCCTGGGTGTTTTTTAAACACAAAACTGCTGCAAACCTTGTTTAAGAAGCGCATTTTGATCCTGAAAAGAAGAGTGATGTCCTTCCAACCACATTAAGTTTAAAACCACTGGAAAATATTAGGACAAATAGTGAGCTGATTTACAATCAGGCTAACAATACAAGGCAGAATAGTTTAATGGCTTGAGAGGTCAATTAATCATAAACTCAGTGGAAATGTGATGAAGGACACACTGTAAAGCCGTGCAAGGTTAAACCACTTAATAAGAGACTTCAATTACCCTTTTGCTGAAGAAATCTTTGGCCAAATTTTTAAGCATACATAACAGAAGCTCAGCATCTAGGCTTATATTTTTCTGCTCATATATGTCTTTCATTTATATCTACGTCTACGAAATGCCACAAGACTTATACACCTTATCTGTCTATCATTCTACTCTATAAAAATAAGTCAGTCTTTAGACACCAAAACCTATTGGCCTACACTGAAAAATTTTACACTGAAGTTTGAATTTACAGCCAAATATTTTCATAATGATAATTCAGCTGTAAAAAGTGGTTTTCTGATGGAATATACTTGTTGACTGATCTATGTCTTCCTTTCAGGAGTCTCTGTGTCAGTCATTCATGGACTGTCTGTCTCCATGTAGCTGAGGTGCTCATGAGTTCATAAGATATCAAAACATATTTTAGTTTCAATCTGCTCTGGAAAGAACTGCAGGATTGTTCATAAAAGCTTTAAATATGTTGCTCTTAGTCAGTATTTTACAGGTATGTCAAAAATAGCCAAGGGCACTGATTACCTGCAGTTCAGGCAGATGTGTCTTTCATAGCTCTCTTTAAAGGGAGAGAAAAGTACTTTAAAGAGCCTGATAAAAATATTATAAAATCATTATTGAACAAGCAAACAAGATAATTTTGAAACTGAATATTACATTTTCCCTATATATAAGGAGCCCAGCAGAACACCAGTTTTGATAGGCATTGAGGCTTGATAGACATAGGTATTAACAAAGAAGTGAATTCTGACTAAATAATGTCAATGAGAAAACAATACAGAATAAAAAATCTCAGCCTAGTTGAAATTTAATATTATTGTGCAAGTACCAATGAACATATTTATATTTTTCATTGCTTGGATAGGTGTTACTTCCATCAAGTTACATAAATTAATTACAGGAGCTCTTGTTCCTGTAGAAAAATAATGTCAGGTCTGAGTTCAGAGCTCGGCATTCAGAAATCCTTGGGTAGCACAACATGGATCATACTCCTGTGAGGTTGTTAACAAGGACGTGCAGTTGTCACTGCAAGTCTGGCAGGATGAAATTCCCACAAAGTCCGGGCAGGAATGTTCCAGCAAATACAGAAATTGACTCCACCTCAAGAGAATGACTTATCCCCTCCTCTCTCAAATATGTAGGGAAATAAGAAATTCTATTAATCCTTGGTGGTATGTTTCCACTTACTAATGTTCCCGGAGCAACAATACAGCAACTTTGCTCTTCAGCGTTACTAAACTTCTCTTTATTTATTTTCTTCACCTGAGTTCAATCCAGCTGCATGGTCGAGTGCCCATGTCAAAATAAGAAGCTTCAGGGAAAGCCACTCACTCTTGGAATGCTGAGGAGGCAATTTTTATTTCAGCACGAGCTGGACAAAAAGCCTCTGATTTCTTTTTCTTTCTCCCCAGTGCTCCGTGAAGCCTTGTGACATATTCATGCCAAGATGTACAAGCCTCAGAGAAGCCAAGGCCACTTGTTTAATGAACGCTGACTATGCAAGTATTGGCTCCATAACCTTTCTGATGTACTTTTATGAAGCAACTGATGTTAAAACATGAATTTGAAGCAATATGTGCTGCTACTCTTGCTTTTCCCCTCTTTAAATATTAAGAGGAGCTCATAAATTTATAACCATTAAGAGACAGGCTGCTACTGAAATGTAATCGAAGGTTTAAATTTGCAATGAGAGGCTTCCATCTTGGAGCTGCAGAGCAGAGGGAGATTTTGCTCCAAGAAGTGACCCCTCTGCTGTGTTGGGAACTTTTTCAGTGGCCACAGAGGGGTCAGGCCAGGAATGTTGTTATGTGAAAGTATCCTGCAGATTTTCCAGAGGAAAAGTGTATTTTTAAAAGAAGTGCTTTCCTCTCTGGATAAAACCCCCAACTCAGACTAGTGTAGATCATTCAGTTTTGGTAGATCATGTTCTGTGTGCTCTGTTTTATATTTCAATACTACATTCATTAAACAATGAGATAATGTGCTTAGTTTAATGGCAGTGGGAGTTTTAACCGTGAACTGTAAATCTCATAATGAAGTAAAGAAAGGATTTAAAATTGTTATTGAAATCTAGCAGTTCCATACAAATATTCTTCTCTGAATAACCAATACTCTTTTTTCCTGCTCACAAATTTCCTTGAAGAGAAAGGCGACCATATTCGAGCATGCAGAACAACCCAATGGCTACTTTAATTCTTTGTGCTTTTTTTGCAAGGTAAACTAAAACAGACCTGAACAAAATAAACTAAATAATAACATGCCACAGCTTCATCTCTCCATCATGTGGTTTTGTGTTTATGTGAGAAAAAAAAATGTGCTGCATGAAATATTGTATTGTGACTTCAGCTATCACCTATATTATCATATTAATGCTTGTGAGATGCTGAGCTTTAAAATCCATGTTTATATCAATACCCATTCCATTTTTATGATGTCTCAGGAGCTGAAATTACATTCTTTAGGAGGAATCTGACAGTAATTATTCTAGCTGCTTTGTATGCATTCTGCTGGAGGTGTAGTCCCTGCTTCAGCAGAAGAGTCTGACGGGCTGTAAGGGACCAGGCTGTGCTTCAGAGTGAGGAAGAGTGAGTTCAGCTAACGCATCAAAACAGCATAAAAGTTTCCTGACTTATTTACAGTTACTCTCTGGAAATTATTCTTTTCAGGCTTTCAAATGCTAACCAACATTTTTCATGTGAGACTGCGGCACCATGCTTTAAGATAGAGCTGGTTATATTTAATGCATGCTTTATTAAAAACAAAATAAAATCTCAGAACACGCCAAAATGGAAAAGGACATAATATTTCCTTGTGCAAGACATCAAAATAAACTGCCTTTGAAATGTGCTGAGCATTTTTTATTTGCTGGTTTGGTTCTTTCCGTAATTTTTATTTTATTTCATATTGGAGATTGAAACAAGGAAAACAACTACTTAATGCCTTTGATCAAATCATGCTTTGGTAGTGGACCCTGGATTAATGGGTTTAGGAATGTTCTGCTAAATTACAAACACTTCTAATGATCCTCCAAGGACAAACAGGGCATTCTGGTTCAATGAGTGGGTAATGAAATTGCTGGGTAGCAGTCCTTATCGGTGAGCAGAAGTTTGCTGGTGCTGCAGGACAGGCTGTCCCAAAGTGCTGGAAAACCACTGCTGGCTTATCACTGTAATTTCCCCTATGTGTTCATAAAAACCATCCATGTAATATTTATATCGACTTTTTTAAAGCACACTAATTAGAGTCTGTCACTTCGCCTTTTGTTAATGAATTCTCATACACAGCTTGACATTACTGAGAGTATAAATGGTTTTTAGAAGCATGTTTTTGAAGTCCTGGTTGTAACAGATATCTTTGTGGAGTATCTTCTCCTTCAAGATTTGTTTGATAAAATTAAGTCTGGCTTCAGAATGAATGTGATTTATCTGTCACTGTACACTTACTGTCCCTCTTGATCAATGCAACCATTTTTTTTACTTTCATATATGAACAATTTCAAATCAAATCCAGACGTTATCTTCTTACAAAATTCATTGTGAACTGAAGACAAATATTTTAAAAGGCTGGATAAGGTCTCTTAAAAATGTTTAAATATTTTAAACATTCTTTCATTGTTAATCTGATCAGAACTACAATCACAGAGATATAATTTGGGCAGATTGATTTTGTTGCTTCATAAACTGTTTAAATTAAAGACTAGAACTTTGGGTGAGAACATTATAATCTGCTATTCTTAAGTAGTGTTTTGGAAAAAAATAGACATTTTGAGTCAGTCGTACCTGATCTAGATGTCTGAATCTTTTGAGAACCCCTCATTTCTGGGAGGTTCCTTAAGAGTGAATTTCCTTAAGAGTGAAATTACGTAAAGCTCAGACTTCACCCATGCGGAGATGAAATGACCTTTATGCAAATTTTTAATGTATGACTAGAATCTTAACATTAGGGGTGGTTCTATTGCAGACCAAATCAACTCTAGTCTCTACAAATTGCAGATTCTTTTGGAAGGCTACAGGAGGAGACCCTTTCTGTTCATGGCTTCCTGAAAATGTTTTTCCTGAGAGCTGAATGACAGAGATATCAAATGCTGCTGTGGATATGAGAGGAGAATCATAAAAATTAAGGCAGTAGTGTAGGCAATAGGAAAATGCAAGGCCTTTGCACTGAGGAAAGACTTCAGCTCCAAAGCTGAGGTTTTATGGTGGTGGAAAACCAGATGAATATTTATAACCATCTTATCACCTTTTTTTCTCTGTTTGAAAAGTCAGAAGAATGGGGTTTCCTTTCTTTAATTTTTTTTTGCAGCTTGGAGCTCCATTAAAGTGGGACAATATGCAACATAAATCAGAATATTTATTTATAACCTGGGTAAACTAGATATTACTATTGATCAAGACACAAGGATGAGTATAAGTAAAATATGTATCAAGTTGTCAAATGGCATATCTGCTTTGAGATATTGGTCTGTCATGTCATTGTAGTTTCTTCAATTTACATCAGACAGGAATATTCCTCCTCTGTATGAATCACAATTTTCCTTGATAAACTTATTTCACTTCATGCTAACTTTAAGAAACAAAAAAAGCATGCAGATCTGAAGAAAGGGGAAAAAAACCTACTGAAAGTTGGGATAATGTTTTTTGTCTACAGAATAAATGGTATACTATTCAAGCATCCTGCATATCATTCAAGGAAGCTGGTAATTATAGTTAACCTCCTACCAGAAAAACTTGTAAAAAAGGTTCTGTAAAGAAATGAGGTTGTAATTTATTTATTACCTTTGTTCTCTCACCTGTATGTGGGTTGCCCACACACATACCAACGTATTGAATTAAGGGGGAAAAAAAAATAGGGATCACATCCCTGAAGTTGGAAGAAAATGTAAAACGAGTGTAGATATAAGCCAGTTAAAAAGAAAAATCAAACCAAAACACCACACCTAACTTCACATATAATTTGAAAAGATTATAACAATATTTGAGTAGACTGAGGTCAGCTGGTGAGAATGAAATCTATCACACCACTTACATTAACAGTGTAAACACAGGGGGTTTTTTTAATATAAATGTTTTGAAACGTTTAAATCCATTACTGTTTTGCTGAAGGTCTGGATATGTATCAACATCACAGAGCATGGGCTGACTTTATGCCTGGTTAATCTGACATTAAGTGAAAATTCAGTAGATGTGCAAACTGCAAATGGAAGGGCAAAATCAGAAAAGCCTCACCAGAGGATGAGATACAACCAGAAGAGGACACAAGAAGTGACAAGACGTCATTCTCAGAGGACTTGAGTAGCATGAGGAAGATGAGGTCTGATAGTCAACAACTAAAAAGGCTCAAGTTTTGACATCCTTTCATCACTGTTTTGTTGTACTGTAAATATAGATATGCTTTATTTCCATCTATATGCACATGCACATTTACATTGTATATACAAATATGTATAAAATAGGTATACAACTAATACAGACTCACATATACATCTGTGAAATTTTCACAGTGATGGAAGCATTGAGAAGATTGACAATTCATCTCTCTTTCAAACCCCAAAGCAGCATTCTGCAGGGCTGGCATTCATTAAAGACGTGCAATGGTTGGCTCTAGATCATTGTCAAGCATTCTCATTGCTTGTGCAAACAAATAAACTTTAGGAAGCTAAAATAAACTTTTTTTTTAATGTATACAATGGCATGGAGTTGATGAATATGGGGAGTGCCGGTGGTGAAAGTGGCCAAAAGATGGTTTTAGTGGCCAAGCTCTGGATGATGCAGCCTGGAGTAGAGTGAGTTACCTCCTGCCCTTCTCTCCCCTTTCCTCCCTCTCCGCCTCCTTCCCAGAATAAAAGGGAACAGTTCTGCTCCCAGAACAGTCAATCTAAAATTGAAGACCAGAATTTTTTTTCCTGCCTTCAACACCCAATTTCCCCACATGCTCTGCATACCTTATTGATGCAGAATTTAGCACTTGCTTTGAATGACTACACCACCTCTCCCTTTGCCCATTCACCCTTAGGTATTAATTATGCATTTATGCAGGAAAGATGGAGAGAGACTATTGACAGGGGATGGAGGGACAGGACACAGGGAATGGTTTCACACTGCCAGAGGGCAGGGATGGATGGGATATTGGGAAGGAATTGTTCCTGTGAGGGTGGGCAGGCCCTGGCACAGGGTGACAGAGAAGCTGTGGCTGCCCCTGGATCCCTGCAAGTGTTCCAGGCCAGGTTGGACACTGGGGCTTGGAGCAGCCTGGGACAGTGGAAGGTGTCCCTGCCAGGGCAGGGGTGGCACTGGATGGGCTGGAAGGTCCCTTCCAAACTATTCTATGATGATTCTGTGATATATCTATCCTGCTGTAATTATGCAATTTCACTGACTTTATGCCTGGTTTCAAGCCAAGCATGTATGAATTGTACAATTTTCAGTGTAAAACTAATTCATGAATACAGCAAGCTTCTGATGTGGATAAAGCTTTTGCTAACAAGACCAGCTAATAACGGGGCTCATACAATTAACACAAGTAATGAGGTAATAGGTGATCAGTCTGCAGGGCAAAAATCCTGACAAATGCTGCATAGAAAAGCTCTTTTTTTTAGTGGAAGGGTGTGGAGAGAAGATATTGGAACTGCTGACTCCTGTCAGACCACTCAAGACCCACACAGCAAGGAAGGAAATAGGCAATACATGTTTTGATGATGCCAAGGTTTTTGACTCAGTTGTAAACATATCTTCATGTTTGAAAAAACAGTCAAATAATGATGTGAATTGATGTTTCTATGACTGTAGAAGTATACAGTTGTAGAAATTATGTAAAAGTGATTAGAAATGCATATTTATAATAATCATAAATGCTTTATATTCCACAGGAAAGCATATCTCAAATGTGAGTGTGTAAAAATCAGCAATATTTTCATTAATTAAAAGGAACAATATTCACTTTTAAATTAATATTTTGATCAATCTGAGATAGATTTAAAGGTCTCTGGAGATTGGATTTGAGTTGAAAATAGACTAAAAATAAAAAAAAATTCAATAGATATCTTACTGAAAAAAATCTGATATTGTAGTCAATGACCTCCTGAGTATGACCTAGCAAAAGCATAAAGCTGCAAAAAGGAAATTGCCATATGGGGTACAGTGTAGCCTTCAAGATTAGCGAAATGCTTATTCCCTTCATCTTTGGCAAAGTCTCTTTGGTGTTCTGTGCCCTTTCAGATGCCAGGCTTCAAGGTTTTAGCTGGATAAGCCTGGATATCTTTCCTGGATATCTCTTCCAGGAAGAGCACTTCATTACTCTCTGAGCAGCAAAAGTTCCAAGCCCTCCTCCAGTCACAGAGGATTTTTTCCTATGTTTTTAGAGGCATGCAAGTGGGTGGATTAATTTGTTATGTCCAGTCATGTTCACAGACATTTTTTAGTGGTTATGGTTTGGCAACAACAACCAGAACAGTCAGGTGGCATTGGAGAATCCATTAACAGTGATAACTCCTGCTAATGATGAGTAGCAGATGCTCTGTTTTGCCTCATGAACAATGGATTGTTTGTGAATACAAATATAAACTAACTTCTTTCGAGATTGACAGCAGTGTGTTTAAATTTAAAAGAGTTGGGCTTTCCTGTTGTTGGTTTTTGGATTTGTTTTCCTTCTCCTTTTCAACGTCCTGGTGCGAGTCTACACAAATTTGAAGTCTAGATGAAGAACTGTATTAATTACTGTGTGGCTGAATGCTTACTACAGGCATTGTTATAGCATTGCAAAGCCTTGCAATGCTCTCCTTCAACTGGGCAACTCATTAATTAAGTCCAATTTCATTAAAGCTTTCACGACTTCACTTGAGATTTATCAAGATAGCACGACTCTGTCTGCCCCTAAAATTTACTTTAGCTGCAATGTACAAGGAATTGAAATAGGTAAGATGTCTGGAGTCTTATGCAGAGTTGAATACCGTCAAATAAGTTCACCTGGAAGTGAATGGTGGAATAATGATTGCATGAGAAGGGAAGACAAAGATAGAAATAATGGGGCACTGATGGTGGAGAGCAAACCATCCTTGTCTAACATAAGTTCATATACTTGACAAGTTTAGAGGTTTGGGTCTAGAGGAGAAGATATTCTGCACTTCATAGCAGTGCAGCTTTTTTGTAAATTGCTGACTTCTGTGATATTTAGAAGCATGTGATGTATGCTCAGAAAAACATAACCTGCATTTCCCCTCCTGTTGTGTTATTCACAATTGATATAATGTAAAATTAGCCTCTAAGAAAAGTGGGAAGTATGAGTTTTGGTTAAAAAGAGGTGAAAATCTATATTAAAGTGCCTTGCACTGTCCCAGGCTGCTCCAGGGGCAGCCACAGCTTCTCTGTCACCCTGTGCCATGGCCTGCCCACCCTCACAGGAACAATTCCTTCCCAATATCCCGTGCATCCCTGCCCTCTGGCAGTGGGAAGCCATTCCCTGTGCCCTGCCTCACTTGATAGTCCCTGTGCTGCTGTGGGGATGTGTGTTTGTGTGAATATCCTGCCTTTGGAACACAATAAAGTTTTTATTCTATGTTTCCATGGTTTTGTGAAGAAAAAATTATCACAAACTTGGCAAACTTTTTGTCTTGTGAGTTTCTAAATTTAAAATCATCCTAGATTCATATGAATTTTCCCTCTTTTGCATTCGCACCTATGTAGGATGAGTCACTGCTTTCACTTCTTCAGGGAAATCCATAATGAATCCAAAATCCTAAGTGGATGACAGTGTTATATACTCCCTCTGTGTAGGTGTAACTGATTGCTCAGGTGCTAGTGAGCTGCTGCCTCTGACTCAGTTCCATACTCAATCAATTTCTGCATTTATTTGGCAGCTTTTCTAGGACTATTTTTACTCAAATATTTTATAACTTACTTTCTGTCAGCTTTACAAGTATTACAGCTCGATAAATGTGAAGAATAATCAGTATGTGTTCAAAGAAAACTGAATTAATTTAGGGACCGTTTGCTGTACACAAAACAGTCAAGCGATGAAATTTATCAGTTAGAATGTGCAATAAATTTTTGGAAATGATTGGTAACATAAATCATTTAGTGAATCATGAATATGTACAAAAATCAAGCATGTTGCTGCGTGGGCTGAGCTCTTGCTTCTGTGTAGCTTTGTCTGGTCTGCTGTTAATGGTTTTTAAAATTCTGACTTAAGGTGCCGAGTGAATAATTCAGGAAAGTTTATCTTAAAAGGCAGTTATAAGCTTCCTTGATTAAAATTTCTAATTGGATGCATTGGCTATGAAATAATTGCCCCCTGAATTTCTCTTATCACATGCTTGGGGTTTGAAGGTCCAGTTTTATCATTTATCATTTCATTTCATTCATTTCATGCAGGAAAAAAAAATTGATCTGTTGTTCAGTCAAAGTGCTGTGATGTTGTTGGACCTGAGACGTGTAAGTTCAAATTTTCAAAGGCAGGAATAGTTTAGTGGCTGACTGCCTTTGTGATTTTTTTTTCCTTTTTTCATCCCATAACCTGTGGTTACTTATTACATTCTGTCAGTCTGGGTAGGAGGGCATTTATCTAAGTCCATTATTTACTACTTTTTTCAGCAGACCTGAAACTCAGAGGTCTCCTGCTGCTACTCAGGGTTTGAGGGAAGTATTTCCCCAGTTCCCTCAGTTCTACTCTGCATTTCTTCTGTGTGATGGTAGGAGGAAATGTCTGTCTCAAACTTAACCATGCTCACAATCATGAAAAATAATCAGGATTTTCAATGCACTGCTTTAAACTGTGCCTGTGGGGTTTTTTTTATTTTTTGGTGTGTTGCTTTTTTTTGGTAGTTTTTTTGTGGTTTTTTTTTGTGTGTATGTTTTTTGTTATCACTATCATAAAAAATGAAGTGAAAATTTTAAAAGAAGGTAAGTGTGAATGTCAGTCATGCTTTTTAACCACAGATTCCCTGGTAGAACAAGAAGGATCAGCAGGCATCTCACCACCCCATTTCCCAGTTTTATCATGTGCCAACATGACAGGAAAAGAGATTTTTTTTCTTTTGCAACGCAAAAAATTGAAAATCAAAGAACTGGGAGTTAAAGATTAAACTCAATTTGAATGAGAATTGGTGGCCAGGTGGAAATTTTCCATTGTTTTGCTAGGGAACTTGTCTATCCATATTGATGCTGTCCCTAATTACCTGTTTTAGTATACTGCCTTGTCTCTCTATATTTTGGATCAATTCAGTTGCAAGCATTCAAAGCCTGTAATAGAGTTGTCTTCTGCTCTGTGATACAAACGAAAATGGAAACAAGCAAGAAAATGGGAAATTTTCATTCCAAGAACCTTATGTAGGAATGCAGAGTATACAAAATTACAGTGCACTCTAAATATAGATCATATCTTACACACTGAAATAATTTTTGAATAAGTATATTGTAAAGCTAATATTAGTAAACCATTTAACAAAGTATCAGATAGAAAACCCCAAATCCAAAGCAAAGCTTTCTCTTGCTGTCACTAGAACTACTAAAATAGAAAAGATATTCTAAATACACATCCAATCTGCTTCTAAAAATACCTAAAACCGTGACACTTGAAAGTATTTCATATATAATTTATGTTTCTAAGCATGTTTCTATATCCCAGCCAAGATTAATTATTAGAGAGTAAATATGGATGTTGTAGACAGATGGGACAAAAGGAAGCAATTAATAGGTCTTCCTGCTATGTGGACTCTATTCTCTGCTATCTGTTAATGCTCCTGAAAGTTCCCTCATTAATCATAGAATTCTTTCCTCTTTAGTACAGACACTGTCCAATGGGGTTGTCATGACAGCTTAATGAAAGATTCCTTTCTACATATTTAGATGAAAAATCTGGTGTCTTTTTTTCACCCCTCATGTCGGTTCTTTTTGTGGTGCCTTTCTGTGAGACGCAGTGCCATAAATTACATTTGTCCTATATAACCATCAATCCAATAATTTGCCTTATCTGTGCTCCTCACTGTAATCCATGATTTATATGAGGCTCCCTGACATCAGAGAGATCCACATTTTGAAGCAATCCAAAACCACCCCTCACTTCATCACTCTTAATTTGGGGACAACTTCTGTTTTTCCAGATTTTTGGGACAGCAGGGATCTAATTGGCACTGAAATGAACTATGGCTCTCAGAAAGTTCTGTCCTGTGAGAGGAGAGAAATCAGTGTGAGCACTAGAAATTTATCCTGAGTGATTGATAGCACCCTATTGTAGTTAATAACAGCTTTTTCTTCCAGGTGACACATTAGCTTAATTTTCACAAATAACTTCTTTACTCTGTTCTGTACTCCCAAGATATCACAGCTATATTTCATATCACCACCCAAGTGGCCAGTAAAAGACAGAGGCTTTTATGACTTTTTTTTCTTTATTTCATAAAGCAAGTAATTGTATTCCTACAGTTATTTAACTTGCTTTTTTCTCTGGCACTTGTGAAATGTGATGTTCAAAATCTGTCTTTCTGCAGCTTGAAAATTTGCATCCAAGCATTTGCTCTCCCTTCTTTTTTCAATTTCCACAGTGCTTAGGCCTAGTAACTTTTCTGTCCTTGATGATGTTGAATGGTGTAAAATGGTAATAAAAATACAATAGATTTGTCCTTTCCTCGAAGCAGGCACACATCCTACTAAATTAAAGTGATCATATTGCTCACAGAGCATTAATTCCTCAGCAGTGCTCCAGCATCAGCAGCCCCATTAGCTCATGGGGTTACAATGACCTATCTTTGGCTTTCCAAGACACTCACATCCCAAGAAATGGAGATTCCACGTGTATCACACAGCTAAAGTTGTGTCCCATCTGGTCATAATTCTCTTTGGATTTAGACTTCAAATCTTCTCTGCCTTGCAAACAAATTTTTGATTTATTTTCATCACCTTTTAGGGAAAAAAAAAGAATAAAAGCAAAAAAGAAACAAGCAAACAAACAAACCTCCCCACCCATACAAAGAAGATTATTCCTTTTCAAAAATAAATGAAATGTTGATTTAGATTCAGACCTTCTATGTTGCTTTATGTGTTTGAACCTGTTATTTCCTGGGTCCATGATACTTAAAATGAGGCAACAACACTGTGCATAATCTATAGAGATGTTGAATATGTGGTTGCCCTGGCAACAGACAGAAAGTTCAGGAAAAACTTCCTCCCCACCCTTATTTTTTTCCATTACTTCTAATGATCACTGAAATTATATGTTTTTAAGGTTTAATGACATGACATATTTTAAATCAGGTACATTAAAGTTTTTTTAGGAATCTTGGAAGTCTTGCCATCAATTCAAATAAAATAGAGTTTGTGACAATAAGATATCTGACAAAATTGATGATTGAGTGTTAGGAATGCAAATGAAATTGCAGTCTTGTGCCTTTCTTCACTTTGGGGAAAAGTGCCTTTGACAATTATAGAGGGAATGATTTACAGCATTATCCATACTAAAATGGATATATATATAAAAAATAATAATCGTAGACTAGAGGCTGGGCTTCTGAACTAGAAACATCTTCTTGGCCTAATATGTATTTGTTGCAAGAAGTCAAGGACTTTCAAGGTCCACCTTTTAATCAGTTTTATAGGATCAGGTTCACCTAATTTTTTAATGCAGTCTGATATTGCACTTTAGGCACGGTAATTTAAAACTCACTAGTCTAATGAAAAGACTAAATGTTTGTGCTGCTTCAGGAGAATCATTTCACAGTACATTAACAGTGTTTATATTGGAATCAACTGGAGCACTGCATCTGGCAGGTCATGGATTCGTGCAAATGGATGGGAGAAGAGTTTAGGACACGACAAACTCCAGGGTCCTTTGGCCTCTCCAGCTCTGAAATTTGGCCAGTGAATCCTGGTTGTGCCTCCTTTCTTTTAGGCAACAGGAAAAAATTTCCCACATGATTGGCAGTTTCTTTTCCAGAGTGTTCTTGCTGTTATTTGTAGAGAAATTATCATGGAACTCCGCACTTCCTGCACTATTGGACCTAAATCCACGGGAAGAAGTGGATTGTGTACTCACTGATGCTGCACTGTATAAATCCAAACGATAATTACCTTTTAAAAACACTCAACTTTCTAAGCTGCCTAGGAAAGGAAGTCCCTCCCCTTGGTGTTTATCTGCTACTGTAAGTCTGAAACTTGAGACATGGTGTTGGATCTGAGTGAAAGTATTACAAATAGTGAGAATGTCCTAAAGAAAAGGACATTAATGAATCCATTGCTTATAATGACGAAAAAAGTCAGTTTTGGAAAGTTGTTCACTCTGTTTCATCCAGTAGTCTAATTTAACCGTAAAATTATGTAAAAATTTAAATCAAAGATAAAGAAGAAAATAATTTTAAACAGTCCAAGAGGTGCTACTGGAAACTGTCTCAGGAAAAACAACTCATATATCTCAGAAATATGCTCTGGTCTCAGGTTATCAGCTTGATTTAGGTGTATCTTTCTCAATTCACATCAAGGCTCTATCACACGATAATAATTAGATTTTCTTAAGGTGAAAGGGAGAATAACAGGGACTGTGCTGCAGCTCAACATATATTTTAGTATTATTCTGTGAAAGAGGGATTCTTCTTTATTTAAAGAATAAAGATTCCTGCAAGTTGCAGAATTTGGAAGCGTTACAGAGTTGCAAACCTATGTCCTCGGAATTTTCTTAAAATACATAAAAATGCTGGTCAAAGACTTGTTCTAAACAGAAAGAAAGGATTGAACTCCGTGGAAAGAGTAAGCCACTCCTACTTTTATCCCAAAGGTCCAGAATTTACCCATGGAAAGGTTTTAATTATTATCCATTCAAATCATGTTGGACTGCAAAATAGTGGAACGGTATAATTTCTTTTATAAAAATAAAATGGTTTACATAAAGATAAAATGCTTTTTGCTGGATAATTCCACTTCAAGCTGTATGATGTTCTACTGAATTCAGTGACTAAACCCTTTTGATTTTTTTACCCTTTGTTAAGTGCTTCAATTTCAATTTTCATTTGCATTTTTATGATTTAAGTATTTGCAGAGGGAGTTGAATACATCCAGAAGGCCTACACTAAGAAAACCAAACGTTCTCAGATGCCTTTACCTCTGTGGAAACTTTTGTCACTTAACTCTATATCACATGATTCACTGCTAATTAGCTCATTCCTCTGTGATGCTGAGTGTTCTCACTGGGGGTATTAAGTTCACAAATTTTCAATTGATATTAACTTAAGTGGAAAGTATTGAACCTCTTAGAGAACTCAAGTCATAATGGTGAGTCCTGCTGTTGAATGCAAAGTGAGGCATCCTTAAAAATATGGGTCTAAAAGAAGATGATAAACACTTTAATTATTTTTTGTTCATTTTTTAATCTTTGACTTAATCCATTGTTTTTCTCATCGTATTTCCATTTGATCTGGTTCTGAGAAGAAAGCCGAGCACAGGTGGCAAGATATGCCATGAAGTATTTAATAAAATTAAACTATTTCATGAAATTGAGAGAACTTAAATATAAATGAAAGTCGTTATGAAAAAAGACCGAATTAAAACAACTGCATAAGTTGCTGCCTGGATTTTAACACTTCAAGTACATTAAGCTGCTGTAATAAACCTTGAAGAAATACTTCCAAGAAAGCGTGTGATGCCAGACAGAGATGGGCCCTGGGAATGTCAGAGGTGAAACAAGAAACCAAATCAAAGTTTTTATTGTAAATGAGAAGCAACATTCAGATGTTAATAAGCAGGAATGGGCAATGCAGAGGAAAAACATAAAAGCAAAGCTGTGCTGGAGGTTGAAAGAGTAATGTGATTGGAACGTTGTGAAGAACAGGACAGAGATAATGTGATGTGAATTTACGAAGCCAAAAATAAATTAAATGTGTGATCTTTGGACGAAGCAAATATGCTGCGACATGAACCTTAAGGAGCACTCTTGGGGTAACTTTCTTACATTTTGGCAAAGGGAAAAAAAAATCCACCACATTCTATTGATTCCATTTGCATGGTGGAGAAAGAAATAAACAAAACTCATGTGCCAAAATAAGCAGTGGAAGAAAGAAAAACTAAATCATGAGCATGAATATATAAATTACACATCTGACTGATACTCACTCTGAGATTCTCTAAAACTATGCTACTGCAATTACATTTATATTAAAGACCTTTAACTTCCAAAGAAGGCTCGGTGTGAACCTCTTGTGCTCATGATTTCTGAGAGAGAATGATTTGGGGGCCACAGTGATGCAAATTGGAGTGGAACTTGTTCAAACAGCAAGATTTGGGTTTATGAAGCAAAGAGGGCAGATTAAACGTTGGCCTGGAGCAACGAATTTAGCTCAGAACCTGAAGCAGAGCAGCCAACACAAATTCTGCTGCTGAGAACCAACCTGCCACTGGCTCAGGTTGCTTTCCATATTTTTGTGTTCCTTTACAGCTTGAAAGGGAAATAACAAGATCAGGATAATTCTTACAAAATCCCACACCTCCAGGCAGACCTCCCTTCTGATACAAATTCCAGTTTTCTGCTCATAACTCTGCATCCAGAATTTAGCCTATATGTAATTGCAGAGCTAAGATTGATGCAAACTTTGCAACTACAATTTCAGAGTGTCGTTGACAGAAGTCTAAAAGATGATGTGAACATCATGGCTGTGAAGATGTGAGCTCTGAGGGATGCCTCGTGGCACAGGAAGTTGGGTGTGCCACCAAAGGAGACAGCAGTGTCCGTTCAGCCACATATTGAGGGAATAAAATGCCATCAGATTTCTAAATAAATTTCATTTCTCATGGGTTTAAGTGACTTTCAAACCCACACGTGTAAGGCTACAAATATATACAATATGAAAAATTATTAATATATGATGAGGAAGAATCTGTACATATTGTCATATGTATATTGCATAAATATGCATACACATATAGGTAGGCACAGATAAATTTATTATTTTGGACAGGGCTTGGAGTGGCCTGGTGTAGTGGAAGGAGTCCCTGCCCATGATAGGGTGTGGAAAAAGATGAGTTTTAAGATCCCTTCCAATCCAAGTAATTCTATGATTCCACGACAGGAGTATGTACAGGTTATCATCACAAACCCAGGTTTCTTGGACAAAAACCATTTCAAACTAATGTCATTTTCAGGAATGTGAAACTGGTGAATTATGGAAAAAATGTGACAATTGAAAATATATATTAATTGAGATTTGTAATTGCTGCAAACTTACATTATAATACACAATGACTCTTCAGAGTTCAATAACCTCAAGAATAAAATTAAATGCGCTGAGTGTTTTTTTTTTGCCAATTTATAAGTTATTATTTAAATGCAGTATGCCAAGTTATCTGATTATAATTCATCTTGCATTTTGGTCTCTTCTCCCATTCAAGTTCACTGCAAAGTAAAAAAAAAAAAAATTAAAAAAAAAGAAAGAAAGACTGAAACAACTTATTGAGACAGATTTTATGTAGGGATTATTCTCCAAGTCCAGTTCACATCGCTGTGAGCAGGATTTTGGTGTTTAAACACAGGTATGAAGAGCTATTTTAGGTGGAGTGGTGCAACCCTGAGGTTGCAGGAATTATCTGTTCCCCTTGCACAAATGTTTTGCATCTGGGACATCTACAGAGACTCCAAACACCCATGTTGGGCAGCTGGATTGCTTTCAGGGTGTCTGCTTATTAAAGCCGGTCCAAATGAGTCCAGGGTTTAAATTTTAAGCTCCAGCAACATCTGGCTGCCCCTTGCCTTAGATCAATTAATTTATTTCATTGTGTCAACTCTGATTCCTGAACACTGATTACTCATTTGCCCCATCAGAAGCTGCCTTAGGAAATTAACTTTTTAAAACAGGTAGTTGTCATTGGTAGTACTAACATTTTTTAATCACAGAATCTCATTTATTCCTCAGTGTTTCTGGGGCTACCCTGGAGCTGATCCAGATGGTCAGGCTGGAATTGTCCTCTCTGCAGTCTGTGTGTGTTTTTTGGTAAAACACACTGCAGGTTCAATGGGTGAAGCTAATCCACACAAAGAGGAGATGTTCCCGACATAAAATGGGTAAGATTTCTGCAGCATCAACCTCTGCTCCTGCTGAGCAGGTGAGCAAGACCTGGAAAATTTTCCATGTCACTTTATCAGCAGGAATGGAGAAGCTCAAGCTGCCTCCCCATGTCCTCTTGGACAATCCTCCCTGGCCCCACTGGAGCAGTGCTGGAATAAAGCTCTCCAACCTGACTTTATTCCCCGCATCACTGTCAAACAATCCCATGCCAGTCTCCAAAATGTCCATAACTCCATTCTGCCCATTATTCTACATTATTCATTCTCATTTTCCGCGTTTGCTCGTCTCATCCTCAAACTGTAGAGCAAGGAGCTTAATTCCAGGACTTGACTATTTCTCTATAAATCTGCTCTAAAATGGATGACTTAACATCTTTGATTGCTTGTTGCAATGCAGCTTATGAAGCATAATATCGTTTGGAGTCTCACAGCCCTGGCACAATGTGTGCATAATGTGCTGTAAATCACCTGTGCAAAGCCCTTGAGATAGAAAAATTGCAAGCAGGCATGGGGAGCAGTGTGCTTTCCTGACTCCCTCAAGTCTCTCCTGAGGGATGTTTCATTATGTCAGTCCAGGCAACGTGAAGGCTAAGAGCTGAACCATGCAGTTGCTACCTTCAATTATTCACAAATCCGCTGCAGAGCATGTGGAAATGGCTGAGAGCCTTTTGGGAACTCTGCTGTTCTCCAGGCTCGGGTTTTCATACCTGGTGGAGCCATTCAGGCTCCTTAAAACAGATAAATTATTCAGTGATCTGTCTCCACGCCCTGTTGGTGCAGCTGTGCTGCTGCCTCCTTCCACTTTCTTTGGGAAGGTTGCCTTTGGCAATATTTCTTTCTCCATGTCAGCAGGAAGGGAAACAGGAAGAAATAAGGGTGGGCACAAGATTCCCAAACATCAACTTACTGATGTTTTAGAATCCAGTGGATTGTGACAAAACGTTAGCCTGTTGCTAGTATGACCACAACACCACCTTACTAACAAGAGTACTGAACAAATTCAGAAAATTGACACATTATTCTAATTTCTGTAGATTTCTGCCTCTTAAAATGTGTCCTGAGCAGAGATCACCCTTAGCCTTTGTAACTATGCATTTATGCTCTAACTGGCAAAATATCTTTGTATTCTGCAGTGAGAAGTACCATTTACATATCACCTAAAAGTTGTTTCTCAAGTTACAAATAGGAGAATTGAAAATAACATAATTAAATGTAATATTTATTGTGGACAACTATAGTTGAAATACTTGATTAAACGTACAAATTTGGTTTATTTTTTTTTCCTATCTAATTGCTAGCCTTCATTTTGGTGAAGAGTTAGGCTTTTTTCTCATAGTCATTCCTTTTGCTTAATAACTTAGGATCTGGTTTGTGTTTTACCAGCTACATACTCCTTCCCCAGAGCATTTCCTTAGCCTGATTGCTGACAGAAGTCATTTGCCTGTAGCAAGGCTGTGTCATTTTTAGGAATGATGGGAAATTAATCCAAACCTTCTTCAGTGTTTGATGTGGCTGGACAGCTGAGCCTCTTGGCAACAGAAAAACCCATAGACCTTTCCTTTAAGAAAATGTGATATCAAATGTCAAGCGCCAAGGACTCAAGATCTTTTCTACACATGTTATTCCTTATCCTTAACTTAGCCTTTCCCACTAAAAATAGAAGGCTTTAGCCTGCTGTTTGGGCTCTGTTTGTTTTCCTTATTTATTTAATTATTTGCATTAATCTGTGATGTGTTGAGTTGTATGATGTTTTCTGCAAGTTTGGCAATCTCGTGTTCTCACATAATGTTTGATTCTTCTAGGTCTATTGCATTAGCAGATCCATCAGAGATGATCGTTCCAGGCATCTCTGCTTTACATGTCTTTGGCAATTTTTTTGTAAAGCTGTGTGCTTTTTCTTTCAGATGAGCTGATTTTCTTTGAGATTATTTTGTTTTTCTTTTTCTTTCTGTTGGTTCTGACACTGTTCTGCACAGTAACCCAAAAGATTCATCCTCAATACAACTTATCTTTTATTTCAGCCTCACAGTTGTGTATTTTAAATTTTTTTGTGTTACGTGCTGCAGTGTGTATTCATGGCCAAAGAAATAATTTTCCACTTACATTTTCTTTATTTTCATGATCCTTCAAGCCTGTTTATTACCATAGTCATACACTTAGCTTTTCTGTTGTTTTCTTGTTTGTTTTTTAAAATTTTTTTTTAGCATAAAGGATTTATAAGCACATTTACAGACCCATTTTTCACCTGCCTGAACAGCTTGCCCTTATAGCCAACAGTAAATGTCAGAATATATGGAAAATTCTAAGGCAGGTGACACCTTAAAGCAGTGGAGGAATATTTATGCCAGGTAGTTTAGCATGTCAGATCAGAAGAGCCGTGTCTGCAGGGGAGAGCCCTCGTGGGTTAAGGACAAATAAATGGCACAGACACGCAGAGAGAAGAGTTTAAGAGATCAGGACTTCTGCTCATCTTTTATTCTGCAAGCCACTGCATTATGAGGATGTGGCAGGGATGCAGAGGGTGAGATAATTGTGCTGCTTGGAACACCTCAACATTTGTGGGGGAGTTTTAACAGTTCAATTTCAGCTGAATCACAGCCTTTATTTTTATTTTTTTTAGCAGAGTTTATTTCTGAGAGGCGATGAATGCGAAGAAATACACAAATTGATTTAACATTGTATTTCTCCCTGAGATATGCTTTTGCACAATATATATGAGCTGCCCTTTAAGAGGTTATAAAACCCCTCATGTTCTGTTGATGGAAAATAAACAAAGTGACTGCAAGTATCCCCAGGACTTTGCAGGTGCTATTCTTTAACACCAAGTTTTAAAATAAAGTTTTTCATGCAATGTTCATGAGCTACCACCAGACACCTTCCTGGAACACTTTCCCTTTCCACCTCCTCCTATGCCTTCAATCCATGCTGGGTTTTTTCCCTCCCTCATATTACCTGAGTGTGAAATCCCACACCTGTGCACTGGCAGTTTTACTGAGCTATTTCCTCACCTGTTGTGTAAACACGAAGGACAGTAGATTGCTCTCTGACTGCTTACAGATGTTGCTCATCAGATTAAATTAAATTTTGCCTGCTGTTAGGGAAGCTGATTTTTATGCAAGGGTTGGCACTCCATGGCCTCTTTTCTCAGGCTCTGACTGCATTTCCACACTGCAGCTTCCAAACTCCTCAACACTCAGTACAATGCTGGTTTATGCACAATGATCCATATTCACTTCTGGTACCATGAAAGTCTTTATTCAGAGAGGATATCATTGGTATTCCTAGCTTTTCCTGGTTTTGTTTGTTTGTTTTTCTAGTCTGGGCAAACCACAGTGGCTAAAATCTTCATCATTCACAATTCTTGGTCCTGCACTCCTCGTGTTCATCCCCTGGTATCTCCTGGTCTGATGGCATTTTGATGTTTCGACTGCAGTTCCTAAGGATTTCCCTTATTTCTGATTAATTTGTGCTGATTCATTTCACCACTGTCATTCCACCCTTCCCCACACATTTGCTCCTTTTTATTACATTTTGCTGTTGGTGAAAATCCATTTATATCCCTAAAGAAAAAACTATCCCATTCCTTTCACTTATAATATTTCAAATGTCTTTTTCAATATACAGAACTAATACTCCTGGTCAATGAAACCACAGCCTCCTAGATAAAAGATTTATAAAATTGTTTGAGGGACACAACTATCCTCTGGCTCAGATACTGCAGCTGCCTGGGATTTGGGGTAGTTTAGTTATTATTATTTATAGTTTCTATCTTTAATTTCTTTCTTTGGTTTTGTTCATGTTAAAAATTCTTGAGGCTGCTAAGCCACATTCCCAGCTGGGGTAAACTCTTCTATTTTCATTTAGCTCAGAGAACTCTGTTGATTTATGCAGTATCTGGTCTAATTTCTGTATTTTACAGACTAAGTGTTCTTGCAGAATTAACCTGAGTTTTCCTCTAGCTGTGGAATTTATGGGTGACTAAAATTAGCTTGGAAACTGCTTATGGTTAGTGCCACATTCTAAGTAATTGTGCTATGTGCGTTAATTTATCAAGGGTCTGCTGCAGTTAACATCTAAAATAGGAAAATCATTGTAAGCCATGGCTGATCGTGCTGATCTGGGCTACATAAATATTATCTTTTGGTGCAAAGTGATGGAATAAGTGAGGGATAATTAACATGAGTTACTGAATTATATTACTTTATTGGATCCATAATCCTAAGTATCAAACTAAGCGTTTGACAGCAGAACTGATAAAGTGTGTCTTTGCTGAAATAAGTTTTCTTTAATTCTGGGGGGGCAATATGGTAAACCAAAGGTGGTTTTTGTTGGTTGGTTTGTTTTTCTCATTTGTTTGTTTGTAGGATTTTTTAAAATTTAATTATTTTATTTTATTTTATTTTATTTTATTTTATTTTACTTATTGTCCCTATTCAGGAGTTTGGGTAACAAAGGAAACAGTTCTCCAAATAAATCTAGAGGACACCTTACACTTAGTTTGAAACTATGACATTTACTCCCAAATATTATCTCATGTGGAGTTCTATTCAAAAATTCTCTTGTAGAAGGCCACAGGAGATAATTGAGGCTCAAGATTAACAAAAAGATGTTTCTAATATTTCATCATAGCCAGATGCACATAGTTTTGTCTGAGATGAGGTTTTCTGGGTACCACTTTATTGAAAGGTGCCAGTATTACTTTCTCATCATTTGTTTTCATTTTGTTTCTTCAATAAAATCCTTTAGTTTTATAATTTCTTTACTTCTATTCTGTGAAGTGCAGAAGACAGAACAGGATAAGTTCCCAGGTACAGGCCTTGTTATATACTAGGAAAGAAGAAAAAAAATTTAAAGGCATTCTTTCTTTTTTTCTGGTTGTCTTCACCTGCACAAAAACAGGAAATTATGTTTAAGTTAGATAATTTTCCTACAGTCTTCTGTTGAATCAGTAACAATTCTGGATCTCAAACATTGCTCTATAAACCAAAGGTCGTTGCATTTACTTATTTCAGAGAAACAATTTTTTTTTGCATTATTGCATTGATAGGAAGTTATGGAACTGTTCCTCCATTGGCAGTGTTGTGTTGGCATCAACACTCAGCCATATTGCAGAATACAGCGTGTTAGAGGCATCTGATTCTCATGCCACCACCAAGGAGACATCTGGTTCATGACTTTCAGCATAGCATGGCTCTTGGTGCAGTGACAGCATCGTAAATCAGGCATGACAAAAGCTCGCACTTGGAGACCAGAAAACCCATTTGCAGTGTCGCTAATTTCTAATTGTGCGTTAAAACCTGGATGGGTTGTGTTCGCAAAATGATAAATGCATTTAAATCGGCGCCAGTCTGAAAAGAAATGTCCGATTTGGAGAAATCAAGATTTTATTCACTGGGGAGTTCCTACCCTAGTCATTGGGGTAATGTCTGTCGTGGCCTGTATATCAGAAACCAGACTCTAATTCAGGAACTTCTGTGTGAAATGGAGTTTAAAACAAAGCATTGTTCTCCCTTGCAGCATTCTGATATAACTTCCCATGCAACAGCTCCAAGAAAGCTCCTTGGGTATTGATGGTCTAAACAATCTCTGTCCAACAATCCTGTTCCTGTGAAAATATTCTCGAAGCATTTCCACAGAGACTCTGAGATAAAGTGACTCTGAAAAGATAATATTCCTAACATGTTACCCAGTGGGTCCAAATTCAATTTCCTGAATACATACCTCTTGCATGAGATGTAAAGCTACTGTGGATTTTTTTTTTCTGATTGCTTTAAGAATGATGAATATAACCCCACCAAGGAGCCTCACTGTATAGATGACCAGCTGAGACACAAGCAAAGGGAGGAAAAAAACCACATCTGGACCTTTCTCTGTGAGGCACCACATTTATGAGCAAACCCCTCTCCAGCGTAAAATCCAGCATGATGAAAACTCACCATGACCCCCAACATGATACACCTCAGGAGCATAAATGACAAAGTCTATCAAATTAACTGATTACTATAAATTATTGACGTGGCTGTATTTATTGCATACAATTAAACTGCTCTTTGTGCTGTAAAGGATTGTAACAGGTTTGCCATGGTGGCTGATTAATTTATGGCCCACTTTGCAGATTTATGTTGTGTTCCCTTCCAGTGCACAGAGCAAACAAGGCTTGCAGGAACAGGAATCACAACACATCTCTTTCACCATTGCTCCAGGGTCTGAGTTTTTTCCTGTTATAAAGGCTGTTTAAAAGTGACAACTCTTATCATGGACGAAGACAAGGAGAGACAAGAAAACCTTGAAAAAAAATAAAAAAGAAAAGGTTTGCCTTCAGTCAAGTTTGTTACTTCAATATTGAGTAATCGTGAATTGTGTCTAGATTTAGCCAGGTTGGATGGGGCTGGGAGAAACCTGGTGGAGCTGGAGATATCCCTGACCATTGCCAAGAGGGGGATTAGATGACCTTGAAAGATCCCTTCCAACCCAAGTCCCTCTATTAGTCTACCCTGGAAGCATTTAAGGACATCTGATTGGAAGAAGGTTGGAGAAACCTCATCCAATTGAAGATGCCCAACTGTGGCAGGGATGCTGGACAAGATGACCAAAAAAGGTCCCTTCCAATCCAAACCATTCCATGATTCTGTGCAGGGTGGAAGATGCCTCATCCCTGGAAGCATTCAAGGCCGAGTTGGACAGGACTTTGAGCAACCTGGTTTAGGTGGAGCTGTCCCTTGATGGCCAAGATCAAGACCAAGATGGCCAAAATCACTGAAACTGGGGTCTGGGGACATCTGGCTGGTGCTGGAACCAGCTCTGACTGCATGGACCTCTAAAGGCTTGAGGAGCCTGTTAATTAACCTCTCTGGTTGGGTGTGTGAGGGGACATTCTGAAGACAATCTCTGTCCCCCCTCAGCTGGAGAGGCTCTGACTGGAAAGTGGGGAATAAAGCCAAGAGCATGGGGCAGACTGTTCAGAGGTGCCAGGGACAGCATGAGCAGCAACGGGCAGAAAATAAAGCACAGCAATTCCAGCCCAGCAGCAGGAAGAGCTTTCCATGGAGGGGCAGAGCCCTGGAACAGCTGCCCAGGGAGGGCGTGGAGTGTCCCTGTCTGGAGACAACCCAGCCCAGCTGGACACCTCGCTGTGTCACTGCTCAGGGGACCCTGCTGGGAGAGCTCCAGAGATTCCTTCCAGTCTTAACTATTCTGTGATTCTGTGAATCAGGTAATCATGGAATGGCTTGGGTTGGAAAAGACCTCTAAGATCATTGAGTCCAACAATTACCCAAACACTGCTAAAAGCCCCCAGTAAACCATGTCCCCAGGTGCCACATCCACATAGCTTTTAAATCCACCCAAGACCACCAGTGCCCTGGGCAGCCTCTTAAAGTCCATTGAATATAAAGAGTATCTCACTGCAAATAAAAACACATTGTCTTTTATCCTCCTCCTCCAGCATCACCACAAATTTTTTACACATGTTTTATATCTCCTACCACCATCCAGGGGAAGTGGCTGCTTGAAGGATGTTGATTAAAGCAGGAATGTGTTAACAATGAAAGGCGTTTGCATTGAAATTTCAATAGTCCATGATCAGACATGACCTCTTTGGTTTTTTAATTTGCCAGACTGGGAGATCCTACATAGAACGCATCTGGAAGAAGGTTTGTCTTTTTTCTGGCTGTCATCATCATCATCATCATCATCATCATCATCATCATCATCATCTTCATCTTCATCTTCATCTTCGTCATAAAATACTGTGAAATATCAGCAATGCTGAGCACCATTTAAACTAAAAAGATAGAGACACAAGAGAAGGAGAATATTTCAGACAATGTGGTTGGAGAGGCCCTGTCAGAAGTTGTCCAGAGAAGCTGTGGCTGCCCCTGGATCCCTGCAAGTGTCCCAGGCCAGTCTGGACATTGGGGCTTGGAGCAGCCTGGGACAGTGGAAGGTGTCCCTGCCAGGGCAGGGGTGGCACTGGATGGGCTTTGGGGCTCCTCCCAACACAAACCTTTCTGTCATTCTCTGATTCTACACTCTGAATAGGCTGCCCATCAGAGAAGGAATGTGCATGTCCTTTTTAGGACACATTCAGAGTTTACGAGGGCTGAGAAAGTAGCCATTTAAAAAAAATATGGTTCTATGTCATTGCCTTAGTGCTTTTACACAGTAGACAAAGTAAATTGAAATTTCTTTCAGCGTTCCTACCAGCAAAATGACTCCTCATATTTTACTATAGTTACCAGCAGAAGTATTGGCTAACCTATTCTTTATTAAAATGTTCATTTTCCTTGTACTGCAATGCCCCTGGCCTTGGCATATTTCTTGTGAGCTGCTGCTGGAAAATTCTCTGTGCTTGGCAGAAGTCAAGAATTTATGATTTGCCTCTAAGCAGCACTGAGGCAAACAGCAAAAGCTGTTATCCTTAGTGCAGTTTTGCAAGGCTAGCTGTTAAAATGTGTGTTTGATCTGAAATTCCTGTTTGTGTTTCAATATTATTTTGATTTTTTACCAGGAAAGAAAAAGAAAGAAAAGAAAGAATGAAGAAAAAAGAAATAGCAAAAGCCAGTCCTCAGACCAGCACGGTATTCAGAAGCTGAATGATCCCATAAAGCACAGATCAAATGTTTCTTATCTGAGAGGTGTTTTTAAATAAGTAGGAAAACAAGGGTGAATTGCCCCTGGCTTTGTTAAGCCAGGCTGTGATGTGTAGCCTAAGTCTGGACTTCCATTATTATGCTGACTCTGGATAAGATCAGGACCTGTGTCTCCAAAGCCATGACAGCCTTGGTTTTGGGAAAAATGTGTGCAGCTGAAGAGGCTGTCAGAGGCACTCAGAGCAGGTAAACACCCATGGGGTGTCTGCTAAATAATTCTGCATGTGACCCCATGGGGTGAATTCCTTGGGAGCAGCAATGCTGCAAGTGCATTTTTCAATGACAGAAAGCTTGCATCTTAGAAACAATTCAAGTTTTCTTGCTTGCTCACCTTATCCCACTGACTGTGTGGGGAGGGTGATGTTTTAGAGGTGGGATTTTAGAGGCAAAGTTTCCTTTTACTAAAATGAAGTGGTCCCTGCCATACACAGGAAAAGAGTGGAGATCAAATTCCTTATCTTAGTGTATTACAGCTGAAAATGTTGTGCTTTTCCAACGGGAAAATTCTCCATAGTGCTAGCTGAAGTGCTTTTCTCCCCAAAGGGTTTTGAGATGGTATCAAACTAGCATAGCTTTCCCAAATTACTGCAAGGTAGATGAGGAACCTGGTTCAGTGAAAGGTGTCCCTGGCCATGGCTGGGGGCAGAACTGGAGGAGTTTTAAGATCCTTTTCAACCCAAACAATTCTCTGACTCTGTGAAACGTGTTTACTCTTTCTGGGCCTGATCCTTCTGGCACAGATGATCATAGTTTCACATGAAAGAATTAACTGAGTCCCAGGCTGTGTTTTTAAAGCGGTCCAGACTTACCTCATTAATGCTGGAAGCTTTTTCTTAAGAGGGGCATTTTCAATTACTGGGGGAGTAGTGGTATTAAAAAATAAAAATAAAAAAAAATCACCAAACATGTTATTTTCAAATCGAGTTCACTGAAATGAATTAAAAACCTCCCATTTATTTTAGCAGGATTTGGCTCACACTATTAAATTTTATTGGTGGTGGGTTTGTTGTTTTTTGTTGGTTTTTTTTTTTTTTTTCCTCACAGAGAATCAAGTCCAAAGTTTTTCTGGAGGCTTGAAATGCTAAATAGTTTGTTCCAGCACTTAATGCAGTTCAGTGACTGCCTAAATTACTTTTTAATGCTTCGGTATAGCTCTGAAAATAGTCTGTCTGATTTATCAGTAAATGCACCTTTGTTGACAGCTGTTGTCCTTTATGCACTACTATTTTTTATAATGGTTTTCCTCCTTCTAGATGATTATATGTCACAGTACCCTAGCTTTGGTAGCATACATCCTGATATAAAATAAACTGTGTTCTGGGGAAAATATATAATTTTCCAGTGACTAATTCTGACCTGCAAAACTGGCTTCAGCGACCATGCCTGTCTTGGTGACCAGGACATGCAAATAACCTCAACAAATGTGGGAGGGATATATATTTTTTTACCAAATAAATAGAAATGTAAGGGAACAGTTCTTAGGAGCATATAGTGATCAAAATACAGGCTGTCTTTTGAAATTCTTGCTAGTCAAGTTCTTGGAGGAATCTGCTACAACAGCAGCATGATGATTTGTGAGTCACTTACTTTTCCTTGCTTGTTTTTTAAAAAATTCCTTTCCAGAATCTTTTATAACCCTCCTCATTTATTTTTTCTAACTTTTTTTTGCAGCCATTCTGTTGAACAGCAGCTAGAGTTTGATTTCTAATGAGATCATTTGCCATGATTTATAGCTTGTTTTTTCTTAAGCCAGAACCTCTCACATTGACTCATGCTGGGTATTATTCGATTGCTCAAATAGCTGTATTGAATTCAACTGGAATACTGAAGGACTATGTTTATATTCAATAAAAAAGCCAAGACTAGTGGAAACCATCCCTGTTTTAATTCCTTTTGTGAAACTTTAAAAAATCGGGATGCAAAAAGGAAGCTAGAGCCCATTTAGAGAATTCATTGATATCTGAGTAAATTTCCATAATTTCCAAGCATTAAGTACCCTGAGATGAGGTTCTCACACTTAAAAATTGGCCCACAAAGTTTGCCTGCCTGTGGCAAAGTTTATATTTTCTTGTCTCATCTCAATCTATCAAACAAATCCATCTGATACATGGTTGTGTCTCTTCTCTTCACAGCAGAACCCTGGCAGTTAGGCTTTTCTTTTTTTTTTTATTTAACTCTTTTCACTGAAGAAATAATGTCACTCTTATCTGTGTTTTAGCTGGAGCAGGTATTAAGGTCTATGTGTTTATTTTAGTTTACTGTTTTCCTTTTCTTTTTCAACCATTTGCCACCTAATGGCTAAAATATAAGGTATAAAAGGTTAGTCTGTGAAAATGTCTTCAATTTAAAACACTGTGTAACTGGCATAGAAGAAATAAACAATACATATGAGTGGGAAGAGGGTCACTTCTCTTATTCAATTTTTAAGCTACACCGGAAGGAAAATTTCAACATTTCCTAAAATGTTCATTGTTCCAATGTCTTAGTGCACTATAATAACTGTCGAAACCCAAGTGGAAAAGATTTTGAGGGCATTTTTGCAAATAAAATGCATTTTTAATGTTTTTTCTTCCCAGTCCAAGTCTGAAATAAGAAAACATGTCATTCATACCTGCTGCCAACAGCCTTATCAAATAATAGTAAACTTTAAACAAAACCAGGGTAATTTAGATAGATATTAGGAAGAAGTTCTTTATTCTGAGGGTGGGCAGGCCCTGGCACAGGGTGACAGAGAAGCTGTGGCTGCCCCTGGATCCCTGCAAGTGTTCCAGGCCAGGTTGGACACTGGGGCTTGGAGCAGCCTGGGACAGTGGAAGGTGTCCCTGCCAGGGCAGGGGTGGCACTGGAGGGGCTGTAAGGTCCTTTCCAACACAATTCGGTGATCATGATTCTGTGATTCTGCAATAATCAAAGCTGGTGATAACTACACCAAAAAAACGCCCCAAAATACAACAAAACCCCAAACCAGGTGTTTTTTGGAAACAACTCAGAAGGACTTCAAAGAATAAAAGTTACTGATGTTTTGCACTTTAATTCCTAAAAGGCATGGAGGGGTTATGCCCGTTGTGATGATTTCCCTTTTGTGCACTGAAGGCTGAGTGAACAGATGTATCAGGCCAGATCAAAGACCAGTCTGCTACAGCATCAATATCCTGTTCCTTCTCATGTTCTCTGCTGGATGTTTGGAGAATAAATAAGTTTTATTTTTCACATTATAACAAAACTTCACATGTAGGATGTGCTACTTGCAACATTTAGCCACCTGCGGTACCTGCAGAGATGGTTTCAGAGGTGAATTGTTAATTAGATCCCAGAAGGTTACCAGTGGTTTTTCAGATCTCAAATTAGTACAGAATGCTGCTGACTGTTGCTGTCTGCAGTGGGGATGGGGTAGGGGAAGGCTGGGTTTACAGAACAGGAATAAATCCCGTGGGATGCTGGCAGCAGTGGAGGCTGGAGAAGCAGATGGGATGTTCTGTGGGTGAACACCCAACCTGCTCCCCCAGGACATCATTTCATCTCCCTCCCCTTGCAGCTCAGCCCTGGGGGTCCATTCACTTCTCACCAGAAGTGTTATGGTTCCTTGAGCTAAAAAAATCTCTCACATTTGGCAAGATGTTCTCTGCAAACCCAGAATTACTTATTTATTTGTCTTTGTTTAGAAGTGAAAGCACGTGATCAAACTTGATTTCTCTCTGCCTGCACTGTGGGATATGATGCAGAATTCAATTTATGCCCTGTTCACTGTTTCAGTACATTAAAGTTGAGTATCAAAAGATACCTTTGCTTTTTTATGAGTGCAGTCCACAGAACTTTAATCTCTCTTCTTTTTATTTCTTCTTTTTTCCCACCTATTCTACAGTTTTCTAATGTAAGTCATATTATTAAAACTTCCTTTCAAAGCATTCTTATCTTCCAATTCAACAAAAAACAATATTTGGAATTATTATTGCTGAAAAATATTTGGCAATAACCTCAAGAAAATTTAAGGCTCAGTTTATGATTTACCCTCCTATATTTACTCTTTCACTAATTTAAGATGAACTTTAGCTGAGAAACTCCAAGTTACCATATAAATATGGAATAGAAGGTAAGGTTTTAGCTTCACAGTACTTTAACAAAGTGGCATTGAATTATACTGAAGGACTAATTATGAATGAACAAAAGAACAAACTTTTGTAATGGAGAAGCTGGTTTTTGCATTCAACCAGTTTCCCCAAATGGTAGCATTCAGTATCCATTACATTAAATAGAAAATAATATTTATAGCCAGGAGTTGAAACTAATTTAAAAGAACAGATTTTCATATTAATGTTTTCAAAAACAACCATTCTTTTAAAATTGAACAGTAATGTAACATCTTATATCATTTCGGTTTTAATTAAATTTTAACATATACTGCTTTATTTGCTTGCATTTATTTTTGCCACAAGTTGTTTTGAGGCAGTTCTTGAATTATTATTTTTTTCCCTGGCATGATTTTGTTATTAAAAAATTATAATGCTCTGTACTGGAAAAAAAAACCCCTTTTTAAAAGTAAAACTGGCATTCTACTTTTAGTCTCTGTTATAGCTTCCTTTAGTAAATATTGCAGTATCAAATACTGAAATGGATAATCACTTATAGAATCAGTGCTTCATATGGGTTTTTGATACAAGAGAATTTGGCATACGGTAAGATCTTTGGTTGTCTAAACACATTATATGCAGAGTTTCCTGAATTTCCTCTGGAGGAAACAAACATTCTGCCAGAGGGAGAAAAAAGAAGGCTCAGTAGTGTGTAGGATAAAATGAATCTTTGTGTTTAAACCAGATAACTTTGAATGTATGCAAGTTAAACACTGAATAAGTGATGCAGAAATACTCTGGTGAAAAGCTGAAATTGCCTCTTTCTTCTACGTAAGACCAAAAAATCTTTAACATGCAATTCTTTCCCCAATAACCAGATTACTTAAATATGTGTAAGTACACAGTTTACTGGGTAACAAAATAAGGAGAATTATTAAGAATCAATGCAGATTTCAGTCTGCACGACAATATGGGGTGGCACCAGCTGTTTTAATGTCCAGGTGATTTTAATCCTCCAAATACAATGCAGAAATGTGTCTTTACAGAATTAACGACTTCTCTGATCACACCTCTCGTGGTTCTCAAGGCAGGATGCAAATGCCATGCAATTATACCCAAAGGCAATATTTCTTGTGCCAGCTCTTCTTGGGGTTCAATCATCCATCAATCTCCTCCAAGCTCCAGCAGAGACAGAGAACACATTTAATCTGCAGATTCAAAGGGTGGCCAAGCCAAGGAGGACCCAACACCAACAACCTGTGGTGTATCTTCTAATTAAAACTCTGAGAAACGTTGTAGCTCGGATGTCCACTTGCCATCCATTAACACTGCTGCACTGGCATGTAAAAAGTAAAACCAACAACAACAAAAAAGTTCTCTGTTATAAATATCTGCTTGATTCAGAGGAAAGTGGCTGCGTCTTTTTTTTCCCCTGTGAGTGCATAGAAATTGCTGCCTGTTAGCTATTTAGTTCTTGCAATTTCAAGAAAGTTTTGAAGCCTTTTCTCTAGTATGAAAGGCCCTTTTATGATGAATTATTTTCAGTCAGATAGTCCAGAGATTCAAATTTGAACTGATCGGTGTGCTTATTGCTTGACTCCGAAGATTGAATGAAAATTGAGCTGAGATTAGGCTCACCACTCTGTACTTGAACTTAGTTTCCAACGCTGGGCTGAAAATAGCTATTATTGTTCCACCAGCCTGAAATGCTGGATGGCTGCTTAGCAAGTTCTGTAATAAAGTACACAATTCTCCTTTTCTTCCCCCCTTATCTCTCTCCATAATGACATACAGTTCATTTTGCTGCAGTTTATTGGCAGGCATGGTGGATTTGACCAGCAAAATCAATACCTAGTGCTGGATCCAGCACATTCACTGGGCAATTTGGAGACTTGCAGGAGTTTTATGTTAAGAATTTGCAGAAGAGATACAGTGCCCTGGTAACTGGAAACAAATCTTAGACCTTAGGCTTATCCCAGCTGTAGACAGGAGGAACTGGACAGACACATTAATAATGTCTACTAAACCATTTTGGATCTGAAAAGTGCACATATATTGTTGCCCTATCTCTAAATTCTCTTTCTCTGTCTGTCTCTGGGCTTGACATAACAATTTTTATTTCTTCTTCAGGGGGAAAATGCACTTAAATTGCTGTTTCTTCTGTATTCCTGAGTCCTTAGGCCAATGTTCACAGCGTTTTAAAAAAGAGAGTTTTACTCTCTTTTGAACTGCCATAATGATTTTTTAAATCTGTTGCACAGAAAAGAGAAATGAGTGAAAACACAAAATATTAAGATTTTTTTCAGTATTTTTTTAGGTGAAAAATTTTTTTCTCTCTAGGCTAAAACCAATTTAATAGATTTTTATCATTAACATTTGCATTTAATTTCCAAAATTACTATAAAATATATGCAAGAGTGTAAGGGAAATAACGTAGAGATTCCTAGGATTTGTTAAAGATCCTGAAACATTTTAAAGTAGAAAATCTCTGTGTGTGAGAAAACACTTGTAAAGAAAATAAGGCAGAGCAAAAAGTGGAGAAAGCACAGTGAAGTCAGCTCACCTAGAAAGAGAATCTAACCCTAAACCAAAGGTAATGACCACAAAAGTCAGGGGTCACCAAGAGAAACTGTTTGAAATTCTGGTTTAGGGTCCAGCCTCAAGGAAAAATGGGTGGAGGATGGGAAAGTCACAGATCCCTGATTTCAGTATGGATTATGTTATTAATCTAAAATGCATTGTAGAGCAGATTTTTTTTACATGTTGTTCTTCATCAAAAATAAGCAGAAACTGTGGCCAACTTTATCCTACAGAAATTATTTGCTCTGCAGGGCTGGCTGAATTTCAGTGATGGTTAACTCAGCATCTGTAAATTTTGAATTTTTCTTCTGTTTCTTTTGTTTCCTTGTGAAGAAAAGCAAGTACCAATATCTACTTTTGGTACCTTACTAGAGGTGTTGATGCTAATCAGTCTCTCCCTTTATGGCATTTAAATGTCCAAAGAAACCCATCTTGCCCTAAAATTGGCTTCTGTCAAATGTCATATTCTGATTTCAGTATTAGAAAATGCAAGGAAAAGTAAAACTGACAAGTCTACTGAGTGTATGAAAAACTTTTTTTCCAGTAAAGTCTGACCCTTTTTTGAATTTGACCTTGTCAATACTTGCAAATATTCTGTCTCAGAAAGAAAAAGTACTAATAGAAAAAACAACATGAAAACAAAAAGAGAACGACAAAAATCTCCCACGAAACCCCACAAACTCCCACAAGTTTGTAATGAACAATCCTAACAATCCTTAACTATAGATATGTTATCATATTAAGACATTTTGCTTTTCTACTGCCTTTTTCCCCCACAAAATGTATAACAGAAGTACATTAATCCATGTGGTTTTCAGGTTTATCACCAAAGGTATTACTGATGCAATTTTGTAATGCACTTTTAACATTTATAGTTGAAATACAGGACACTTTATTTTCTAGATAATGCAGGGGGTTGTTTTGGTAATAGCTAATTTTTTGCTCTGAGCCTAGATATGTATATAATCACAGTTTTTCTAACAAAGAGACAAAATATTACCAAAACAACAACGTGCCAGACTGCAAAAGAGTGACACATTGGAAAGCAAATTCTGACCAGCTGAAATGTAATGGATTCAAGAGAATTGGAATAAGAAAAGGCATTTTCTCAGTTTGTCTGGGACAGCAGGGACATATATGACAATAAGAATAATTATCTAAAACTTCAAGGAAAGTTCCAGGTTGTTGTTTTCGAACTAGAGGTTTTAGAACAGGGTATTAACACAATGAACCTTGTTTTAATTTCAGCCTGATTGCTTGGATTTAATGACTGAAAAAAACACCTTTTCGTCCTCTGTGTGCAAGTTTTCAGAGTGACAAAGAGAGAATGAGGTGTGGGCTTGCCTTGTTTTTCTGATGTGCTCATAATGTTATGTTTTTATATTTAGGAATCAAATTTGCTAAGCTTTAGTTTTAAAATACCTAATTTTCACACAGATAAATGAGAGAAAGCAATCAAAAAAAAACAAAAAAACCCCCTAATTTTGAGCCAAGGTTTGCTTATCAGGTGCCTGAAGGTCCACATTTTGATTATTCCCATGGATAGAGAGTCCAAAATGGTGATCTCTTTCCAGGAGTTATAAGATTTCTATTGTGGTCATATCACTCTAAAATGATTTGTAAAGCAGCCAGGCAGCTACAACTTAGTGCTGCTGCTCAATGGGAAGTGATCCTAAAGATCATATATATCCATTTTCCGCAGGAGTTTACTGGAAAAAATACAGTGAGGAAATAAAAACACACAAGAAAACCCCAAAAAACCCCAAACAAACAAAAACCCCAAAACACTTAGCATAAATCAATTGCCTAAAAAGATTTAACTAAGTGAGGTCATATTTGGCAACAGTCTAGTGTCCAGAGATTGGAACATTTTTTTTTTCCCCTCCAAGGAAAACAGCTTTGTGGTAGTATTAATCAATTTAATGAAGTCCATAGTATATTTCTGTTGTGTCCAGATAAATAGGGATCCTCACTCTCTACAGACATCAAACGCCAGGGTGATATGCAGAAGACTCAAAACCAAACATATAATAAACCCTCAACTTCATGTGCTGGCTAGACTCAAACTGACCAGGGTCTCTTCTAGGATTAAATACAAATTGTAATTATTCTTTGAATTTGCAGAGGTTGTGAAGCTTTACCGAAAATCTGCCATCTGAATCTTAACCTGCTACCTACTTGCAATCTATTTTTTAAAACTTCACAGAGGGTCCAGAATTCATCTTTAAGCAAATAATTTAATGACTGCTAACCACCTATCATAATAGAGTTTTCCACTCTACAGGGAACAGTAATGTGAAAAATAATCAGTTTTGAGTAAATACAGACTTTATTTTTAAAAGAATTATTGAAAAATGATTTCACAACTTTCCTTCTGCTATCCTTTGCCAACTGATCTGAGGTGAAAGAGATAAAAATAAAGAAAGCAGAGGCTCAGCCCATCAGAAGCTGAAAGTGTGGGGGAAAAAAAATGCTTTAAGCAAATTCAATTTTTACATGGATGAGACTTCCCTCACCTCAGTGTTGATACAAGAAAACAAAGACACAAAATGTGGGCCAGACCTCCATTAGGTGATGGGTGCTGTTAAAGTATGGAATTACATAAAAATATCTCCTTTATTTTATTTTTTTTGGTCCCTTGTTTCCTTTTGGTCCCTGGGTTTTTTTAATTGCTGAATGTTTCGTGAATGAAAAATGTTTTTTCATCTCCCTATACTCTGAATAAGAGGTTATACATGTGCCATGTGTTTCACAAGTATTGAAGATATTTGCTCCTAAATGTTACACTTCACTGAAGTAAGGAGCATATACAGATCCTTTACTGTGGGTTCATGTAATTTTAATTTTTTTCTGTAATTACTTTGGAAACTCAACAATTCTGTGTGAGTACTTCAAAATGAAAAAACCACTTTTATGTTTTTTATCACTAGGACTTAGGCAACTTGAGAGATCAAATGAGTCATAATCTGGAATTCACTAAAGGCTTCTCTTTTCTTTCTTCTTTTACCATAGCAAGCAGTGGAAATTTGTGTCTGTTTTGCTAATGAAAAATAGATTTGAAAAGAGTAAATATTCATTGAAGCAATATGATTAAATGCATATAACAATTTAAAACAAGTCACGCCAATTGAGGTCTAACATTACAAAGTAATGCTTCCCAGCTTGCTAAAAAACTTTCTTTAGAGTTAATACTTGTCTATCTTTTCAGTATAAGCCTGCACTATTTTTCATCAGAGTAACTTTTGTAATGATATAGACATTGCTTCTTATGCAAAACTTTGTATGCAGTGATTTTTATATCATGTATTCACTGCTACTAATTATTAGATTTCCTGTTCTGTCTTGTTCTCATTAAGAAAACCCCAGCTTTTGGTGTTTTGCTTGACAGACTACCCAGACACACATAAGAGACATTTCAAAGACAATTCTCGTATTTTCCACCCATTTAAGCACTAAGACAAAGTGATTCTCCAGTAGTTTGGTTCAACAAAAAAGGTCTCTACCATTAGGCTTGGGGGATTTTTTTTAGAGAAAGAGTCATCCATTGCACTTCTACATGATTTCAAAGCTGTAGATGGATTTGGAAATTATTTTTGGGGACCCATGTCAGTCATTTTCAGTGTGGGTTTAATTTCCTTAAAGCCCTTTGCTGAATCAACCCTGCAACTGTGGAGAGAAACTAACATGATACACAGTGTGTCTATGTATTAAAACAATAATAATAAGTATTATATAGTATTTAAAGCCATGAAATATTGCTATATCCCCTGATTGAGAGATCCTTCTATTTTATTTGTGTGAATTCAGAAGAGGGAAATGGCATTTGAGAGATTTCAGCCTCTCAGCCTCAAATCACTAAGAAATTTCTATTTTTCCAGCTCTACCAGTCAATCTAAAAATAAAATAAAATAAAATTTAAAAATCACCTTGTCTTATTCTATTCTTTTAGACCATTGTGTCTACACTGATGCAGCTGGTTATGTACAGCACTCTGAGTCACAGAGTCACAAACAACATTTCAAGACCCTTTTTTAGTTTCCAACCATTTTACGAAATAACCAAGTGCAGTTACATCCACTATAAACAATGTTGTCAGTGAAGCAGGGGCTCTAGGAGACCAGGTAAAATACAGCTTCCCATGAAGAGAAAATGCTTTAAAAATATCTATTTATTGTCTCAAAGAGCAGAAATATTTTACATAAACTCAGCTGTCCTGCCATCATGTGAGTACAAGTGTGTGCTGGAGAGAAAAAATAATAAAATACCTGCAGCAAAGTCAGACACAGGAAGTACAAAATAAGTTTTTTCTTACCCTTCTGTGTTGTGCCTAGTGTGTAGTCATACAGTGGCCACTAAATATTCTGCAAATTTTTTATGGTCTCCAGAGTTTTGGGTTGGGTGGTGGAAAGAGTTGGTCCCAGCTTTAAGCAAAATAGTCAAACTACTATGAAAATACATATATTTTTTCACTGTAAATTCTGTGGTTCCTCATTTGTGTGCCCATGCCATATTTTCCCATTTAAATTGCAGCTCTTTGTGTTTGTACTTTTAATTATGAGGCCGACACAGGGAAGCTCTTATTGGACAGGTGTACAACTGTTTTTTTTGTTTATTTATCAAATAAAACACAGGTTTACAGCTGTGGTGGGCATTTTTCCCTGTAATTTGAATAGTATTCAGTGACGCAATGAATTTTTGTATCGCTGGGTCTGTAACAGAATGGAAGAATTTGGGATTAATTCGTCAGTGGTTTTGTAATAGTAAAATACAATTAAAATAAGTTCTACAGGTGGAAACAGGTAAAAGGCCTCATCTTATTTCTGCATTCATTCTTCAGTGGGTATCAGAAATAGCTGGATCCATGGGTCAAACTGCCAAGAAATTGTCTGTTCCTTCACACTGAAATTTAAAATCTCTAATATTTGAAAAACACAGTGAGAAAAAATAAACTTACCTGTCGCCACCAAGCAACAAGCAGCCAGCTCACTTAAATTTTCTCATTCCACTTTGGCACCCAACCTTCTTTTCTAGCTGCTGCTCGTAAAGGAAGATTACAAGGACAAATTTTTTTGAAGGACAATTTTGCTGATCACCAGCCTCCCTTAAGCCCTCAGAATAATGAGTGCTCACTCATTTTTTTCCCATTTGCAGAGGATAAGCTGCTCTGATCGTGACCTTGAGCCACAAGAAGTTGCACAACAGGTGCAGCAGCACCAAAAAAAGTCTCAGAGATAACTTCATACTCAGGGACATTGATACATGTGCTACTTGGCACCAGGGAATTTAGGAGAATAATAAGGTGCCTCCTTTTACTTTTCAAAGACAGTGACATGCAGGAAATGATTGATTACAATGGGGAGAATTGCATAATACAATGTCCTCCTGACTAGATAAGTGTATCAAGAATGTGAGAAAAATCAGGGGGTGATATATAGCAAAATAAATGTGAGTTCACAGCGCAGGAGGGGTGGAAAGCAAGCAAAAGCCTCTGCTATTTTCAGATGTGCACACAGGGAGAGTTTCAGGTAAGAAATGGCAGGGTGGATAAAGTTGTTCTGCTCAGGACTGGTTATAAATCCACCTAAATAGAATCACAATTATCTGCAGTTTGCATTACAGTGCAAACCCTTAATCGCAAAATAAAAGTCTAGATTGCTTAGTCCAAAACAGGACATAATATAAGACACTGCAGGAAATGCTGGATGAATAATAACAAAGAAAAGGAGTTTAAAAGCAACCAGAGAGCACTGGCTGCTTTGGTGGTAGCTGGCAATTCCAGCAGCAGGGTCTCACAACACTGCAGTGGGAATTATGGCAAAAATCCCTTTTTCTTTCCCCGCCTCCAGTGTTTCTTGAGAGGTGTTCCAAGTGCCATGCAGGAAAAATTGGAAAAATATTTGACTGGCAATACCATTTTGGAGGAACTTCTCAGTGTACTTGTAGCAACTCAGATCTGAGGATCTGAGATGGGAAAAGTAGCCAATATCAGCAAAATATTGGTGTAGGATTCATCCCTTTGTCCTGTTCTCTGTAACTAGCAATGGATTCTGTTGCAGTATTTTAAATGGTGTGCATTGCTTTGGCTGGGATAGAGTTCTTCTTCCTGGTAGCTGGCACAGTGCTGTAATTTGGATTTAGGATAGAAAAACTCATCAACTTTGATGCATACACCTCAATGAATACTAAGAAGGGACAAGAGTAAGGGAAAAATATGGGAATTATGCCACAAGAGTTAGCTATGCATTCGAAGAGAAGTGACAAATAGGATCACCACCTTTTTTTCCAACCAGAAGGAAACAGGTCTGTATCAAGCCGAGAGATATTTTTTAATCTGTATGAAAAGGATAGCTGAACTCGGTGGTAAATTAGGTTACCTGGTGATAATGAGCAAAAGTGAACAGGATAATAAATCAAGAAGAGTGCAAGCAACACTCTCCAGATCAGATTGCAGCTCGGGGAGGACAAGAACAAACTGAATTTTGATGAGGCATGTTTTGGTAGAGTGCAAGAAGCCACAAATAAAGCTTCTAAAACACCACTGAATTCTAACTTCATTAGTAACTGAGAGATAGAAATCCAGACAGCCATTTGTAGTAACACCTTTAATAAGACATGAAAAGGAGATAAGACAGCACCATATATTGGGAGTTTTATATTATCTGTCTGTCCTTTCCGATTACTCATGCACATTCTCAGGCTGAAGGGGGAACTCTCATTGCCACCGTAAATTACCACCTCGTGAGTTTACATTCTGCCATTTCTACACCCTGAGCACCCCTGGAGAAGTTCCTGAAGATCCAAACTCCCAAGCACTGCAGCGAAAACCTAATCAACCTTCTGTAAAGTCTATAACAAAGATTCCTTACTTTCCAAGGTGGAATACTCCAGTATTTCCTCACCTAATGCATGGGAAGCATTGAAATTTGAATGCTTTTATTGATTTTTGCTGAAGACCTGACTGCTTTCAACACTTCTGTACAACCCATCGCTATGATCATTTAATTTAAGGCCATTATTTTCCACCAGAATTACAAGCAGTCCTCTAATATCTATGCCTCAGCTGAGAAATGGAATGTTAGATAAAGAGCAGAAAGATTTACTTATGTGCTCATTTATTAATGTATTTATTTAGAATGGTGTTTAATTATTTAGGTATTTTAGAACATATTTGGCTCAGGAAAAAATTTACTTCCAAATTGCCTACAAGTAAATCAAATATTGAACAACTAGGAAGATCAGCTACAGTTTAGAGAATAAGAAATCTCAGTTTTTAATGATTTGTTCATTTGCAGAAGTCTTTGTAAAAATTTCCTGTAGTCTGGGACTGGCAGACAATTCAGAAGTAATTATTCATAAATAACCATAGGAATGCTTGGAAGAGCTCTAATTGTATTTTCCTCAAGATTCCTGCTCTTCCATCCTTTTCTCCGGCCAACATCACCCTGAAATCTTAGTTCTTATTTTTCTGACATTGTGTTGAGGTTGGAAAAAGTGAGAAGGGATGAAAACCCCAGATTCATTTTCCCATGTGGATATTGTGCACTGGAAACATTAAATCTTCTCTTTCCTGGCCAGGAAGAGACTGAACTTTTCGAAGCACCTGGGCACATTTAGTTTATGATGCCAACTTTGACATTGGAAAAGACTTCAGAATATGTGTGTGATCCTCAGTGGTAATGGCATCAAGTCATGAAGTAGGAAGAATAACAATTTTTTCCTCTTTCTGCTGTGCTCATCTCTTGATAACAAAGTTTATGCAGAATTTTAGGAAATGCAGGGGAGGATTAGCAATCAGATTCTCTTCTAAGGGTGATAAATTATACAACAATTTTCTTGGGGTAAAGAAACACAGAAATGTTGTATACAATTTAACCAATTATTACAGACAAAGTTTTGTTTTTTTTTTAATGTGTGTGTGGTTTTTCCCTCTCTGCTTCTTTCTGCCTAATTTTGATTTGAATTCCTGACCCTTCTTCCCTGCTTTGGAAAGGAAAGCTGTCAATCAAGCTGGATTTAACTGCTCAAAATATGTTTTTTTTTAGCAAAAGCAACTAAGAATATAAGGAAAAAAAATACATGTTTGTATAAAAAGCAATTAATTAACGGAGTGGAATCAATTGCTTGTATGAGATTATAAATTAGAGATAAAATTAGAGATAAAATTAGAGAGAAAATGTAAGCTGTATGTTGGGGGAAAACTGCAGACTTTAAATAGAACTATTTTTATATTATCCATAATTTAACTGTTTTTTCTCAAGCTATTATAGTTCATAATTTCAATATCAACAGATAAGCAATACTTAAAAAAATACTGCCATTTTTTCCTAAATATCGAGGTTCTCCTTCCTTCCTTCCTTCCTTCCTTCCTCCCTTCCTGCCTCCCTTCCTGCCTCCCTCCCTCCCTCCCTCCTCAGGCCTTTCACCAGTGTCCATAAAAACATAAGAAATAAGCTGAAATCACCATTTCTGCATTTTCAGGGTTGTGATATTTTTCCTCCCTTTCTAAGAAATGCTGATCCTTGGTCCTATGCCACTGAAGTCTCAGCATTTCCAAGGATCTCTTAACTCTGAGATATTCTTTTCTGATCTCTCTTCTGGTTCTCCATTCTTCTGAAAAGCTTTTTCTTCCTGAATTTTCCACGTTGAACATCTTTGAGCTTTTCCCTCAACCTTATGCCTACTGAAGAAGGGAAATCGGAGCTTGCAGAGACTTGTTCCTTTGAAGAGGATGAATCTGAGGATGGAACCTTTCATCTTCCCCAACAGAACCATCCTAGGATGTTGTTAATGTTTTTCTAGGTATTTGTTCTTGTGTTGATTGTCAATAAATAAAATATTTCTAGCCCTGTAGATTTTTTTGCATTGAAAAACTCAAGTGAACCTCCCTTTGTTCACATTTCAAAAGTAATGCCATAAAAGCACGAGAGAAACTGGTGAAAAACAAACCTAGAAATTAAGACCTGATCCAGTTTGCATGTTGATAAATCAGTTTGTCATCCTTTTAACTCTGAAGGTTTTAGATTTTCTGATTTAAAGCCAGTGCAACAGCTCATGTGGGACTAGACAACTTCTTTTATCTGTTGATGTACATCTCTGGAAACAAAGGGATTGACACCTGGATTTTTGGAATGCTTTCATTATGTTCACTGCCCCACCTCCTTAAAAAACTTCCCTGGAAATCAGAGAGTTTAATATAGTGTAATGTGTCACAACTTATATGTCCCCTGGCAGGCAAATGATATTTTTATTGTCAAACCCGTGGAAAACATGCACCTCAATTCATAATACAAGCAAAACGTTGACAGCTGTTTAAATTTATTAGGCAATGCTGTCCACCTGAACAGTCAGCAGCTGAAAACAAGCAGAAGCACAGATAACAAACACCAACTTGCTTACAGTTTTTTACATAAATAATAGCTTTATATATATTTTTTTTTACAGCAACATTTTTGCAAAGTAGCCTGCCATCTAATTTATGAGATAATAGTCATGTTTTTAGAGGAGTTTTTGCATTTTTGCTACTCCTGTAACATATTATTTTAAAAGCATTATTTTCTTTTTAAAGAATATAGGGGTTTTTTTGTTTTTTTGGCTTTTTTTAGGAAGAATGTTGAAAATAAGAACATGACCTCATAGTAGTGTAAAACTGCTAATGGGATTGGCCGCCTAGCTCACTCTTTTTCTGGCTAATCTGGAGTTTAAATTCAAACATTTTAGAAGATATTCCTATTAACAATAAAATAATTCAGAATGTGACTCTGAGAAGACATGCAATGACATTTTTACCCTAAATAATCAAAAAGTGACCAATCTACAGGGACTTGCACTTTTTCTTAGCTCTCTGGTGTTTTCTTTCTTCCCCCCAATCCCTTCATTTTGCCCCTTGGTCCATCCACAGGTTTAGTTTTATTCCATCACAGACCTCCCACTCTTCCCTGCCTGTGGTTAAACTTTTCCATTCCTGGGGTATATCCAGGGATTCTCTCATATGATCTGTTTTGCCACATCTATGTTCAGTTCAGGAAAGCATTTCCAGAGGATTCCTTATGAATCAGCCATTTGGTGGCAATGACAGATGCACGGTAGATGTGATTTTGAGGGATTAAAGCACAACCAGCTAAGAAAGAACTAAGAAAATTAAACTGCTCAACACTACTGAGGCCTTGCTGAGCATTTATAAGCTAATTTTTTATTTATTTCGTTTTCCCAAGCTGTTACTGAGCTGACAGAACACATTTGAATGGCGAGAGCCTCAGCAAATGAAAATTTCTTTGAGACATGAGATTCTTTCTAATCAGACATAAACAAGACATAACCCTGAAAGCAAGGGATTTTGACTCCAGCACAAAGCAAAGTGTGAGCCACCTAGATCATTTGTAGATGAAAAAAATATTTTATGTGATATTACCATGGCAGATACAAAGCAAGGCAAATTTCTACTTAAACAGTTACAATTAATAAGCTTACAAAACACTGGTACTAAGATCTGAAATAGAGCGGCTGAATTATTTAAATAACAAGCTTTGTACCTAATAACAGGATAAAATTTAATTATTTATTAATAACACCAAAACAACCAAGCCACCAATATTCTGAAGCTTGGAAAATAAGCTACTTTCAGTTCTTGGATCTGGAACAATTCTCAGCAATGTATAAACTTCTTTTTGGAAATACAGTCAAGCTAAAAGTCACTATCTCCAACTTATTTGTATCCATATCCAAAAGTCTCTCAAAGTATACTAGCTTGAAATGTTCAGTTTGAAAGTGTGTTTTCAACAAAAAATACATTGTTGGGAACTTGTTTGAGAAATTTTCATTTATAAAACCAAACAAAACCCCCGCATACTGAAACTGTGAAAACATTTTGTTACAATCTCTGAACCTGATTTTCCTTTTTTTTTTTAAATAACTTTGTTTAGAATATCTCTTGCATCATAAATCCCATTTTAGCGAAGCATTTTTATCCAGACCCAGGAATTAAATGCAGATCCAGATTCTGACAGACATGGTTTCCTCAACGAGCATTTCAATTTTGGATTGAAGAAAGATAAATGACATTTTTGCATTTTCTACTGAGCTGGACTTCTTGCTTAAGCCCGTTTTTTCCTAAAAGTCACAGGAAGCTGGCTTTTAACAAATAAATAGTTGCCTGTCATTGTAGTTGATGTGTTAAATGTGTGATTTCTTCAGAGGTATAATCATAAACAATCCAAGACCCTGAGGTTGGAGAGTTTTGCTCCTCACAGAGGTCTTTAAATGCTCCTCCCCTGGCCATAAACTGCACAGAAACACAAGCACTAATTACTAATTTCTAATAACTAATTTCACACAGGCTGCTTCATTCCACACATAAAAGTAAATGGACTTGGTTAGACGCAAGGATTATTTGCTCTGGGTCGTGTTGTGCCTTCAATAATTCCATGTATCTTGTAGATTCAAACCTACTGTTTTTCTGCAGCCTTTGGGCTTATGGCACTAATGCAGAAAGGAGAGGATTTAGAGGATAGAAGTTAACGAGTTGCAATTTCTTCACTTTCTTTCACACGTTCAGATTGGTGCCTTTGGGAAGTGGATTGGTGTTTATAGCAAAGAACGTACCAACAGTGAAAACACTTGCACAACCCCTGCCTTCCCTCCCTCCCTGCTCCCAGCAGCAGGGAAGGACACAGAAAGACATCTGCACCTTCTAGTGTTGTCCTTTAGACAGGCAAACTGTTAAAAAGACATAACTCATCCTTGTCTGGATGAATTTTGTAATAGGGGGCCTGGAAGGAGAGGAATCCTAATGGGACTGAGTAAATAATGTCCCTCCAGGTGGGCTAACACACACGCAGGGAATAACCAGCATTAAAAGTGTGTAAAGTGGCGTGGAGGCTGACTGCTGCTCCTTGTACTCATTCCCAAGATGAATTGGCGAATTAAAATCTCATTACCTGCGTTGCATTGTGTAGCCTTGTTACGTGTAATTATCAAAGTCAATTTGCTGCTGCAACCTGATGGCCAGATCTGGGGAGAGAGTCTTCAAAACGGGAGAGAGTGTTAACATCACGAGATCCCAGGTAATAAACTGAGTGTAATTTTCCAGTGTTGTCATGCTGGTGTTTTTAAATGTTTGTCCTTCGTTGTGCTGGTGTGCAGCCATAAGTCAAAATTTGCTTTCGCAGGACTGGAGACGAAGCAGGGCATTAATCTTCCTGTTTTTGTGTTAACCCAAAGTCTCATTTAAGACACTCTATTCAGCCAGTGAGTAAGTCAAAGAAAAAGAATGGGAAGCAGAAGTTATATTCGAAATCTGATTTTCATTTTCACTGACTCTGAGGGCTGTTATGAATAGCAGGAGGAAGTGCAGTGCCTCTCATAAAACTGGCACTTGAGCTTTTTCTTTAAACTAAATATCTGCATTGGTCTGAGAATACTGTTAGGTCTGAATTCAGAACAAGACTACAGAAAAGGATATTTTTGAATCATCATAGCTGGCTTCTGAAAGCAAAGTTTGGAGAACGAAATGCAGTATTGTGATTAGAACTGCATGAATTGAGGAGAATGACTTATCCTAACAGAACAGACTTCAGAATAATGACCTTTAAAGTTCCCCTTTAATCTAAAAAAAGAGTAATATTGCTAGAACTGCTACCACAAATGCTAAAAACATCTGAAAGATCATTGTCATACATTTGTCACAGAGGTTTTCTTTTTCTCTTTCTTTCCTTTCTTTCTTTCTTTCTTTCTTTCTTTCTTTCTTTCTTTCTTTCTTTCTTTCTTTCTTTCTTTCTTTCTTTCTTTCTTTCTTTCTTTCTTTCTTTCTTTCTTTCTTTCTTTCTTTCTTTCTTTCTTTCTTTCTTTCTTTCTTTCTTTCTTTCTTTCTTTCTTTCTTTCTTTCTTTCTCAGCAAGAAACTATTGGAGTTTAGGGAAAATCCTTTATTCAGATATAAATGAGTGCTCCAGAGACTCCAGGGACAGGGACTTTGGACAAGAACGTGGAGTGACAGGACAAGGAAGAGTGGTTCCACACTGCACAGAGCAGGGTTTGATGGGATACTGGGGGGAATTGCTCCCTGTGAGGGTGGAGAGGGGCTGGGCTGGAATTCCCAGAGAAGCTGTGGCTGCCCCTGGATCCCTGGCAGTGTCCAAGGCTGGGCTGGAAGGGGCTTGGAGCAGCTTGGGACAGTGGAAGGTGTCCCTGCCCATGGCAGTAGGTGCCACTAGATGGGCTCTAAAGTCCCTTCCAACCCAAACCATTGTGATTCTAAATAATAATCAACATAAATCTGTCAATGCTCATGAATGAAAATTCAAAATGAATGCTCAGCTGATTTCTGCAAGGCGACTTGGCTGCTCCTGCAAGGTCACTGCTGCTCCTTTCTTGGCAGCTGAAGGCATCCGCAGCCCAGGTGAACCCCTGAGCCTTTTCCACCACTGCCCAGCAGCCTCTCAGGCCAAACCCAACCGGGACCAAGTCGTTTGGATGTCATGGATGCTCTGCTTGCTTTTAGAAAACTCATATTGTCAGCCTTGCACATTCATTTTTAAAGCCCTTGTTGAAAGTTTGACTATGACAGGTAAATGTATAAAAGGTCCATTTTATTTTTTTCTCATACACATTCATTACGAATTACTGAAGCACAAAGGAGGAGAATGAGACTGACACTGGTAACTACCCCTGGTAAAAGTTAGTAGGGATAATTATTTTGTCTTTGTCACTCCATTCTGCAGTTTAATTTGCAGTACAGAGGCTGAGGACAAATCTATGGGCTATAGGAGCTATTTAAGTATTAAATTCTTCAACTTTCATTCCAAGGGAAAACTGCCTCACTCTTCAGACACACATTTCATTAGGGCCCCTGGGTTTTGCTCACCAGTCTAACAAAATTTGTGGTGGAAGTGGAAAATCAGGGTGAGTTTTATAAGGAAGGGGGCTCTCGTGGAACCAGGAATTTGTGGTTTTGTGCTGTGAGCACAAAAGGTTTTGTGCTGTGAACACTCCTTGTTCCCCTGCTTTCCATGCAGTGGTGTCAGAAAGGGGTGTAGCTGGAAACAAACTGTGTCTTCCCACATCAGAAACAAACCAAGAACGATTAAATCCAGATAAAGCAGTGACTCTGTGCACAGAACCCAGTGAAATTGTGTGCATGGTGCAGAAAGGAGACCAGTGCTTCTACAACTGCAGCTTGAATTATTAGGTTCAAATTGCCCATTCTTTAACTGTTTTATGATCTTTGTGATGGTAGCACAAAGTTACCATTCCAACTTGTACCTGTAATTGAACTGTTTATGGACATATTGTCATATTATTATTACCTGCAGTTTCCAGTTAAAATTTGTATGGCTTTATTTTAGTCACTTAGCACATACACGCTGTACTTTTTCCAGAGGAGAAAAATGTGAACTCCTTTGCAATGAATTTATTAACAATGATTGCAAGAATAGCTGTACTAATATTGAATTACAACACTTACATTTTACATCATTAACCAGTCTTTTCTACTGTAAAATTGAGCTAGAAGAATGATGCAAAGCAATTTTGGCAATATTCTTTTATTGTAACCAGACTACCTGCTACTGCATTGTTTATGAAGTGATGAGCCTTGCACTGAAGGGAAATTTACATATAATAAAATACACTAGAGGTTTCTTGCATAGTGAGAACAAAGTGGTAGAGGAATAAAAGAAAAAAGCTTCTACTGATGTTTCACCTAGACACTGTCGTTGCAGGAGTGTACACTCACTTCTTTCACTGGAACTCCTAATTTATCTCAGACTGAGTGAGATGTAAACTATTTTATTTTTCTCCTATGATGTGAGTGTGTCTCAGCAGTTATTTGCTCTGAGGTACCTCACATTCCTCCCTCCCTGGGTGGTGAGAGATGATCTGTCATTTCACCCTCCGTGATCCACTTCTCCTCTGCAGCTCTACTTTGCCCTAAATATTTTAGTTTTTCATCTTGAATGCTTCTGTCACCTTTCACGTAACTGGCAGATTCCAAAGCCTTGGAGATATCCACACAATGAGCAGCAAACACTTGTATAATGTCGAGGGTAAATTAGATTGCATTTGAAATACACTTCTGTAAGGCGTAATTTCGGTGCTCATGCCACTCGACAGCTCTGACATAAATTGAGTGTGACTCATAAATCAACCTGGGCTCCCCAAAACAGTTTTGTAAAAACAATGTGCCTATTGCATTCCATCAGTTCCTCTGTAATAAAAGGTGAAACAGATTTGATTGCTCAAAATAACAACGAAACCAACATGTCAGTTCCATTACTGTCTGCACCTCCGGCTGACATGAAGTTACACACTAAATATTGAATAGCCAACGTTGATCTTCCAGATCAAAGTCAAAAGCTTAAATTGTGACATTCAATTTGTAATGTGCCACTGCAGAAGTATCTTCCAAAATTGTTACAGGAGTTGCCATCCAGATTTTCCTTTCAGCTCCCTGACTGATCACTCCTCTCCAAAAGATGCTTTATGAAACACTATTATTTAGATTCCCTGTGCTCACACACTTTATGAATGTGCATATATGTATAGTAATATTGCACAGAAGCCTCAAAACAATCAGCATTTTGAAAATTATGATTTCAGAGTTTTCCTAGTTCTTACAGTTCAGCAGTTAAATATCCAACATGAATACCAAATTACAACAAATAAGGCACTGCTGTGACTGCAGATGTGGCTGATTGAAAGCCTAACTGCATTTTATAATTCAGATTATACTTTTTACCATATAGTTTCATATCTCTTTTGTGCTTGTCTAGAGCATTGTTTTGATCACACTGATATTATCCCTTGTTATATAATTACTTCATCATTCCACTGTGCACATTATAATGCCTCAAACTGTATACAAAGAGAGTAAGCTATGGTATGATTTACATTTTTATTAATGGAAGTTTGGTATTCTGAACATAAAAGTTTCAAGCAATCTGTCTTTGTTCTTTCATTCTGTATTAGCTACCACTAAAACACATTTTTTAAAATATTCAAACTGAGCGAAGCCGTGCTACGTGTCTAATTTAATTTTGGTGTCCATTTGTAAGGATGGTGATGAGTTAATTTGATGTAGATGGTGGAAAACCCCTGTTGAGATTTGCATCAGTGCAATTCCTGACTGGGCCTCTGCTCTGTGTCCTTGCCAAAATAATAACTGCAGCGCATTCCCAAATGGGCTCATCCAGAGTCAGCTTGCAGATTTTCAACAGTGCATGTGAAATAGAATTTTCTTCTCCCAAAGGTAAGAGCCTGGTCTGGCTGAGGCCAAGTTGTTGCTGTGTGGGAGAGGAAAGAGGGAAAGGGGAAAGGAGAAAGGAGGAAGAAGGAGGAGGAGGAGGAAGAGGAGGAGGAAGAGGAAGCAGAAGAGGAGGAAGAGGAAGAGGAAGAGGAAGAGGAAGAGGAAGAGGAAGNAGGAAAGGAAAGGAAAGGAAAGGAAAGGAAAGGAAAGGAAAGGAAAGGAAAGGAAAGGAAAGGAAAGGAAAGGAAAGGAAAGGAAAGGAAAGGAAAGGAAAGGAAAGGAAAGGAAAGGAAAGGGAAAAGGAAAGGGAAAAGGAAAGGGAAAGGGTGTTAGAGTGGAGAGAGGGACCAGAGTCCCTGACAAGCTGAGGTTACTTGGTTTTAGAACTTCCACTAGAGCAGCAGCACAAGCTGATAGGATAATAAAAAAGAAAATAATAATCGAAACATTTACAACAACAGCAGTACTACTACTTCTACTACTGCTAAAGTTTTTATGGACTCTGTGTGGCCAATGTTGAGGAACTGTACCTTCCAAGGAGCATCATGAGCTGATCCTCACTTCACCATCCAACCCCCGGAGGTGGGGATGCACAGGAGTGGATAAATGCTGCATCCCTCAGAAGGAAAGAGGATATTTCCTGGGACTATCCTAAGAATTTGGGCAATTTTTCACCCATTAATTTTTAGGTGTTTATGACCTGATATGATGTAAGTTCTAGGCCCACCAGAAAAAAATAGGCAAAAAGAAGGCAAAGAGATACTAGACACCACCAGCAAAAAAAAAAACCCAGATACCAAAAAAAAACCACAAAGCCCAAAGTCCTGCCTAGAACCTGATCCAGATATTTGAAAGTCATTTATGCAGTAAACCCTGGTTTATTCTCGATGTGTGTATTTGTGTGAGCTCTGTTATTAGGACTATTGTCAGTCAGAACAATAGAATTAACTTTTTTCACCTCTCCCCACTCCATGGTATTTGGTAGGCAATTTCACAGGTTGGGTTTCTCCTGTGGTTCTTGTGTGACCAACTGAGACACCAACCAAACCTACTGTGCAGGAAATTTAGTCCTGGAAAATAGGATGGGGAAAAAATGTTGCAATAGAAGAACTGAATGATAATATTTTATTTTGGACAATTATTTTGGTTTTATTATGGAGGAAAATAAAGATGTTAACCTACAGAAACTAATATTATATACATTTAGTATGGACTCATTTAGGTTTTTTTTTTGTTTGTTTTCTTCACTAGTTATCTCTTGTTTTCAGATTGGGGGTTTTGTTTATGCTTGTTTGCTTTCTTGGCTTTTTTTTTTTGGTGTGAGTTTTGGTGGGTTTTTTTGGTGGGGATTTGTGTTTTTTTGTTGTTGGTTTTTTTTTTTTAATTATTATTTCTGTTATATGGGAGCAGAAGTGAGATATTCATCCCACAGATCACCATCTCTTTGATCTGCACTGTTTTTTAAAAAATGTGATGAATAGCTGAAGTCAAACAGAACACTATAGCCCAAACACCAAAAGGCACCAAAATGTGAGAAACTGAATAACCAAAGTCAGAGTTTTGTTGGTGGTTTTTTCGCTTGTTAGTTTGGGGTTTTTTTGGTTTTTTTCGTTTGTTTGTTTTGTTTTGTTTTTAATTGAATGATTAGTGATCAGCTTCAATGTACTCTTGAATATACTCTTGTTTCAAATAATTCTTATTACCTGGGGAAAGAAGACGTTTCCAATTCACACAAATGCCTTGCTCATTGTCACCCGGGTATTTGAGGGAGGGGATAAAAGGAGAGGCAAATGATCCTTCATAATGGCAATGCCCATATTTGCGCAATAATCTGTACCAACTTCTCCTCTCTGTTTTTGCTGAAATTGCCCTCCTGACATTTTAATTTATCTCATAATCAGTTCAATGCAAAGCTGAGGGAAAATCTGAAGAATGGAACCAGTCTTGAAGGCAAAGAAATCAATGGCTATTTCAGAATGCTGACTTGCAGTGTCAGAGATTTGGGCTTGCAGAATCTGGATTTATCCTTTAGAGGAGATTTAAAACATTTTCATTTTAAATGCTGAAATTTTTCTCAAACCATTCTGAGGAGAAGACCTGTTTCAGCACTGTAAGTCAGAGAAATACCAAAAAAAATTGAAATATTCACCCATACATCATTTAATTTGTCCCATATTCCAGAGAAGTGAGGGAGAGGAATTCTTAAATTTTGTTCTTTTAAGACAAAGATAATTAATTTGCTTCCCAGAAACACAGAAAAAAACCAAAACATATCAGGTCAAAATAAATTCTAAAGAAAACTGCATTGGCCTCAGCTGAAGAAAGCATCCCCTTTTAAACCATCTTTTATTTAAGGTTAATAATAAATTCCAATTAAATGTTTTTCTACAGAGAAACAAAGAAAAGCACTACATGGCACTGAACATTTTAAAATTACTTTAGTGGCAAGGGCCAGCTAAACCATGAACATGACAGAAAACCACAAAAGAAAAGAAATATCAAACAGTACTTTTAGTAATAAATGACATGTGGCACATTTGACATTTTTTCCTCCTTCGGCATGTTTCAGTAAGACATTTATAAGATCTTGAGAGCTGTGGGTGTTTAGCAGAGACTAGGTAACACAGGCTTTGGTGTTTTTATTGCTTGGCTTTTGTCCCATTACAGGAGCTTTAAAAGAGACCAATATAACCTTAAGAGTCACCTTCAAGGCTGACAGGCAGAAACATTAACTTTCCAAAGAAACAACTCCTTGCTTGGTCTGTTGGTTTGTTTTTTTTTCTCCCTCCAAGTATGACATGCTGATGGAGGAAAGAAAAAAAAGGTTTATTTTTCTCAAAAGGACATTGTGCTTGGTGGGATGAGTGTCTTGGCAGGATACCTGGGATGGAGCTCTGGATCAGCAAGAAAATCTTGTTTTTATTGTTTGCTGGGTGGAGTGCGGGGCCTGTGAACTGCAGCAAACGATGCAGAAAATAAAATTACTTCAGCACAACCAGAAACTGCAGTGATGTTCTCAGAGAAGGTTAAAGCCCTTTGCTGTGTCCCTGGGTAGTCCACGTTGGGTTAGCTTTAGCGTTAGGGTCAGGGTTTGGGTTAGGGTTAGGATTATGATTGGGGTTATGGTTAGGGTTAGGGTTATGGTTAGGATTAAGGTTAGGGTTAAGGGTTAGAGTTAGGGTTAGGGTTAACGTTAGGATTAAGGTTTTAGATTAGGTTTAGGGTTAGGGTTAGGGTTAGGGTTAAGGCTTAGGGTTATGGTTAGGATTCGGGTTAGGGTTAAATTAGGTTTAAGATTAAGATTAGGGTTTAAGGTTAAGATTAAGGTTTAAGGTTAAGATTAAGGTTGAGATTAGGGTTAAGAATAGGGTTAGGGTTGTTATGGTTAAGATTAGGGTTATGATTTGGTTTAGTCCTTGGTTTACGATTATGGTGTTCTCATGTGAGAACAGGAATTTTGTGAAGCTCTGCTGTCATATCCCATCCCGAGCCTTTTTTTAAAAATTTCTACTTTTTTCGTAATTATAGTGCCAAACATTCGTCATATAAATGTATTTTGGCATCGGGTTAATTTTTCAGCGTGGAAGTTTTTCAGTATCTCCTCTCATCCCTCTCGCAATATCTTGTGTTTATGGACGTAACATTTCCAAATTCGTATCCTCTTCACCCACAGAACTGTCATCTACTCTTATCTGTACCTCTTTATAAACTTGAATCGATATTTATTTTAATAATGGTTTCTAAACCCTGTTTTTATCCCTGGAAATATTTGAATATGTCAGTGCCCTGAAGGTTCAGGCCAGGAGATCAAGGATCCACCTTGGTCTAATAGAATAACGTGGCAAAAATGACAGATTATCCAGGATTTTTGTGTCTCAGAAGCAACCAACTACATACAGAGTTATGTTTATTATCACAACTGGCATGCCCAGAGTCCTGAAGTCCTAAGGAAGCTGTAAAACACAGATGTTTGGTTGCACGTGTCTTTTTATGCACAGCTGGCATGCGACTTGTTCCACAATCGTAGTGGCAAAATGCAAGACCTCATTCTAACTTTCTGGTGACTGTGCAAGACTAATTGAGTTGCTGACTGATAGGAATCCTTCATAAATGTGCCTGTGGTAATCCTCTGCTTTGGGAAACCCTCTGTGAGCTTTGGGCATGAAGCAACCTGCAGAATTTTGGGCCAGATGTCTTTTACTCTTATGCATGCTGTGCACAAAAGCAAAAAGAACAGAAAATCCTTCATTTTTCTCCTATCTCAGTGAGTGCTTATGTGTCATCACCCCTCTCAAAACACTCAGATGCAGCTGGAAACAGAAGAAGCAGTGAGAATTGGTACAGAATGAGACAAACATTTTACTTAAGCTAAATGCAAAATTTAGAGATTGATATGTTCTATCTAATCAGTAACTGTGCCTCTTCTAAACACACAAACATAAAAAATGGGGAGAGAGGAAGTTGTTCAGTTTGGAAGATGGAGAGGAGGAAAAATCTGGGCTGGAGCTGTTATACCTATGTGACTGAAATTTTCAAGCCACCCTACACATCTAACATTCATATATTTTGATTGGGGATATCTGGAGTGATTTCCAGGCCCTTGTTAGACATCTGAAGGATGACAAAGTTTAAATAACTCCTTCATCTCCCCTTGAAAATATGAAATAATTATCCAAGCACATACTCAACACAAGCTTGACTATAAATGAGGGGAAAAAAATAGATTTAAAAATAGACTTAATTATTTTGCGCTGTACAAAAATGAAATAAAAAAGAAACAATGAGAAACAAGAAATAATATAATTTTTGTCTCTATATATCTGGGTGTATGTTTTTTTTCTGGTCAGAAATTTTGTTCCTAATAACTCCAGCATCACTGCCAACATGACTTTTGGATTTGAAGGATGCTTTGTTCACCCTTGCAATAAGAGGGAACCAAAATGTTGCAGCTGAAAGGCAGATCATATATTATTTTGTGGTTATTTTTGTTTTTGTTTTGCTGTTAAAAAATGCTCATTAACTTGGTGCAGGCTGAATTCTCACCTTTTAGCCAAATGGGTCAGATAAAAACTGCAGCTATTTCAGAGCACACCCAATGGTTGTTTTTGCACATAATGGTCTCTACAATGCTTGCATGCACAGGATTCAGTATTCACACAATGTATTTCTAACCATTGTACGACTTTTATTATTATTATATTCCTATATTATATTCCAATATAGGATGCAGAATCAGGGAAATGAGGTGTTTGTTAAACCTTTAATCAAAACGGGGCACCTTGCTTAATGGCATTCAACTCGAAACATAAAAACAGAACACAGGATTTCCCAAAGAAGATGTTTTATCAAGCATGATCACTTCTACAGCAATTATGCTAACCACCCTAATTGTCTCCAGAGCTTCCTAAGTCTTTTAATTTGGCCCAAATCTGTTTTAAGTGAGGCGTAATTGTTCTTCTTTGTTTTTGCCAACCATTTCTGTTAATGGTTGATGTATCTGGGAACATGCAGGACATGGAAACTGCGTTGTCCTTTCTCTAACACAGCACCAGCTTGTTTGGAAACACTCAAGTGGCCAAAGTTCTCTGCTTGTGCAGTGCTTCTTAGCAAGCATAATTCATCCAAAGCCACAGCACAGAGAGCTGCCATTGGGAAAAAGGACGAAAGTTGGCAAATCCTTGGAAGATGCAACAGAGCGTTCAGATGACAACGATAAGAGCTGCCATGGTGGGAGAAAGAAGCACCATTTGTAAGTCAGTCAACTAATTTGCGGTCAAGAGGGATCCTTAAAGGTGATTAAATATATTGCTCCATTTAAAAGAGGTTATGAAACCTAAGACTAATGTAATTCCACTGGTTTTTTTTGGTCTACTGGCTATTTTGCCTGGTGTAACAGTTAAAAGCAAACTAGGGAAATGTAATCCATTTATTTATTAACAATGTGTTTATAATTTATTTAATAACTATTTAATCCATCAAACTATGCTTTATACCATGTTTCTGTGGTATAAACCTTCTTTCTTCTAGGTGAATATTTTCATAATAATTGTCAGTGGTTCAACATCAGCCTAGAAAGAAGTTTAGGACTGATTTTGACCAAAGTGCTACCTGGCACTTTCTGGATTATTAGGCATTAGGGATGAAGGGAGAACATGAGCCACACTTGCAAATCAGCAGCAGTTTGGAAGACAGGGCTAAGATTTAAAATATTCTTCAAAAATTGGGAAAACATCCAATGAGGGAGCAAAACTAAAAAGAAAAACCAGGAGCTGTGTTCTTAGCAGGTGATATCTGCAGACAGGATAAGAACCAACTGCTGGAAGGCTTGCAAGGCCTTTTCCTGACCGAAAAATAGGAAAAAAGAAATAAAATAAGGAAAGGTTAGAGAAAAAAACACCAAGCCCCAACACAAACAAAAACTTCCCATAAAACCAAAAAACAACCAAACAAAAAAATCCCAAAAAAACCCAACCCACCAACCACAAAAAAACCAACAAAAGAAAAACCCCCACAACCAAAAAAACCCAAACAAAAAACAAACAACAAACAAACAAAAAAACCCAAACCAAAACAAAAACCACCACCCCCCCCAACAAAACCCAACTAAAAAAAAGCCAAAAAAACACAAAAGCCAAAAAGCCACAAATACTAAAAAACAACCAACCCACAAAAAAAAAAAAAAAAAAGGCACCCCCCCTCAAAAGAAAACCCCAAAAAAACCCACTTTTTCAGTCTGGGCAAGTGAAGATGAACCGGGAACACAATGCAGGCCTAAAAATATTGAAAATAAACCTGGCAAAATAAAAAGATATGTAACAGATAAGTTGTGCTTCGTTAACGTGCCAGTAAGAAAATTTGAGTTAAACACTATGAAAATTGTTAATAATCATAAGGACAGTGAATGAAAACTGTTTAAGGAGTTAATCTCCACAATAAGATGTTTTAAATTACAGGTCAGACAGGCTTTTCTTAAGAGTGACTCGAGTGCAGCTGGTGTTACAAGAAATAAAAAAATGGACCACAGAACCTGCTCAGGTCCTTTCTAATAATTTAATAACTCCATGAATTCCTGGCAAAAAAAGGAACAATTTTTATAACAAGAAGCTTAATGCTCATCTGGTTAATCCTCAACATCACTGAAAGTATTCCTGTGATTAATGGCTTACAAAAGAGAGTAAATTTTTTTAAATTATGTAATCTGGATATCTGTAAAATGGTAATTCTATATATGGGCATATGGGAGATGAAAAAGCTTTTCAGACAGGAGACACGTTTTTAAACCTTTCAGTCTCTGAATTACTGGTAAATTTTTCCAGTCTTATGATCAATGTTATCTGCTCTTTGCATAAACTCATAGAAAAAAACAGTAAATGTCAGGTTATTGGGAAGGAAGTAAGGAAATTGGCTGTGTGTTCAGAACAAATGCAATGGTTCATGATCATGGGATCAGAGCTTCATCAAATCCTTGCTTTAGTGCCATTTAGGGGCCATTTTGTAACAGTAAGTGGATTTTTATTGGTTTTTTTGTTTGGTTGTTCTTTAGTGGTTTTGTCTTTTTTGTGTGGGTTTTTTTTTATTTTTTTTATTTTGGTATCTTTGTGGGGCATTAAGGCAAGGCTGAAAATTCGGATCTCTGACTTAATATAGTTATGTAAAACCTACAAAAAGATGGCATTCGATCGGAAATTTTTATACAAGACCCCCAAAGTTTTACATACTATAACGTGGCTGGACATTTTGGTCATCTGGATGAATTCAGCATCCTAAAAGCAAATATATTTTTATTGATGTCCCATTGAACAGCAATAACTATACCAAACTTGGTGGTGTGGGACTAAAAAAAAGTTATTGAACAGGTTTAAATCTGTGCAGAGCTAAAATTCCACTGAAAGTATTAAAAATAGACCATTTCAAGACAAAATTCAGGTCCCTGTAGGGGCAATTTTGTGAGACAGGCAGTTTAATTTTTCCATGGTTCTCTGAAGTGTTGAGATATTCATAATGCCCTGGCTGTTTCTTCAGAATCTCCTTTACTTTTCAAAAAATCTTTAGAAACTCAATGCCACTGTCTTCAGAGCCCAGACACCTACACTAACACAAAATCTTTTGAAAAATCCCATTCTCATTCTGAGTAGTCCCACATCTGAGGCGTAATCCTTCCCCTTCATGTATCAAGAGCTCGAGTCTCACTTTTAGCCACTTCTATGTGTTTGTAACCACTTATGGATTTCTGATAGCTGAGCTGCTCAGAAGGATGTTGACTTTGGGAGACAGCAGCGACAAAGACCTGAGGAATGAGGAGGGACTGGGGAGCAATTGTGAGTGTGAAAGGAGGAGGTGAGCTGTAAAATGGTGTGGGAGGGGAGGCAGGAGGGTTCAGGCAGGTTCGTGCAGCAGGCACTAGTGTGCCACAGGGAGAAAAAGATAAAAATGCTCCAGACAGGGATTGCTCCACTTCTGCTTGGCTGCAAGTTTATTCTGCACCTCTGAAATCCGAAAAATTCAAACACCCGCCCCCCTAAAAAAATCAAGATGAATTATCGCAAGGAGAAGACGGCACAGCACGAAATAAATCCAGTTAATTCAAAACAGAGGTCAAGCGTGGCCGTGCAGATTTACACCCAGGGTTTTTATTCATTTGTTCCTGCGTGTGGGAGGGGTGGAAGGGTGAGGATTCAGGGGGACATCCTTCTCTCTGGAGCCAACAGGGATTTGTCCTTTGACTCAGCCAGGCCGGTCACTTTGAAGGAACTGTTCACATCAGCAGTTTCTACCTGACAGAAGGATATTAGACTGAGAGAAAATAGATGGGAAAACAACTTTTAATTAACAAACATGAGTGTTCAGAGGAATGTGCTGACTGTGGGGTTTTTTTTCCCTCTATATTTGTGGGATGGAGAAGCCAAACCAGAGCTGCCCTTGTCTCGACCTTAAAGTATGTCCAGGTTTTAATTGTGCTCAGCATGGAGGAGATCAGATTCTGTGAAGCATTGGTCTGAGCCTGCCAGCTTTAGTGCTCCATCTTCCTCAGCCTACTTTGTTTTGCTGAGCATTTCATCCTGTGCTCCAGACCTCTGTTTCTGTTATTTTTTTTTTTTATTTTCCAAGGGTCCAGCTTTTTTAAAAAAATTCGTCTGATCATGCCCTAAAGCTAAGTTACAGTTCTGAGATAACCTCATGCGTCATCGGCTTAAAACTAAAAATCAGGTGGGAAATAACAAGATTTGAGGAGTACTTTTAAAATAAAACTGCTTGGGGCAGTGGGGTGCGGCTGCCAGGACTCAGATGGCTAAAAACTAAATGAAGACAAAGAATTTTCCTAGGGAGATAAAAGGGATCAGTGTATAACCAAGCAAGATAATCTCTTGGAGGAAAAAGTAAGCATTTTAAAGAGTGAAGAAATCAGCAGAAAAGAGAGTATTGATATAGTATTAACAAAAGCCATGATGTCATATTATTTCCAAACACCACCAAAAGAAAGAACCTCTGTCACAGATGGGATTTTCATTTTCCTACTACCCTAAATTCCCCAGAAAGAGACAACCTCAAACGACACAGCAACATGAAACACGACAGGGGATAATAGGACAGGGAGCTGATTATATTTCATAATGTGCTATATCCCACAGACTGGAACTTGAGTTGCTCTCTGTAACATCCACACCAGGCTGCAAAATTGTGCCTGAGAATTTATGGTGAGTAGTCATCCAAACTAAAGGAACTGATTTCCTTCTAAAAAATGATGTATTTGGTACCACTGACAACCTGTATGAGATGATTCTCTTGGGTTTTTATGGTTTCAGCTGCTGCCTCAAAACTTCAACGGGAAAAATGCTTGGCTTCCTTACAGTAGCTAATAAGGCACACTGTCATCTCTCACTGAAATTCTTATATTTGAGCAAAAGGTAATTTCAATATAAAGGAAGAAAACACTATAATTGACAGATCCTTTTGATTGCCATCAAGTGCAAGTTGTAGGCATGTGGAAGAGCACGTTTTGTCTATCAGGCAGGATGTTTTTGCATCAGGAGTGTTTTTAATTCCTGATGCACTAAGTGTAAACACAGGTCAGTGGTTGTGCACTTGCTATATTAAAAAAAAAAAGAGGTATGACATGTTGAATAATGCTGTCAATTATATCCTCTCCATTGCCATAGGGTGACAGAGCTGAAAAATATCCTCCATGCCACTGGAATTGTTTCTTTGCAGATTGTTTATGCTGAAGTGAATTTTCTCAAGGGGAGGTTTTAATTACAGAACCTCGTGGTTTCAAATTTGGGTCCCCCTGTGTGCTGCTGTGGTTACTCCAATACGCTGGGGGTGAAACCTGGCCCTGCATGAAATCAATTGCAAAGCTCCCACAGGTTTTAATGGTGGCAGAGTTTCAGCCAATGTGATTGCAAACAACATTAATCCCCCTGCACATTTCCTTTTGTTGGCTGATGGGTTGCCCAAGTGGTGTGTGTAGGCTAAAAAAAGAAAATAACAAAACAGCAGGAGGAGCACAGCAGTTACTGTGGTAGTAAGTGCCTGGGAAGAGTGGAGAACAAGAAAAAAAAAAGGACCCAGAAGGTAACAGAAAGGAAGGAAGAAACGGAAGAAAAGGAAGGCAGGAAGGCAGGCAGGAAGGCAGGAAGGCAGGCAGGAAGGAAGGCAGG
>VZRM01002248.1:391011-409991 GCA_013397955.1 Grantiella picta | reverse complement strand
AAAAGAAAAGAAAAGAAAAGAAAAGAAAAGAAAAGAAAAGAAAAGAAAAGAAAAGAAAAGAAAAGAAAAGAAAAGAAAAGAAAAGAAAAGAAAAGAAGAAAAGAAAAAGTTTTGAATGGTTTGGGTTGCAAGTAGGCCATAAGTAATATTTATTCAACCTGACTCTAGAGATGTGCACATTAGTTTAAGAAAGACCAGGAGAAAGATGTGTAGAATTTCCGGGATTTTATGTCTCCACGCATTTTTAATTTCTGTTTCCCTTTCAGAAAGTGACATTCTATTTGGACTATGTTGTGCTTCTGATACTGAGCTCCACCTGAGAGATCCAGTGATTCAAAAATGAGTTTCTGGGGATGTTTGAAGGAAGGGCACCATCTCCCTTATGGCTGTGGAGTGGTCTAAGAAATAGTTTGGAATTGGAGGAGAAATATCTGTATGTTCAGCTAGAGAACTGGATTTCAAAGCTGAAATTCCTTTTTTTTGTAGACTGCACAGAAATGGGGACAAATAATGCAAATTGGCAAATGGGTTATACATACAAATAATATTTTTAAAAAACTGTTTCAAAGACACTAGTTGTTTCCTGTACACCATTTTTACAGAAAACACTTCCACAAAAATGGTTGCAGATGTTTTTCTTTAGCCAGATGCAGGTGGAGAATTTTTATCTAGCCAAGAATATGCTGTAGGTAAACTTTAAAACCTTTTGGATTTGCCAAGGATTTAAGACATCTGAATAAATAGCAGGTCTATATAAGCACAAATAGATGTGATCAATGAATATGTGCCCAAAGAAATTTGAAGCATAGTTTTATTTGAAAAACGTGCAGACATTTTTTCAAGCACTTCAAATAGAACTATGTGCAGAGATGTGGAAAATATAACTTCCCAATTCAGCATAAAGGGATTTGGACATTATTCATATTTATAGTAATTCTGAAATAATGTTACATAAAGCTGTGAAATCAGTGGATTGTCAAAAAAACCTGGCTCTGTTTAAAAGTTATTTGTGGAGTGGGTTGTTTTTTTTTTTTGCTTTGTTGTGGTTCTTTGTTAAGGATTCATAGCTTGGTTCTTTCATGAGAATAACTTTTTTTTCACAACATAAGATTGTTTTTAAAGAATGCTACCTAATAGTGTCACTATGTAAATAAATTACCTTTTTTTAATGCCTATTTTTTCAACAAACCATGAACCCCTTGATCGGTCTACCATTTTCTGCTTTCTGCTTTATCTAGAAGTCCCTGAAAGTTTCTAATTCTTTTTGTGTACAGCTGATTCAACAGTTTAAGGACTTTTGGGGACCGTTGAAGCATTTTGAGGATCCTTGAGGGCATCAAACTGACAAGAAGAACAAGACCTGCAGCGTTTGTGTAGATATTTTTGGTCGTCATTTTGTTTTTGTAGTCCTCTTCTGTTGTTACACCATCTCTCTTATTCATTCCAGACAAGGTTTCCACACAAAAATTTCATCTCTGATGTTTCTCCATTGAAACTGGTGAGGAGACCCTTCTAACATTACCCATTCTGTGATTCTGTAATTCTGTGAAATAACCCCTATGTTCTAATGTTCTAACATAAACGTGTATTAATGAAACAGAAGCTTGAAATTATTTCATATAACAGAAGAAAATGCATGGTCATTTATTTCCTTCATCTGAACAAATCTGCAAACTAAACGTGCTTCTTCTTCTGTACATATCTTTTCTATTCTGGGCAAAAAAGCATCAGGAAAGATCTGCAAGCATAATCTGAAATTCATGTCTGCGGTTTTGAGAGATACTACTCTTGTGTGGTTGGAAATCTATCTTCTTTGCTTCATTTCCTTTCAATAGAAGAATATATTTAGCAGACACAGTCTTTTGCTCTGTCAAAAAAACAAATAAAAGAGATAGGATGTATGAGGAGAAGGAAATTATGTAGAAAGATGTTTAACTAATTACGAATCTGAGCTATCATCTCTAAAATAATCTTCTCAGCTTCAGTATATTTAACTGAAGCATCATCACGGTTTTGAAAGTCCATATCGTTGTGGGTTTGGTGGTTTTAGTTTTTTTAGACAGGAAAATATCAAAGAGGATGCAGGTGTATGATGATAACAGAGATTTTCCATTGGTAGTCTCTTATTAAGAACATTAAATCAACATAAAACATAAAAGTTCCCCATAATCATCAATATTTGTGTCAATCTCTGTGAGATCTGCATGGAGTCTGTAGATAATGACATTATTATACAGAACAGGATGTATGTGATCGTGTGAAAAACATAGGTTTCAAAATCTGAAATTCTCTAAGCTACTAATAATTTAATATGTAATGTAAAATCCTGATGGATTTGTGAAATTTATTAACGCTTTTTCATCCTGTTGATTTCAATTACAATTATGTACTCCATATCCTTACTGAACGACTGCTTTTATTGTCCTTACTGAAACAAAAAATTCCCTCTTAATAATCCACTCACCAATAAAGAGGTGTCCAAATACCTTTTTCCTTAGGTAGCAACTGAGAACAGCTCATAATCAGGCCATAATTTTATGTGCATAATTTAGATGTCACATTTCAATATTTAAGCATGAATAGCCAGAAATGTAAAAACACAGCTTTGGCCACATCAGGTTCCAAATACTGAAGAATTGAAATTCAATACGCAAAATTACCATTTCACACTTTTTAAAATGCTGTTTGAGTATTCTAGAGGGCTGTGGTCTTATTTTTGTCATTCATGTTTTCCTTGACATATTAGGGATTGACGGAGGAGTTAATTGAAATAATTGAGACTCCAATAATGAGATTATCAGGTGCTTGAGCCTAGCTATGCTTCTTCCTGTCCCTGCCTGCCCATGAAACAACAGAGGCCAACCTTTCTTTGGTATTTCATATCAAAATAAGTCAAATAAAGTCAAAATAAAGCAAACAAACAAACAAATAAACAAACAAAAAACCCAACAAACCCCCCAAACCAAAAGAAACAAAAAATAACCTTCAGATATTTTGGCAATAGCAGTGATAGAAAACATACATTTCCCTGGCATTTTCTTGCTTTCATAATGGAGTGTTAAAAAATTATTTTCACGACTAGCTTGTAAAACTGAAGGGAAGAATCACAGAAACCCAAAATGTGTTTCTGTTTCACACTTTAAGCTACTGCCTCTCCCCAGACTTCTGTAAACATGCTGAGTCTTGCTTTGTGGCATGGTTTTGTGTGTTTAGGATGCGAATTTACAGGGCAGCCACTGGTAGCAACTATGTGCAATATGTAAATCCCTTGTAAATGCAAAATAACCGGGTCATTTTGTACCGGAGACTGAAATAGTTCTTATTTCTTTTGTGTAGAGCAGAAATGTGGAGAGTTGCCAAGAAATAACTAGAATTCCGTAAGCTCATGCACTGATTTATATCCCAAATTGTGCTTCATTTCAACTGTACCTTGAGCCTCACATTGGGGTGGTGATGCCTCACTCTCTCCATTATTTCCAGATAGTAATGCTCCAAAGTGAGGAGTTTTGTGTTCAGCTTCAGAACCTCACTGCACCACAGTCAGGTATGAGGGTTTAATTGGAACCTGGGCACGTCCTAGTCCAGATTGAGGGTATTTTTATCCATGTCATTCCAAAAACAGATTAAAAAGGGAGCCTTTCTCAGCCTTTGGTACAGTGCTTCCTCCTTTCTCCATTTCACCCTATGTCTTGGAGAACTGTTGGTCAATTAAAGGTACTGGAAGAGCTTAGATATTGCAAGATAGACCACAAAATGGAACCTTTTCTTTTTTGGTTTGTTTTTGTTTTTTTTTTCTCATTAGAACCCAAGTACTACTTGGATTTTGCCTTGAGTTCACTTCTAGGTATTTCTCAATTTGGATTTTTATATACTGAGGAAGAAGAAGGTATTATTTAGAAATTACAGTTTCTAAATTATGAAAAAGCAGCTGATGCCAATAGCATATTCAGAATTGCTTTTCTATCCTAAAATACACAAAAAGTGGATTCCTAGTTGCCTTACATTTTGTTATTTCAAGCTGGACATCACAATTTGGTCAGCAGGGAAATCAACCAATATAAATCTGACATTGTATCATCACTTCAATAGGCACACTCTGGGATTAGTTTAATTTTATTTCGGTTTATTATTCATCATTTCATCTCCATAGATTTGAAATGACATTGTTTTGTCTTGACATTATAACATAATCTGCATACATTTGCATATAATAATCAGGCAGAAATTGTGTACGCTCTGGAGTAGTATCTCAGATCAAAATGTGTACAGAGTTTATTTCAAGTGTAATTTAAACTCTCTGGACCTTTAACTGATATCTCCTGGGATCAAAAACTTCAGAAGTTGAACTCAAATCTTTAAAATGTGTTTTTTACTATCTAGGCAATCTTCACAGAAGTTATTAACTGTTATCAGTTACAATCCCTACTTGCCTCTGAATGGAGCAATTAAGCCATTTAGGGCTCTAAATCTAATTACTCCAAATGATAACTGAAATAACAGCCATATGCATATCTGAGACCAGATTCTTGTAATCAGATTGGCTGTTTACAAAAATTTTCTCAGGAAGAGAAAGATCTCGTGCTTTCTATCCGCCTGGTTAGAGTTTTCCTTGACTGATTCAGAAATGTTTCACTGAGTCCTTAATGAGGAAGTTGTTACCCAAAAAAACAGACTATGGCGAGTTTTCAGTGGAAAGAGAGAGAAGAGAAAAGGAGAAGAAGAGAAGAGAAGAGAAGAGAAGAGAAGAGAAGAGAAGAGAAGAGAAGAGAAGAGAAGAGAAGAGAAGAGAAGAGAAGGAAAAGAAAAGAAAACCAACCCCCCAAAAAAAACTAGAACAAATAAAAGAAAAACAAAACCAAAATCAAAACCAAACCAACCAACCAACCAACCAATCAAAAAAATCCCAAACCAATGGCAACAACAAAAAAGATTTTATTGTGGAGCAATAATTCTATACACAGATTGAGGCATGGACATGCTGAGTTGCAATAAAAATTACTAGGTGTTGTTGTAACTTAGAGCTGTAGCTGGGAATCCAGATTGTAATGTCTTACACATTTTTGCATTTACAGTGCTGGGATAAAACTTGGGTCTGATGACCTACATGGGCAGGAGCACAAACTTTAGAGTTCACTCCCTACTAAACTACCACTTCAATAGGGGTGAGCGGATATTTTGGTTTTTTTCCTAACTTGGGTTGCTGTGGTCTAAGGAAATGGAAAATACAGGCAGGAAAATCATCACAAACACCTCATATCGGAGCTGAGCTCTACATCTTGGATGTTCAAATTATCAATGCTCCCGTCAACTAAGGTTTTGTAAGGCTGACTGGACTGATTCCCTAAGTTTATACCTCTTAATAAGATAATTTTTGTTTGGCTTTGGACACTTTTTCTAGAAAAAAACCCGTATTTCTGTCTGTTTTTCAGTGCTTCTTAATTGTAAACATTTTAAAACTATGAATTAGAAGCATAAACAATAAATACATGCACATGTCATGGTATCACTCATCCTCTTATTGCTTTTAGGTCAAAAATGAAGTTCAGGTGTCTGATTCCAGTGTGAAGTTGTGCTACTTTTTCCATGTTGGGTAGTTGGTTGCACTATGGATGTTCAGCTCCCTTGCAACCTAAAACTAATTATTTCTGTGTAAGAAAAAGACCTGAGGCTGACATGTCATTTTTTTGGCTGTCACATCATAATCAAGGCTATTGTCCTGAAATTTCTTTGTTAGGAGACAGACAACATGGAAAGCACTAGAAGTGTGACAAAAAAAGAGAACATTCTAAACAGTGAAGAATCCTCACATAAGACAGAGAAAAATTTTGCCATTTTTTTGTCCTAGAAAACTTTGGTTTTTATCTGCCTCAACGTGGCCTTAAATTGTCTTCAAATAAATGTTTTAAGAAACATCAGCCCCGGTCACCTTCCTTTACTCCCTGCTGCTGTAATTCAAAATTTTTACTGACACCCTTACATTAAACAAGTGGAAGGTGAAACTCAGTGATGAAAGACAGGCTTGGGATGAAAAGCAAAGTTTTGTCTGTACTGGCGTTTCCTCCCAGCCAAATATCTGTTTGTAAGCAAGACAAAAATCAAAATTATAATAGAAGCAATTCTCCTCGTCTGAAAGAGACTTTAGGTTTGCAGTTAATTGTTTTCACCACTACCTGAGCAATTTCAGAAAGGCGAAATTCTTCCTGGCAAACCGTGTTGTTTGAAGTGTCTAACACTGGTTTCTTCCTTCAGTATTCTTCCAGTAATTTTATCCTTTTCCATATTCATGTTGCAAGGCCTTCAGCTGTACTAGATTTAAGGTCTCTGGGTCAAGTGTGTTGTTCTATATTTGACCCTGCACAAAAAAAAACCCCAGTAATTTTTTTTTAATTTATTTTTTATTTCCCCTTGATTATTTTTGGTTGGTTCATTAGTTGTTGGGTTCTGTCTGATTTTTGCATGATTGGTTTAAGAAAAACACTTAGAGGAGGTAATTTTTATTTAAAGATGCAGCTGTGATCATCTGTCTCTGTTACATTTCAGCTGTTTAAACTAAAAATTTGTGGTGTTTTGACAGCACTTTTGCAAGACAAAGTCACATAGAGACATCCAACCCACATATTTTCAGGTTAGTTCATGCACTGCACCTTTGCAAATAATTTTCCAAAGTGTTTGCTGTAAGAAGGACCATGCTGGAACTCAAAAAACCTTATTTTCCTGTGTAAAGCTGTAGAATTCAAGTGTGCAGGGCAAAGACTTTGACCATTATTGATTTATTTATTCATGGCATTTTGTTCTTAATCTCATTCAGGACAGCAGTATGTACACCCTAGGTCTTTTCCCCATCTCAAATGACAAGTTTGCTCAACATTTCATAAGGCTGCAAAACCTACTATCCACAAATATGGGGGCTTTACTCTTTGCTTTTAATGACATTCCCAAAATTAAATAACCCAGAAGTTAATATGCCAAAGCTATGCTGCACAGATATTATTAAGCACAAACAATAAAACATCTGGAAATTGGGAAAAGTCAGAATTAAGGTTATGTGTTTGAATGCAGTCTAAGCATTTTTATACTGAGAAAACTGAAAGACGAATAAGGTGATAATAAGATGAAAACAAGATGAAAAAAAATGTTCATACCTCTCTGGGCAACCTGTGCCAGCCCCTCACCACCCTCAGTGGGAGGAATTTCTTCCCAAGATCACATCTAACCGTAGATGATTGAAGACATAACTTTTCTTCATTAACAGAAAAAAAAAAAAATCTATTCATTTTTGTTAAGAGTTTTTCATTACAAATGCCAGGGAAACAGAAATTGAACATTTCCAGTTTACTTTTCAGTTTGAGAGAGATATATTTTAAGCTCCCAGATTGCCTCTTGCTTCAAAGCAATCAGCTCTTACAGATAAGGGAGATTTCTATCGTTGCACAATTAATTTTGTTTAAACAATCATTGCAGCTGTGAGTAAGTACATCCTATTACCTCGTTCTAAATAATTTAGAAATAGAAAGTTTTCTAATACATTCATGGCAGGCTAATTTGCAGAGCTAAGAAGGAATGTATGCCAGCCATGTTTTAGTAAATATGATATAATTCTGTAATCTCAAAACATATGTGCAGTATTTTTTCACATAATCCCTTGTTTCTGCAACATCTGTTCCCCAAAAAGCAAGTGCTTCTGAATGTGAAATAAATTTATATTAACAGTGTCCTCATTTTTTAAAATTTCCTACTGAGAAAGTAGAGATGGGAAATACAGTGAATTTCCAAAATATATTATTTTGAATAGCTTCATTTCTAACTTGTGGATTTATATATATTTATAAATAAATTTATATACCTACAGAGGTTTGGTTTCTTTTTTTTTTTTTTTTAATAATGAAAATACATGTATTCTTGTCCTTTCTACATTAGTATTTGTTTTTCTTCTCATAGGATAATAGCAGATAGCAGTGGTGGTGGGACAGAATTAGAGATACAACCCAGCAGGTTGTTTGGGTCAGTGGTTTTCATCAGGTGGTCTTTACCAGGCTCAGCCCAGCTTATTCTGAGTGAATAATCTGATTTTTAGACAACTGTTCAAAAAATAACAACAAAAAAATTTTTAAAATCCGCAAAACCAAAACCAAAACCAGATTAAAAAAAACCACAAACAAAGAAACAAACAAAAAAAACACCAAAAAAACCTCAAAAAAAAACCCCCAAAAAAACCCCAAAACCCAAACCAGTCCAGCAAAATCAAAGCAGAAATAGAACTTGCAGCTAGAAAAGGAGTTAATTGTATAATCAGATGTTTGCTTTTGTGAAGTACTTGTCCTGGGGTCCTGATACTTGGAGATACTCAGGTATTCTGTGAGGTATTTCTCCTTTTTGGGAAAGAACATCTGAGTTTGCAGGAAAGACAAGTAATAATCTATAAGGGATTGTTCTCCCAACTCCTCCTCCCCTTCTTAAAACTTGACCTGTTTCAAATGTCATTAAAAACTACCAGAAATGTGCTTTAGACTCTTCAGTTTTAGGGATAAGGAAATAAATCATAATTTTTTTGCCTTATTATTTTGTGATGTATTTTCCTTCTTCAAATCGTTGCACCTCCCTTGTATCTGTGTAACACCAATTTTAAACTTTTGCAAAAAAACCCCAAACCAATAAAAAACCCCCAATGAGTCTGAACAACTTTAAATAATTTTAATTTAGCAGAAGAAATTAGAAATACAAATATAGGAGAAATAGATTGCACTTTTAACAAATACAATTCTAAAACTCAAATAACCACAACATTCACAGACTTGAATTTCTCTTTTTTGCATGTTAAATGAGACTTCTTAATTAAACACCAGTGTTAGAATATTAATAGATTTTATCTCTCAACTAAATCTAGGAGTTCCTCTTCAAAGACCTCTCCATACCTATATCTATTTTATTCCATGATTGAAATTAGTCTTGAAAACTATTGGCTGTGTGTAAGTAATATCTTTACATAACGTGTTGCATATTCATGTCAAACCCGTGCAGATAAAAATAACTAAGAAAACAAACCATTTGTAATTTTAGAAATAATTTTAAAACACACCTATTAGTTAGAAAATAGCTCAATAAGATGAAATTGTCTAAATTTCTGTCACAACAAAACTATTATATCTATACATTCATAATGTTTTGCCCTCTCTAAAGTAAATTAATAAAGATTCACAAAGTAATACTGTTCTAAAAAAGTAAATTAATAAAGTTCATTGAAACTTCCATTTGGGAAACATCTAAAAGGAGTTCTTTCATGAGATATTTCCCCATGAACAGCCTAAAATTTTCTTTTCATTTTTTTTCCTCTTATGTTTTAATTTCTCCAGATTTTTATCAACTCTGAAATCTCTGATTTGCTTGAAGATTTTCTCCTCCTCTTTTTCAATGAAAGTCTATTTTTGAGGTTTTTAGAGTCATGGAGTTCTATTTCTTTGAAAAACAAATTTTAGATTGAGGCTTAACAGATCTCAAATCCTTGTGTAGAAGTCTGAGACGCTGAGACCTGGTAGCAAAAATATTAGCGAATTTCTGAGAAGAAAAATGTGCAGCTGTACATTTCCTTCTCCTAGACAAACACTGAAATGAAAAATAGGGTTTGTTAAGGACAGCACAATTTGTGCTCTTCCTATTGTGAAATGGCAAGAAAATTCCAAATATATGAAAGACACTGGAAAGGCCATTAAAAAAGAAAGAAAGATAAATATTTAATACTAACTGAAGAAAACAGTAGTTTTGAATGATGGTGGCTTCTAAACCAGTGTAAAAAGAATGTGTGTTGAAAATATTTACAAAATATAGACATGTGCCAATATGATGCATGCATGAATCCATAAAGATAAGCAATTATAAAAAAAAAGAAAAAGAGGAACTGAATTCCATTCATGTATCAATGGAACTAGAGATCACAAAGAAGACATATTAATAATTTTCAGTTTTATGAAAAAAACCAGCAGGAAGCTTGCGCCTAAAATCTTGACAGTGTCAATGTTATTTAATTTTTGAGGATTTGTCTGCATAAATGAAGGTTAACAGAATTCTGAGTTATTTAAAGGCATTTATGATTAATATGTATTGAAGTTCGACAGACAATGATTAAAATTCCAAACTTGTTAGCATATTTACAAGTATTTGGGTTTTGTTTCATGACCCTGAAGATGTTTTTGTACTCACAGAGGTCTATTACTAGAAACAATTATATTTGAATTCTGAAAGTTAAGTAATGTGAATGCTTAATATTTGCAGAAGCTGAATCTTGAGCAATGGCCAGGGCCTGATTAAAAAAAAAAAAAAAAAAAAAACAAACAAACCCCAAACCAAATAATTTAAACTGATTTGAATCCTAAACCCTCAAGTAGCACTCCTAAATTAATTTTGGACTCCAGAATACCAGGTCATGCTTTCAGAGCTGTTGATTTCTCATGGTGTTCATTGAGTCCTACATTTACGAAAACCAGCAGGTGTAAAACATATTTGTTCATTTGGAATTTGATTATTTCCTCAGGACAAATATGACATGCAAGGGTTTTTTGTTTTTTTTTTCCCCTGGTTCTTGTGATAAAAGTGCAGGAACTTTAATGTATGTTGGGCGCTACAAAGGAAGGAAAAGCCTAGGAATTGGAAAAAAAAAGTGGTCTGAAATAAAAATGTTTCAGTGTTTTACCTGCTTCTGAACTGCAAATCTTTTCTCTGAGCTATTCAAGCACACACAAATCTTGCCTAACATTAAACATAAGCTCTTCTCTATTACAACTCTGTCCTGATTATAAACACTTCATTGTTTTGAATTAGCAGACATTAACAACCCAAACCTGTATATTGATCCAAAATTATATTTCTCCCTATTTCATTGTTATGCTTTTACATTATGGACCAGAAGAATCTGAAGAGTTGGTCAAAAAAGAGTTCATCATTCGAAAATCCATTTTGTTTCTGAATTTAAATTGCTGTTAGAGAAAGACGATTAGAAGATTTATGTTATATGAGGTAGTACTATATTTGACATTTCTGAGCCTTGTGAAAATTAAAACCTGACGATTTCTTGGATTCTTTTTAAAACACCACCTTATATATAACATTTTTTTTGGGGGGGGGGGAAATAAATGTGGAGCTAACCATAGCTTTGATTTAGAGTCTACTATGAGGAAAGTCAATAGAGGAAATCTAAAGTTAAAGATATTATGATAATTGAAGAATATAATCAGCATTATCCGCGTAAGATAATAACGCTGGTATTAAGCCATCATACAGTCAGTCCTAGAAGGAATTTTACTCACAGAAACTTAATAGAAATCTCAGTAGGTCAGGAAAGTCAGGGGCTGCATTGTTAGTAAGTGAAAATTCTCTCATTGCTGAGCAGGGGGAATGGAGTGAAAAGTTAACCCATAAGAAAATAATGACTGAGAATCAATAATTCTGTCAGCATATGAACATACTTTCTGCTGCTGGAATTGCTAAACAATATTCAGGTAAGTATTTTCCTGAAAAAATCCTGCCAAAAGCAAAAGAGCTTTAAAAAATGCATTGATAACCGACAGACCTCATTTGTAATGGATTATTCTCCAGATTCAGGAACAATATTTGTACTCATACAGTTTTTATTCATGGAAATGATCACGATTTATCTCACGTCAAACACGTGCTCTTGTTTCTCTGGAAGATATCCTTATTAAATATACTGCTTGGTCTTTATTTTCTTATGGAGACTTAGTGTTCAATTTAATGTTCTGGGGCAGAGATCAAATGATTTGAGGGGTTATTGTGAGAAGAAGAAATTGTGAAGAAATTGTTTACATTAGAATGGTTATAAAAACAAACAAAACCACTGAAACAATGAACTTATGCCAGTGATGCCATCACCATTCACATTTTTCCTCTGAGCTGAAAATACTCCCACAAATAATTTTTGGGTGAGGTGTTCTAGCACTCCTGGTGGGATTCATATGGGCATTTCCATTGTAGGTTTTTACCTGCATTCTGTTTATTAAATAACAATAAACCCTGATTTTAATGCACGTCTAATTTCATCCTCATGTTAATTTCTAAAAGAAGTTGGGTAAACAAAGGGAGCTCAGGCTGACCAGCTGAGATGAAACTTCTACAGTCCAGAAGTTCAAAATACTTTTACTAACTTTAAGCACTGAATTGTAGATATTTTGCATTCTCAGAGTTAATGAGCCAAAAAACCCCAAGATATGATTTTGATTAAGCAAGATCTTTATTCAGGAGCAGCATCACCACTCCTTGTTTTAGAGCAACATCTACCTGTTCTTTAATGATGGTGATTTCTGGGTTGCCTTTTTAAATTCCTTTATTTTCCAAAGCCTGTGATTTGGTAAAAACAGTAAGCTTGGCTGTTTCAGTTGAAATCTTCTTCTGCTAAACACCAAATAATGATTCTCACATTTTGTAACCAGTTTTTTTACCAAGAGTTGTCAAAGCTGAGACAGGACAATGGTTTCTCTTGTTGTCCATTATGGAGAACTGTCCCTGAGTAAGGCTGTTTTACATCCCAAATTTGAAATGATTGTATTCTGGAACTAATTATTTCCTAATACTTGGTATTAGGAAATACTAGTAAAATATTTCCTATTTTACTAATATTTTACTAACATTTTACTAATATTTTACCAATATTTTACTAATATTTTACCAATATTTTACTAATATTTTGCTAACATTTTACTAATTTTTTTTCTAATGTTTTACTAAAATTTTACTAGTAACTAGTAAAATATTTCCTGTTTTACTAATTATGCCGTTGGGGGTGGAGAATGTCTTTTTCACTGTTTTAGTTGGGTTTATAACTTTTTGAGGGTTTATGGCAAAATTCACATTTCCTGAAGTAATAATCTTGACACAGAGGGGAGATAACCAGCTTAAAAATAGGCAAATTTTAATTCAACCTAATTGATAACACAGAACTGCTCACACCAGTGATCTCTCTGTCAGAGATACTCCCATTTAAAATGAATTCTATCAATAGCAATTCCTACTTCAGTAAAAAGATATTTTTGAGGACTAACAGTTTTTCTTTAGCAATTCTTCCCAAGTACAAAAGCTTAGGAAAAAATTCCTAATAAAAATCTATCATGCAACCATTTCTAGTGTTAACAGCAACTTACTGAACATGTAGAAGCCTATCTAAATTATTGTGCATATTACACACACTTTAACAAAGAGAAAAAGTAGCATATCCTGTCAGAGAGTTTATGAGCTCAGAAACAGGCAGAGTCTCCTGGAAAATTTTCTGTTCTGCAGGGCACAAAGCAAGGCAAATTCAGCTAAAAACACATGAGGCTGTCCAAGTCAATAGGTAATTCTTTGATACCATAACCCCTGCAGGATGTCAGTATTTCATTTAGTTTCTCTTAGTCCCACGATTCAGCAAGAGGCTTTAAAAGTGTTTTTCTGATTGAGGTGGTGTCCAAAGGAAAGGGTTTGACATCAAAAAGGGAAAAATGAAACCTGTCCTCAGGGGTTTTGAAAGCCCCGAATAAATACAATATAGTTGGGAAAATGACACAAAAAATGTTTTGGACAGGTATACTTTGGCTTTTTGGTTAATGTTATCACGATGCCAGATTCTTGCACCAAAATCTCAATGGGATACAAATTATTGGCATTTTTTTGCTCTTTACACTCTTTGTGTTGCACCAAACCATATATCCTCATACCTCTGAAACTGAATCTCTGAGTGCTTTAACCCTTTAAGTTGATCAAAATACATTTTTGCTCTCTCTGGAGTTATTTTCCATTTTCCCTGCGTCCTGTATTTACCTCTTGCAGAGCGAAATGATACTCCTTGATTTATCACATATGAAAACCAAACAGCAGAAAGGTGAATCCATGATAAAAAGGAAAACAAAAACAAACCCACACTTCTGTTTTCTGAAACTGCTTATTGCCAATAAAAAGAAAAGGTTAATTTGGCAAACCACAGGCAGCTGTTTCCATATTTCATGAAAACTTTTCAGGTAGAATATGCTACCTATATAGCCTATGACTTCCTTTACCAAGGGGAAGCTTGTATAATTGTAATGAAAGCTCTATTTATAAACTGGAAGTAATAAATTGCTAGTGAATGAATTAAAAGGATGACTGAACAAAAATGAAAGGAAATCCTCTATCATACCTCAAATATCTGTACCAGATGCAAATATTTCCCAAATTTTTCACTACATGACATCTGGAAATTAATAATTCAGCCATTTCTGGGCATATCTTCATGGCATTAAGGACACCTAAAACATGAAGGTCATATCTTTTCCCATTCCACTAAGGTGCTGGAGATTCTCATGAAGTAAATAATTCAGCAAAGGCAGAGGAACATATTTCCACTTTATTCTAAGAATCAACTCTCGAGATATTTGAAGAGGGGTTAATTTTTTTTTTTTTTATTGTTTGGTAGTTTGTTTTTAGCATTGAGCATGTGACTGAAAAAAAGAGGTTTTCAAATGTTCTCTGATAGGAAATACAGAGAAAAATAAACATATTTCTTTTATGTACTTATTTTATTTTGTTTTCCTAATACCACATTAGGGCAAAGACTCCTTAGAAAAGGACTATAAAATGCTATTCCATGTTAGCCAACACCAGTAATATGAACAGAAATGTGATGTCCAAAAATATTATTATGTCAGAAATTATTCTTGGAAATTCTTTTCTAGCACCAGTTGTTAAGACTGGGATGGATTTTTCAAATCTTATCATGACAGTAATTGTGCAGCTTCCAACCGAGTTTCCTAACATCAGGTTATAGTGCTATGAGTGCAAAATGGAAATAATTTTATTTAATACCATTGAACTATCAATTTAATATTACTTTTTGTGTATACTTCAGCAAATCCTTTCACAATTTCAACTCAGAAACGGCTCCATTTTCCTTCTAAGAGGAAGCTATTATTCATAATTGCTTGGTGAGGATTAAGTAGTTAGAATTTGCAGAGCATCCTGAATTTGTGACATTTTTCAAGCACTTGAATATGATAATATTAAGATATGATTTCCTTGCAGAGCTCCATACTGTGGATTTGCCTTTCAGGTTCTCATTTCTTCCATGCTGTCTCTGCTTCAATTGTGAAAATTAAGTGTTCTGCTACACAAATGATGACCTTGCCAACCCCATTTTTAAATACACACAATTCTGAGCCAGGACCTGGTAAGGACTATCTCAACAATACAAAGAAAAAAAAAAAAAGAAAAAAAAGAATGGGTGGATGGCTTGAGCAGAAGGAATCTTGCATATTCTGTTGCTTCAGCGTTATCTCACAAAGGTTTATATTAAAAAGCCTTTCAGGCTGTTCTTCCAGGCCTTTTCACTGGTGCATGGTTATTGGATCAACCTGAAAGAAGCACTCTGGTCCATTTATTCCCTGTCCTGCCTCAAAAGGTTACTCATTCCCGTAGAGCATCAGTGAAATATGGACCCAGAAAGCTCAAACCCATGGACACTTTGCTGATTATCAGATGTTTTAAGCATCCTTTCTTAAGATTAGAATGTGTGCAGCAAGAATAGTCATACTGAATATGAATTGAAGAGTGAAAATCTGCTCAGCAAAAGACGTGGAAAGGACATGCAATGAGAGACAAGTCAGTGAAAAACAAAAATGCTGCTCAGAGTTGAGCTTTTATAGCTTTTATAATTAAAGTCAGCTACAGGAACAGTTTCTAGTTCACTTTTTCGCTAATTATTCAAATGTGTACAATAATCAAAAGTAAATTTCAATTACTTATTTGTGTTCTGTCTGATCTATTGCAGCTCGAATTTGAATGCCATCACCACAGAAGAGATGCTCTCCACTCTCATAAAACAGGACTTCATTCACTACATTGTAATTTGAAATTTATTAGTGTTATGATGACTTTGTATTTATTTTGTGATTGCTACAGAAAGAAAATAAGTCTTGGCAGCCTATTAAAAAAAAAAAAAGACTATTTAAAATTTTCTTTATATTCAAAATAGGCAACTGAAATTCAGAGAAGATCTGGAATACAGAATCATGAAAGTATACAAATACCAAAGGACAGAAATCCAGATCCACAGAAACCAACAGGATTCAAATTTGAAAGTAAAAAAAAATAAATGCACTCAGGTGCACTCAGGGTCACAGTAGTCACCACCTCATCTACTTAATGTAGGAATGCTAAAGTAAAAGTCACTGTAGTTTTGAAAAATGACAGCCGAAGCCATCCACAGTGACCAGAAAGGGAACAGTGGCACTTAAAATACTCACTCTGCTGACTGCAGAAGATAAAAACTTCCCTTGACATGAAGTTTCTAACAAAACCTACTTACAAGTCACAAAATTAAAATTTTGTGAAAAAGTTATGATTTTCTTAAAGTTTGCCTTAAAATGAAACAACTGGTAAATAATGTATTTCCCCCTTCTTTTCTTCTAAATTTTGAAAATATTTTTATTTTTTATTTAGTCCAGGTAAATACCTAAATGAAAAACTAATGTTAAGTTTTTGCTTTTCACTCAGGATAAAGTTTTATGCATGATGGAAAAGAAAATGTTTTCTCAGGAGGAAAACTTTCCATTTAGCACAAAAACAACAATGAAAGATTAAAGGAATTTCCTAACAGGATTTTTATTTTGTACATCTGCAGAAATACATAAGCATGCACTAATGTTGTCAAGACTTTGATTCAGGAATCCTAATTAATTATATGCCATCATATTCAAATGCACATGGTATTTGAATGCACTTTATTTTTGGTGATTCTTGTATTTTCTTTGTGTGAAACTGCATATTGAAATAACGTATTTGGGCTTTATCTTGTAAAATTATTTTTAAAAATTTTTAATTCAATATTCTCCAAATAAATGATAGATCATGTGAGTGACTTGAAGTGGGACAGGAACAATAGTCTAAAAGATCTGAACAGTTTTTTATACTATTAGGAATTGGTAAATTCTTGCATTTCTTGCAAATATGATTTAAGCCTGTGTTAGCAGAATTCCCACACTTATCTCATTTTCTCTCAGGACCTTCCTTCAGAGATGAATTTTTTTTTTTTAAGAATAATGTTAATTTATTCTGTACCCTACAGTGTGGAATACTTAATTGTTTGGGTTTTCTTTCTTTTAATTTAAAAGGACAAACATAAGCAAGAAAATATTTAAAAAACAACTTTTAAGGCAAAATCTCTGTCAGTTGAGCATTGACAGCCTCAGTTTGCAGATGATCCAACTCCTCTGTGGCATCACTTAATTATGAGGAGAAAGTTGCTTTAGGAATAGGGTCCCACTTAAAAGAATTTCACCCACATACTGATAATGGAAATGAATAATTATCAGAAACGCGTGTGATTCTCCAACGAAGACTAAATCTGGGAAAAATCAAATGGATATTTTTCTTAATCTCAATTTTCTCAGTGCAAGCTAGAAAGGCAAAAATAGTGATCTTGATATGCAAAATTTTGTAATCACACATAATTTTTAAGGTAAAAATGTTACTTACAATACCAGCATAAGAGCCCTTGCAATATTCTGTCCTCTTGACAGCTCTAACAGGTCTGACTTTTGGAAGCACAGCTCTTTGCCCTTGCCATGTAATTTGTGAAAGTGCATGCAGTTATGCAGGTTACTTTTTAGTCTTATGGAATCCAACCTTCCAGGTGAGGAAAAAAAATGTGATTGACGAAAAAAAAAAGTGAGAGAAAGGCAGCTCCTTAATAGTCCAAAGAAATAGCATTTTCATGACCACTTGTCTGAAAAGTCATTGCCCACTTTGAGGACTACCTGCCACTCTTTGTGCCTGTGCTGGATTACAGGTAAAATATAGTGCTTTTCACATCAAAAAGCCCATTTGCAGCGTGGGATGTTTCCAACTTGCAGCATGCAAGTAATAAAACAGAGTGTTTGAATTCCCAACAGTTTGGTGGTTGGGTTTTTTTGTTTCTTTCTTGATTTTTTTTTTTTAATTTGTTTTTTGTTTTGTTCAGTTTTTTGTTTTGGTATTTTGTTATTGTTGTTGTTTTGGCTTTTTAGTTTTGTTTTGTTTTGGTTTTGTCAGGGTTTTTCATGTGTGTGTGGGGGGGGTTTATTTTGTTGGTTTTTTATTTATTTTTGGTGGGGTTTGTTTGCTTTGTTTGGGTTTTTTTTCCTATGTTTGTTTGGGTTATTTCTGTTTGTTTGGTGTGGGGTTTCTTGGTTCTTTTGTTTGTTTGTTTTTTTGTGGTTTTTTCTTTGTATGTTTAGGGGTTTTTGGAGTTTTTTTATAGATATTAGGACACAAGAACCTGGAGGTGAGAGTTGCTTCAGTAATCAAGAGGTCAGAATAACAGTGGGGATGTGCTTAGACAGGATCAGTGCAGGGAATATTTCTGCTAGTGAATTTTAGCAATGTTCTTTTTTTCCCCCTTTTCTCCCTAGAATTTATGAGTTAAGCTAAGTCAGAGAAATGAAAGACAAAAGTGTAGGAACAATGTCAAAGTTTCACGAGGTGAAGTCAGACTCCTCTATCTTGTTGTGAAGGGTTCTGGGGACAGATTGAAATGATGTCCAGCAGCCAATCTATGGTATAAAAAAAGATTTAAACTCCCCCAAACAATCCACAATAAAACAGACTAAACAGAGGGGATATAACTGCAGACACGGAAAAAAGATTTGCAATAAAATCCATGACTGGATTAACAAAACTCCTGGAGAAAATCTCATGAAAAAGGCTTTTCCACCTCTGAAACCCCAAAAATGTGAATGTTTCTGCTGAACAGCTCTCTCTAAATAGTGGGAGAAGGTTGCTGCATCTCACCCCTGAGGGAGGGTAAATGAGGTTTTTGTTAATATATCCCTTGGGGTGGATTGGAGTGAAATGACTTTGAATGGCTGCAGTTTATTTCCGAACTACTTGTTTGTGATGGAAAGGAGTTATGAAGCCACTTTGGTTATTATTTATAGAGATAGGAGATTTCAAGAAATTATACGTTGGAAGGAGAGGAGAGGAGAGGAGAG
>VZRM01002248.1:360279-391003 GCA_013397955.1 Grantiella picta | reverse complement strand
AGGAGAGGAGAGGAGAGGAGAGGAGAGGAGAGGAGAGTCTGAGTATTTTTACCTCCAAATGAGAAACAAACTTGTTTTCACTCTCTGCTGTCCCAAAGTCCTTTGCAAAAGTAAAAATGTAGCAACAAATATGCATCATACTAATACAGATAAATATAAAGGGCATGATCTTCTGATTCATCCTTTTTAAGTCCTGGGAGGTGATAGAAGTTTTACTTGGATTCTGCATACTCTGATCCAGCCAATTTATAGTTACTATCAAGTATTTTTCATCAAAAAAAACCTATACCATTTAGTGATTGGGGTGATTCAGTCGACAAAGTGCTGCTTTTGCTGCTCTCAGAGAACAAAGTGGTACCTAATTGATAACCTGGAGAGGTTTCTGCACGGAACTCCTGTTAGGATGCAATCAGATATGACAAAAACATCTGCCTAATGGAAAAAAATCTGTGATTTTCTCTAAGAAATAGCAATTTGCTTTATCTTTACTTGTGGGGAAAGAAGCTGCTAGGATTAAGACATCTCTCATTTTGAAATAGTCAGTTCTAATTTACTGAAGTGATGAGAACAGGCCGTTGAAAAGTCTCTTTGCTTCTTTATCCTTGCACAGACAAAGTTTTGCACGGTCTGTGCTCCATGATGATACCACAAAATTTGGTTTTTTTGAGACCCAGGAACATGTTTTTTTTTAAGCTAATTTGAGTTTGTACCTCATCCTGTGATCTGCAAATATCAGAAAAGCATTTTGTTGAGCATTTCTCCTTTTCTGCTTGGAAAGTCAGCGACAATTTCCTTTAGGACTGAAGTGGGAATATCAGGGTATGCTGTCAAAGTGGTGCTACAGAGAGCTTAAAAATAAGTGCTTAAAAGAAGAGACAATGAACAAAAAAAAAAAAGAAAATATAAAAATGTTCATAAACTCTTTCTCACTCAGCGCTCTACCCTTATTTTCCATTCTATGTATGGATTTTGTTTAGCAAAAATCTTCTAAAGTTATTTTTTAAAGCAGGTACTCTCTTTTTATGTCCACATCATACAAAGCTTGCTAAGGCATATGCACATTTTCATAATTCCAGCCCGTTTAAGTAGATAAGTTATTTCCACAAACAGTTTTCCAACTCTTAATATCACCCTTAGATTAGTCTGTGTTATTATAATGTCAGCCTTTTCCAGAAAATGCTAAATATTAACCCTTTCTGTCAGTGTGCTGGAACTAATAGATATTCAATCTCTTAAGAGGCTAAGGTGTTCTCTCAGAAAAACCTAGATATGGAGACAATACAGCAGTAAAGTCAATACCTTCTCGTGGAAAAAAAATACAGACTGCAAACTGCTGTAGAGATGCTTAAATAATGTTGCCATGAGTCTTAAGGATGATATCAGAACTCAGTTCAGAGTTCTAAAAGGAATGGAATGAGTAAATGTAACTTCATTGGCAGGTAAATCCACAGAACATTTCCTGCTCTTTCTTTTGCGATTATTGGTTATTTTCCCTTGGTGTGTCTGCAAGACAGCAGCAACAGGAATCTCAGCTCAGGTGGAAAACAGGTGGATTTTGGCTGGTTAAACATAATGCAGGTTGTGGATAAACTTGCCAGGGAGAATCCTGGACTCAGTGGAATTTTAGCTTGAAAAAAGTTTATCAGTTATTTTTAAAAACCATGAAAATCTCTTATTGAGCCCAAAATCAAAAGAAGTGAGAGATAAGTAAGTTTTAGCTGGCTGATATTTCAAACTGAGTGAGGAGAAGGGCATAAAAATATCCCAATGCCCCTGTCACCACCTTATCCCTTCCCAGCTCAGAGCAGCTCCAGCAGGAGCATCCTGAGCTGCTGCCAAAGGCTCCAGCAGAGCAGAGGCTGAAATCTGAACCCTCTACTTCCTGAACTTTTTAAAAAAGCCCTTGAAACCCCATGATAATAGAGTTTTGCCAGCCAACACATCTCAGTCCTATTCTGCAAATGATCTCTCAAAAACTCTCTTTAAACCCCCACCAGTCTGCCATCAGGTCTTTGTCTTTTTCACCAAGTCTAAAGTTAGTCCCACAGAAAAAAAAAGAAATAACAGTTCATGCACAGCCAAAAAAAGCCTTCAGGAACTCCCTGACCTCTTTTTTTTTTTTTTCCTTTTATTTAGGCTCTTAATTCTGTGCCTTCCTTAGTTATTTTGTGGATTTATCCCTTAATAAATAGCTCTGAACCTTTGTCACCTTTGAACATGCACCTACACTGCTTAATTACTTTTCTCTCTTGGAACCCATTCATTAACACTGGATGGGAAGTTATGAAATACAGAGAAAATGTAAAATTGGTTTTGCAATGCGTCACAGGCAGTTTGGTGTCAGGGACCTACAAACAGGTTCTGTGAAACAAAAAATAATTACAGGAAGATGAATGTTAGCAGAACAAGAGATATAATTTACAGAGTTATTTTGAAGGGAGAGTATTTGAAGATCAAAGAGCTGATCCTTAACAGCTTTTAATATAAGAAGGAAAAACATCTATTTCCTTTTTAAGCATTTATATTTTAATTATAGTGCCTAATGCAGAAAGTTCTGTTATTTTTCCTTAAAAATAAAATAACAATTGTAACTGCAAGTAATTTTCTTCGGGGAAAAAAAATGGGAAAAGGAAAAGACATTGTCAGCTACTATCAAAGTGATTTTTAATCTGTGAAATCATCCCTGCCTGCCATGTCAGATCTACTTTTTTTCATTATCAAATACTGCTAAAATATGCTGATCTTCAGCATTAAGACAGGCAGTGCCTGATAGTAGAGACAATCTCTGGTGCAGCAATGCATTAATAACCTCAGGTGTTTCCTGTGCATTTTGCCAGCATCCCTACCTTAAAAAAAATTAACATTTTCTCTTGGTAACCATTAACACAGATTCTAGCTACTTAAAACCACACATACACCTCTTGAATCCGCTGTATATACACTCTGACACTGCAAGGTGTCCTTCTGAAACCCACAGTCCACTCCAAACAATGGAGTTTGCTCCCAGTTTTTCAGACCAGAGGGTAAAAGAGTTGTTTTACCATTCAGGTCACACCAGAGAAAATTTTCCGTTTTTCCCAAGTTGTAGATAACTTTAGAGATGGAAGTAGCTGCTAACCTCAGTGAAAATCTGAAAATTCTGGGGAAAAACAAATAGATCGGTAGATAGATAGATAAATATTAATTAAACCTTCCTTAAAGTGGTTAATCTGGCTACATAAAAACTACTCCAGAATTAGAGGGTTTTCATTTTACCACATAACTCACATAAGATTTTTAAACTGCATAGGTAGGCAATGAAAAAAGGTGGTAATGTTGTACAACACCATGATAATTATTGTCAAATTCTATGAAGCTGCTGATCAGTTTGAGCCTGCACAGAGGCAATAAAGCCTGAATAGTGCATATATTGTGGAAAAGTGAGGAAAAAAAATTTTTTCATTGCTCAAATATGTACTGAACTAACTCCAAAGGTTAAAATGTCTTGTTTTGACCTATAATGCCATCCAAAAACACTTAAAAAGTCAAGGAAAAGTAATAAAAAAAATGAAAAAACCCAGATATATATTCTATGATAACTAAAGAAGTAAGAAAAGACTATGTGTGGCACCAGATAATTTGCTGGATCTTGTGGGTTTTTGGAGGGGGTCAAGGAAGAAAGACACAGCACATTTCAGGGGAAAAAAAAAAAAAGAAAATTCCTGTTTATGACCTCCCAAAGAGTTGAATGCTCAAATCCTTGATTCCTTTACTCAGTAGTTTAGGACAACAAAAAAAAAAAAAAAAAAAAAAAAAAGAAAGGAAATAAAAATGTGCCAAATCAAAGCTGACCAAAGTAACTTTCATATCTTTTTATTCCATACCTGGCAACATGCTGTGATTGCCTATTATTTCAAAGGTGTGCAAACACACAGCTGGTGGTTAGTATTGCCTGAAAGAGATTTTTATCCCACAGATATTTTATTTACTTATTGCTGGCATCAAGAGCATCCCCTGTGCTCGGGGCTGACTGCTGTTCTGTATTTCATGCATGGGCAATTAAAGCTGAACATCCTCCATTACAGGCCTCACAAATGGATGGAATAGCTGACAATTCCTGCAATTTGTCTTCATTTCCTGAAGCATTTCCCATTTAGCACTGCTAAAGGGGCTGTACACCTAAATATTTAGGCACTCTATGATTTCCAGAATTGTGCAGGTGAGTAAGGGAGATTCAGGCTGAGAGTGAAAGGTTATTTCTTCACAAGTTTTATTCAAAACAAGCTGCTTTTTGCGTTGTTCCTTTCACCTCTGCCACCTTGCTTTTTGGCTATTAGGGTTCAGATTTTTGAAATCAGATTATTTATTAACTTTATAAAGTAGGTGCTCTGTGCCTCCTTTCTGTGTTGATACCACAATATCTCACTACCTTTGGGTTATGTATGATGGTCAGAAGGTGCAGCACTGACACACACACATGTTTCTGAACATAAATACATGGTGTGCTGCTTTACGTCTCTTTCTGGCATAAAGGAATGTATTAGCAGAGGATCTAAACAAAAATTCCTTCTAAATTGTTCGCCATTAAGGAACAGCCAATGCTTTCTGTTCATTTTTGCAAGCTTCCTTCAGTCTGATGGGCAGTTTTCATTTGGGGATATTTTCTGGGATCTCTCTTTGCTCCTTGCTTTTCGAGTTCTGAAAGAGAGGGTGCTGGTTTCAGAAATTTGCAGTCAACGTCTGGCAGGGGAAACCGAAACACAGGGAGGGTGAGGTGATCAGTGAAGGAGCACTGAGCTCTTTGCCGTAACACACTTATAGCAGAGCTCACCTTGGAATGCTGCATCTCTTCTTTACACAGTACAGTGACAGTTTTACTGTGGGTTGTTTGCTGTGGGTCAGAGGATGGGCTGGATAAACTCCAGAAGTTTATTCTGGATCTCTGAATTGCCTCATGCCATTGCACCACGTTGTGCTACTTCACTTAGCACTTTCTGCATCACCTTTTTATGCTGTTAGAGGAGGAGAGACGAATAGATCAGAGACTCACTGGTAAATTCCCCAAGTGTGTTCATGATTTCAATGATTTTTTAATTTTTAGGTATATTGTGAACAGGGACTATGATTTAAAATGCAGGTTTTTGTTTTTAAAAAATTATCTTTGTCTATAATGAAATTGTTTAGCAGGTTACTAATAGGGCAGTAAAAAGTGTTCAAAAGGAGGTATTAGATGGCAATGTTTATCAGTTACAAAAATCAGTAGGAAGAAACAATTAAAAAGTAAGTGTGACTACGAGAAGGATCTTCTTTCTTCTTTCTTCTTTCTTCTTTCTTCTTTCTTCTTTCTTCTTTCTTCTTTCTTCTTTCTTCTTTCTTCTTTCTTCTTTCTTCTTTCTTCTTTCTTTCTTCTTTCTTCTTTCTTCTTTCTNTTCTTCCTTCTTCCTTCTTCCTTCTTTTTCTTTTCTTCTTTCTTCTTCCTTCTTCCTTCTTCCTTCTTCCTTCTTCCTTCTTCCTTCTTCCTTCTTCCTTCTTTTTCTTTTCTTCTTTCTTCTTTCTTTCTTCTTTCATTCTTCTTCTTTCTTCATCTTATTTCTTCTTCCGCCATCTTCTTCTTCCTCCTTCTTCTCTCTTCCCAAATGTTGAGAAGAAAACCCAGTCGGTATGATGTTCTGAGCTCAGTGATGGGAAGGGAGCAAAGAAAGGGAGTCTTTACAAAAAAAGGAAAACATTTTGCCAATTTCCTTTCTGCTTTTCTGAGCAATCATTACTTTCTCTGCATTGTTGTAGAACACAAAATCCGAACACAGCTCCACTCGTTTTGCTGGTAATTTTTTCATGTGTGCAGCAATAGATAACAGAGTGAACTAGTTACTGGTAGAAGACTTTGGGATGTCCAGTTGAATGAAGACAGTTTGATGAAATATCTTGCTAGATTGAAAAGTAAGGAAGAATGAGGACTGCACACTACAAAAGCAGGATTCTCTTGGAGATGGAATGGCCTGTGGGCTCTCTGAAACCTCCTCGCACAGAAAATGGCTTGATACAACAGAAAATTTTAAAAGTGATTGTAGGTAGGGCAAAACCAGTGGAAATCAGCCTCAGCAGAGGCAAGGGAAGCATTTTTAGCACAAAATCAGTGAAGGGTGGCTACTGGCACCCAGCCTGCAGCCATTTATCATCCCATTTGATTTTGCTGCTCTGTCCTGGACGTCTCGTTTCATCTTTCTCTCATTTGGCTTTAGCTGAAGTTTCCCAAATCATTAAACTTTTGTGGTGCTTAGCTGTTTAGAGAGCATGGATGGATGAGACTAGAAACTGATGGGGAAACTCAACACAAAATCCATGAGTGGCAGAGCAATAGGGAGGCTGTATTTTGGCATTTCTTTGTGCAGAGACACCGAAATGTCAGCTAAACCCACAGTCTGACTCTGGGAGGTTTATTGTATGCTGGTTACCAGCATAAAATGCCAACAAATCCTATCTGAAAAATTAAAGTGTTACTTCTGCTTTTGAAAATTGCCCAGGAAATAGCCATGATTTTGTATATATATTTGCTTTTTGTGAGGGCTTGTCAAGAAATGAATTTTTGCTCAATTGCAAGCTTCTAACTCAAATAATCCTCTTCAGTCAGGAGAATTTTGGTTTAATTTTTCCTTTTTGGATCACAATATTTCTTACACCCTGAACCCTTGGTCTTCCTCCCCCCACCATTTCCCCAATTACCACTCCAGTGAGAACAAACCGATTTGTTTTGTTGCGAGCTCTCTGTGATTATCCTCCATGGGCATGCATGTGAGCTCAGCCAAGCCACGAAAAAACCTGATAAATGAGCCATTTATTTGATACAGTAATAGTCAGATTTATCAAAGGCTGTGCATTGGCTCCACTACAGATGTATTAATCAGAAAGCTGGAGCTGAACTTCCTCAAGGTGACAACTCAGGAGGTCCTTCCTGAAAGCCTATTTTCTTCTGTGCTGGGTTTAATGCTTGGGTAATTGTAATCTCTTGAGGTCAACTTTTAGGCCACTTTGAAAAGACTTTATATTCACCTCAGATATTTTTTTTTTCCAGGCAGCATTCAGGTATTCTTTGGGCTTTTTCCAGCTGAGTGTTTTCCTGGACATAGGTGAAACTTTCTGAGTGTCTTTGTCAGCATTTGTCCTCTTAACATGCAATTTTAAAAAGGGATGAGGAATTAACATAGGATTCAAAAGGAGGGATGTGCTTGCACAAACTTTGATTTGGCAGATTTTTTTTGATACCCACATGATCAAAACCCCTTCCTGAGTATTTTCAGACCATCAGGAGGGGTGTCTTCATAGGTGGTACACTGAATTTTTTTAGCTCCTTCTTTTCAAATGGATGGAGGAGCTTGTGTACCCCACCCATTGTGGTTTCTCTTTAATTTTGGGAATGTTGAAAATTTTCTGCTGGTTTGGAAAGGAATGATATATCTTAAAACTGGTGAAGGAGAATAACCTTGCTTAGTTGTGTTTTTCTAATATTTTTATTTGGTTTTTTTTCTTTTTATTTTTTTTTTGCTTGGTTTTTTGTTTGTGTTTTTGTTTGTTTTGTTTTGTTTTGTTTGCTTTTATTTTTGGGGGTTTTTATTTACCATAAGAATCAATAAATAAACTGATAATTTAATATAGGCATCAATTCAAATGCTGATCCTAATTTTGCCTTCTGTTGTCCTATATCGGTATTTTTCTTAAATATACTAAGCTTGACATGGAAATATACCATAAACTGAATGCCTTGAAATATGACTAGGGGAAAATCAAATACTACATATTAGGAAAACAATTTTATTATTTTATAATAAAATACTCTAAACTAGTACATGATTGATATGGGACCATCACCATATTTTTAAAACAGAGAAAAACCTGTTTATTTTGTTTTCTGCATGTAATACCTGCAATTTTTGTCATTGTAGAAGGCAGTCTGACTTTTCATTCCAGTTATGAGTATCAAGTATCGACAGCAAATATGGAAATATGATTTGATGCTGCAATGAGAAAGCAGTATTGAATTATTCCTCTTTTTATGGGCTGTGTATCATCCTGACTCATTCTGCTACATCAAGTGAAGAGTTGAAGAAAAACATTTCTTTCTGAAAAAAACCTCACCATTCAATACTTATGTACTCTGTAATGTGACAAAACTCTTATTAATCCTCTTTAATATGATGCAGCTAAAGGAAGAATACCTGCAGCTGAGTTTATTAGGTGAAATATGGAGTTTTAGGGACAATCTTTTTTGATAAGTGTCTTTTGGCTTCTGTTTCCCAAAGTGATATAATATTTATAAACTCAGGTATGTGTTTGCCTGGATTCAGATAGAGATGTCAAAATTTGACCAAGAAGAGAAGTTAACTTTCAAACATTCTCACCTTGACATAAATGTGCTATTGCCAACGGAATGCAACATTTAATCATATTCTATCATAGTACATAATATCATTCAGAAAGTAGTTTAAGAATATGAAGGCACTACTTTTAGAGAATAAATTGAACCACAATATAAATGAATAGTCATTAGGACTATATCCAAAAGAGCAAATTAAAGCCTAACTCTCAAATGTGGGATATGAGGCATGTCAGTCTGAAACTGTGACTTCAAACCTTCCCAGTCCCTCCTTAACCTGTCAACACTTTGATTAGAAAGTGTTAGAAAGTTAGAAAAAATTAGAAAGATTTCTTTGTAAGGCTGGCTTTCTGATTTTAACCTGCGTTAAAATCCTCTTTTCAAGCGCTACCTAAGCTCCAATGAGGTAAAATTCAATTATTCAACTTTTTGTAGAGCTGACTTGAAGGCACCTGTGTCTTCTATTGGGGCTTGCTTTGGTTTTTAATATGCAGATTTTTATCTGATTAATAAAAGCATTTTCCATTTTAATCTGGAGTTTGCAGCCAGACAAACTGAAGCATCAGAAGAGAAAAATATTGTCCATGTAACCCAGAAAGACAGCAGCAGAATATGATGTACAACACTTGTTGTCCACTGTATAGGAGCATTTCTGTCCCTTGCACACAAATCAGGTACAATAATTTGATTTTTCCTACCATGGGCACTGTAGCAGAACATATTTCAGAGATAAGTGTGACAAGTGTAGCTCTGAAACTGCAAACTGTAGTTAACAAAAGCTGTGTTTTCCTTTGAATTTAACTTGTTTAAAGGTAGTTTGGTTTTTTTTTTTAAGAGCCTGTATCTGAAGGGCAAAGCCTATACTCAAAATGGTTTGTTAGGTAACTAGTGAGCTGATAACTGGGACCAGAGTGATTTAATGTCTGCATTAATTGTACAGACAGGGGGATTGGGGCATCCTCAGGTTTTTTGCAGGTGACACCAAGCTGAGGTGCAGTGACACCCCTGAAGGACAGGATGACCTTTGGGGTGACCTCATTGTGGCCTTCAGTGCCTGAAGGAGCTGTGAAAGACATTGCCAGACAGCTCTTGAAGCCCAAAAGCTAAAATTATATTGTTCTTTGTAATCCTCATTGACATTTTCACCGAACTTGCTAATGGACTTTCACAGACCAGTAAGAACTTTGAGACTTTGGCCAAAGTTTTCAACTTTCACTGCTAAGCTGCAGAGGAGTGGCACCACCATTCTGCAGGAAGACCATGACCTTCTGTTTGGCACAAAACCATCGTAATAGTATTTGCTAGCCAGAAGCAAACACAATCCTCTGTGTTGAGACTTGCTAAATAAACTTTTCTTCTTTTTTTCTTTTTCTTCTTTCTTTTCTTTCTTTTTTTGCTAGACATTTTGGTCTGATCTTCATACACTAACCAAAGAGAAATTCAAGTGAGCATTTTTTCCTATCACCTTGAGCAAATTAGCTATGTAATGATAGCTGTCTCCAAAGCAGGTGAGATGAATAAATCGTGAGTGACCCATGCCGAGAAGCAGTGCATTCTCTCCCATGGCTTGTGCAGCTTCAGCACCACCTCTGTGCACTAAAGCTGAGCACTCACCCACCAAAATTCACCCAAACTGAGTGATTTCCTGCCATCCTCAGATATTTTTTAAATCCTTTTGGTCTTACTCTGAAGCTCTAAAATCTCATGGAGGAAGAAACATAAATGGCAGAAATGGCTGAAAGGCATTTTTTTTCAAACTTAACATGCAATTAACATTACATTTTAATGTTTCAAGTATTGGCTAAAAATTTGTCTTGCTTAGCTGATGGATTGATAAATTGAATATAAAATGTACATATTTGAAAAGTTTCTTCTTCCTGTAATTCAGCATCGTCCTTCAAACAACCTGACATGTAATCACAGAGAATTTTCACTAGTGACTGCACCTTTAACTTCCAATTATTCTAACTATGATAAGCCTCTGCATTGTAAAGCTCTGGAAGTACTTAATATTATATTATTTAACTAACTGTGCTTAAATCATAAAATGGTCTACTTTAACCTCAATAATCAAAGATGTCCAAAGTTAAAGCTGAGAATGAAGGGTACAACAGAACATGAAAAGATCATTCTTGCAAGACAAAAAAAGAATTTTCATTTCTTCCCTGAACTACTTCATTTAATTTTTATTTTAAATCAGACAGTAGGTGAAATGGCACACCTAGGCACATGAAATACATTGAAAAATATATGTGCATATACTTAAATAAATAATACAAGTTCTGTGGAAAGAAGAAAATGAGGACCCATGATTACCGCTGTAATTTTGGTCTGTCTGCAAGAAATCACATCTTGGGATGTGAAGCCTAGTTAGATTGAAGGTGGTGACAATGAGTTACAACTTAGCCAAGAGTTCTGTGATTCTCTAAAAATTTTGTAACGAGCCATGCTTGATTAGTCAACGAGTGTTTGGCCGTGATATTTTAGCTGGTTTTGAGTTAGATCTGTGTTGGCTGGATGTCCATAGAAAAGCCTGGGAAATGACCTCACTGCACCTGCAGAAAGGAGCTCCATGTACTCACACCCCTTAGAGAGCTCAGTCAATAGCTGAAGAGCAAAATTAAATAAAGAATTGTTTAGTGGTTATCATATAACTAGAGATGAATTGGACGTCATAGAGTGGGAAAGATCTCTTGGGAGAATTAAGTGTCAAAAACCTACACATCCCAGAAAAATTGATAAATACATTGCAGGTGCAGAAAGGGAGCCACTTCATGGGTTTGTGTACCCCAGAAAACTCAATCAGTGGTAATTGTCTTGCCAGGACAGCACATTTAATAAACCAATGTTTGGCTGGATAAAATTTGGGTTATCCATTAAACAAAGATAGATGAGATGCTCTGGTAGTAATTAAAAGAAACAAAGCACCATGATGCAATAAATTAGGCAGTTTTTTTGGGGAGTGTCTATAAAAATATCTTAGATGTTACAGTGTATATAACTGCCTGAACGTTGTTGTTTCTTTGAACATATCTATGTTGAATAAATTCCCAATATGTTCCCAATTTTGACTCAAAATTTTTGTTAGGAATGTTCATCTTTTTGCAGTGAGATCTAAAACTCTTTGTTTCTGTGGGTAGGAGGAAAGGCCAGAGTGATGAGCTGATCACAGCTTGAAACAGTCAGAAATAAAGTAAAAACCCTCAAAGATCCAGAGGAAAATAAACATTGATACCATGAGGTGAGGAAACCCTGAGAAAGAAAGCAAGGAGGGGAAGGAAGATCACAGTTCAAGGTGGAGATTTGGCTCATTCCAAGGTGCAGCAGAAATTAATCTCTGCCTGTCTGAGAGCCTCAGCAGCAGAGATTTAGTGAGGAATTGAACAGAGGGTTGTGGCCACTCTGCTGGTTTAACCAATTAGCCACATCTCATCATTACCTGTGGTGCTCATAAGACACTGTTCCATGCTCATGATTGCCCTTTCAAGCCACTGATCCCAATGAAAGGTACTCTGTAAAAAAAAATGCATTTCTGAGGTATGCAACCTGACCATAAATTGTTTTTTTTTTTTACCTGTTCATTAGCTGTAATTTGCATTGCCAATCTTCACAAGGCTCATTATCTAGACCTTATTATCACTGTAATGATCTTGGCCGTAAACTTACCTTTCTTCTGTGTAATTTATCCTTGCATTTCTTTTTAATTTTATTTCTTTCTTCTGACCTCCTGGAAAAAGAGGAGACTTTTCTTTGAGAGCTTTTCTAAGATCTGGTTGTAAGAAAAATAGTGTTTCCTATATCTATTTGACAAATGCTGAGTACTTTATGACCTATAAAAATTTTGAGTTTGACTTGAAGGACATAAATGACTTCACTGAAGCCAAAGGAAAAATAATCCTTTTTTAAACTGCTTTGCATTTTTGGACTGCAAGCAGCATTCCTAGGATATTTGTCAAGTAAAACACTTCGCATTTTGGAAGTTACATCTTTCAGAATGCCTATGCAGATAATGTAGCTGCAGCAGGAAGCTCTGTGTTAGCCTTGTATAGAGGATGTCAGAACAAAAAACAATTTATTTCTGCTCTCCTTTCCTGGAAAAAGAAAGGAAAAAATATGCAGATGAAGAAAATATCAGACTTTGAAAAGAGCTTATATGAGGAGTTAAAATATATTAGGACTTTTCAGCCTGGGGAAGACAACTGATGTGGGGTGTGGTGAAGGTAAATAAAATGATGAATGGCACAGGGAAGGTCAACGAGTTGGAATTATTCTCTGTTTCTCATACTATAACAGCTGGGGATATCAAATAAAATGAGCAGGCAGATGGTTTAAAGCAGAAAAGAAGTTTACAAAATGCGTGGTTAAACTGGGGAGCTCATTGCCACAGGATGTCCTGGATGCCAATGATATAAATGCCTACAAAAACCCATTAGGCAAATTAATTGGGAAAATATCCATTAGAAGGTGTAAAACACAGTAATTTACATCTACATCTGGCTCCAAGTACTTTATCACAAATTGAAGGTGGAGAAAATATATGTGAAAAAAATACAGCCTATGCTTCTCCTCTCAAATATAGCCATACTCAGGATTTTTCTTTCTTTGCTCTACATACATTTTTAAAACACACCTTATGTAACCACAAGATCAGAAATTTTTGTGATTTATTTCCCCTGGTTAAAACAAACAAACAAACAAACAAACCCTTTCAATGCTTTATTTATAAATATCCAGTATTTAAAAAAAAGTTACAAGTTTCTTCATATCAGGAAGCCTTAACAAATCGATCAAAATTAAAATAAAGTAGAATATTATTGTCTTCCCATGACTATTCTAAGCAGATATCATTGCATTTAGCTAGGCTATTTTCCTTTCATTTACATAATTGTTTTCCTATGAATATTTCTCTTCTTACTGACCAGATGACAGTAGAAAGTTCAGCAATATTAGAGACTCATTGAACAATTGCCTGGGAATTCTGAACACCAGGTTTAGCAGAAGCACAGTAAAAGGCATTTTGCTTGAAATTGTTCATGCATTTTAGCAATTCAAGGTTTAAGTGTTGGCAATAAAAAAAAATCTGAATAAGTGGCTATTGTTGGCTTCTAAATATGTGCAATGTGTGTCAAAATTGTTGTTGTTAGTGCACTTAGTGTTTTCATTGTGTTTAAAGGGTGGTGGACACAGGGTGGGTAGTGTTTTCTGTAGCGGAGTGGAGAAATGTTTCCTCACTCTCCCCTCACTAGGTGCTGAACAAAGAGAGGCAGAAATGTCCCTAATCTTTGTGGATCACATGTGATGTAGCCCCTTCAGTCCCCTGCTTTCTAGGTGATCCAAGCTGCTGTTTTCCCACCAGGTGACACAGGAATCTTTCCTTTCCTGGTCCCACTGGTGATCTGCCTGTTCAAATTAATCCTTCCCAGCAGGAGGGATGGAAGTTCAGGCAAATGTCAAGAGCCTGTGTGCAGGTACAAACCTGAAATACAGCTCTGAAACTGAAAAAAAAGCCACACGAGTTGAACATCCTCTACGTGACACTACGTGGCGTTATTATTTTTATGCTTTTTAAGGTAATTCTAAAGCTCCTCAAAACTGAGGTCTGGTGTGACCATCTTGGAGCACTGGATGGGCTTTGAGGTCCCTTCCAACCCAAACCATTCTGGGATTCTACGATTCTGTTATTATTGATTCATACTGATTATATGAGTCTGTTATCCCTGTACACTGACTGAATCAAAATTTGCTAAATGTCTGACATATTTTCTCAGATGTGGAAGACAACAAGGCACTTAACACATTTTTTATAAGATGCACTTGTTTCCTTTTGGAATCCTGTTGAAATTCAAATTGTTGATTTCCTCAGCAATATTTTTTTTTTTTTTTAAATATCCTGGGTCCTTGCTACATATTTTCTATCTTTACTTAGTTGCTTTTATAATCATTACAGCCTGTGTTGTGAGTTTATCCTTAACAGATCTACAAGCAGAGGGTCATGTACTACCCAGGTATAACTGGGGACCGAAGAGACAAAGAAGCTGCCAATAATGGTCTGATTTTCCACCCTGGTATTCTACTTGCACATCTACAAATGATGAATATTCTGATGAGTGAATATTCTGATTTTGAGTGGAGAGGATGGAGACAATCCAACTGATATTTAAGTGGGTAAATTGCTCATGGGAGTCACTTCTCTGACTATACAAAAGAACATGATTAAAAAGATTTGCTGAAGCTATGATCTTCTTACAAACACTGTTTTCACTGAAATAATATCCTGCCTTTCTTTTTTTTCCCCCAACATTTATGGTAATGCAGCATATCCATCTGGAAATTTATAACAAAATATTAACTTTTATCTGTTTAAGCTGTTTATTGCCCAAAGACAAAATACCATTGTTTGTTTGCTGCCTCATAAGTGTTTCTGAGTTTAGGTTAATGGGATGGTGCATGGGTTAATGACGTTTGTGTCTGGGGAATTCCTACCCTTGTACATCTCTTGTAATTAATAACAGCTTTGCCATTCTCAAATCTGCCTCTTCAGTTGCTCACAGTTATGGAACAAATATGAAAACAAGACAAATAAAATGACCGAAGAAGTAAACACAGCATGAAAATTAGGACTGACAAATGTATTTTAATCTGTATTTTTACCTGAATTAGCCGTTTGTTTTTTCTTATTCATAATACTCAGTTATTATTTTTATATTTGCCTTTAAGCTTCTTTTCTCATGTTCCCTTCCAGTTGAGTCCAGAGCTGTTTGAGTAGTTTCTTTTAGATATTCTGCAGGAGGAATTGTTAATCTGCAATGACAAGTTTGCTTATCTGGAGGTATTTGATATTAGATGTTATTTTCATTTAATTGATGCAGAAGGATAGATACACCATTTTATTCTGACTACAGAAATCTGTAGCTACCTCATGGCAATGTTTTAGGAAGATTAATTGCATATTTACTGTCTTTTTTTAAATTATGTAATTTTAAACCTAATTTATTTAAAATTTAAACTGAAGACAACAGTCCTCTGAGCGGTCAAGTCACAGAAATGTGACTTTTCATGGCAATATGTTTCATGGTTGGATTTCCTGGTCTCTTGTGGAGTACCAAGGGATGTAGCATTAGGGAAAAAAAGACACCAAAGGACTGGAATTTCTCAGTCTGTTCCTGGGACTTGTTTCCATTCTGGAGCAACGAGCATGTCAAAAATAACAATCAAGCCCAGAAATTTGCACAAGCGAGAACAATCTCTCCAGCTGTCTGATTTTTAATAGTACAAACATAGGTTATTGCATGTTCTTTAGCCTCTTTGCCATAAAATAGTCCCAGAAAATGTTAATTGACTAGGGAAGATATAACCATTGTATCTCTTTCTTCTTTTCATCTACATGTAAACACAAAAATTTTAGTCACTTGATATTTCTGAAATTGTCTCTTCATGCCAAAAAAATTTGAAATCTGCACAATATGTTTTTAAAAATACTGGGTGGAAAAATTATGTATTTTTAGGCTGTATTTTTTCTTTTCAGTTGCCAAAATTATTTTTTTGTCTTTCATCAAACTGTTATGTTACATTCAGCTTAAAAAACATCTCTCTTTGGATTGAGTCACCAACATCAGACATTGAATACAAAACGATGAGTTTAGTAAGAGGCTTGGAATAAAAATGCCTCTTTTTCATCCCCACCTGATAACAAAACTAATGGTTTTATTGCAACGGATGATGAATGCATCTCTTTCTGATATTGTTTATTATTAACTGATGGTAACTCATGGGGATACTTCTGTTCACTTCTGGAGATGAAATTACTAGTCAGGAAATTTGTATTTAGTAACAAGTCTTACCGTACAAAGAAACAAACAAAAAACACCAAAAACCAACCAACCAAACAAAAAAACCCAAAAAAAAAAAAAAAAGAAAAAAAGGGAAAAGAAAGAGGAAAAAAAGAACCGAGAGAGAACTTACCCCCCACCCCCCCCAAAGGAAAAGTATAAAAAGAAAGGAAAAAAAGAATGAAATTCTGCTAAGTATAAAGCACACATCTCAACTATCAGTCTAGTTATTAAGCAGTGTCATGACTACACAATCAAACACAGTGGGTTGCAGATATTAATCCTGTTGAATATGACTGTACTAGAATTAGCTGTGATATTAGGAAAAAGTAATATCCATTGTTAACATTTTCAGCTTTCACCTTCATCTTTCATCTATTACAGAATAGACTGTCAGAGTAGTTGATTGGATAAGCTCATTTTTTTGGCATTTTTTCATTATTCATGCAGGCGTTAATTACAATGGACCAAATTTTTAATTTCAGTGAGAATACTGGCACAGGTCTGTGATACCATGTCAAGTGTAGAAACAAGTGAAATTCCTTTTCCAAACTATTTGGAAATTTATTCAGGACTTTTTAATATATTTTATTTATAATAAAGCATAGAAGAAGATGGTTTTCTACCAATAAAAATACAGTATTTCAGATAGGTATTAGAACTGGTTTTCCACTTCACTGGGCTTTGTCCACTATCTATTTTTCCAGAAAGAAATTTATAAACATTTCTTATTCAGAAAGGCAACATTCTACAGCTGTTTCTCACAGGTAGAAATTATTAATGAGGTATGAAGGTGAGGAGAACTCATCCTACTTTGAGTTGTCATTTAGAAAAAAAAAAATAAAACTTTTATATTTGAGCAGGAAAGAAAAAAAATGAAAACTGGAAGAGGATGTTCATGGCAAAAAGAAGATATAAGTAATGAGATACTTTTGACTGAATACATATGTCTTGGATGAAAAATTTAACTGCAAGAAATAATTACATTTAGAAGAGCTGAAAATTCACTTGTGTTGCATTTATACCATTATTAACTGGGTGCTTTTCGTGTTTCAGTGGAGACCTATGGCAGAACCTCTAGTTACAGTCTGAGAAAAAGGGATCTTAGCAGCCTTCAGTTTTAAGAATTATTAACTCTCCCACAAGGTAGAAGTGAAATGCACAGACAGCCTGAATGTAGACAGTATCTAAGAGGCCAACTTTCAGAAAACAAGGCCTCCTTAATTTCTATTTCATTGGAGAAGCTTAAATTAAACATAGTGTAACTCTGATTTTTTGTTGGTTTTTTTTCCTTTCCAGAGGAAAAAATTGGTTCACCTGGAACAAGAAAATATTAGATTACTGTCGTGATTTTTGAAATGAATTGGAGTTAACCAGTCATCCAAGTTTATTGAATTTCTGGATATGTTAAATTTCACTCTTGAGAGGGTGGCTGGGTCTGGCAGATGGGCCAGGTCAGTATTTAATACTTGCACACAAAACTCCAGAAATATAAACCTTGATATCTTCCTTTGAGATCTAGGCAAGAAGCATTTTACCATTCTGTGAAAAAATTGAATGTGTTTCCATCCCAAATCTTCATAAATATTATTGAGTTCATATTCTTCAGCACATTTTTCCAAATGGTCGTCAACTAAAATGTGAAAATAATTCACTTCTTTTTTTTTTTTAATATATCTATTTCAAGTAATTTTCCATCCGTGTGAACATTTTGGGTAGCATTTTTTTCTTATACTGCACACAAGCTGAAGTTATGCAAACATAAAGATTTTAAAATCTTTGGACAAAAAAAAAAAACAAAAAATGACCAAAACCCAAAAAACCCTCAAAACCAAAACAGAAAACCCCAAAAAACCAAACCAAACCAAACCAAACCAAACCAAACCAAAAAACAAACAAAAAAACCAACCCCCCCAAAAAAAACAAACAAACAAAAAAAAAAACCAGACAGAAAAAGCTGAAGATGGGGTTTTCACACATATTTTGTTCTTGTAAATGGAGAAGTGCCATTAATGAAGACTTTCATTCTAAGTCTATTTTTAATATTTAAAAAATAGTTAAATGAGTGGGAGATGAAGATAGGTATGAAATTCTAGCCTCTTTCTGCTCTAAGTGAAGGAAAGTAGAAATTCTTTTTGTCTAATCAAAATAAAACACATGGCCCAACATTAAAAAAAGCAAATTTTTCAGTCATATTTGTAGACACTTAAGGGGAGTTTGGAAAAAGGTAATGCAGAAAAAGCTACAAAAGCCAATCACATTAGGCAAACACATTTATGGTCATATAGAAGCACTTTGTGCTAACTGAATCCAAAAATCCAGTGTACCTAGATTTTGCAGCCAGTGAAGGATATAGTGATTACTCCAATTTTTTGTTTATGACTGACACACTGACTTTGTTGTGCTGCATTTTTTATTGATAGGGACATGTAAAGCAAGAGATTTCACTAAAATGAAACACAATTAGTGATGCGAGAAGAAGAACTCCTTTTTTTTCAAGAAGTATCTCCTAAAATTGCCTTGTGGTTAACAAAATTTTCTCCAAAGGAAGCTTCAGGATTGCCAGGTAGTGTGAGTGGTTGAAAGATGGGAATCTGCCTAGTTTTGTCTTAGATGAAATTTCTGGTTAGGTAAGTTTCAGAATAAAGGAAAGTTTTGTAGCTTTGGTTCTTAGCGCAAATATTGTTCACTCTTTGGTGATTGTACAGTTAGTAGCCTCTGGTAAAAACAATTTTAAGAAGAAATGCCTTGGAATTGAATTTAATAAATATAAATTTAAGTCAGCTGAAACACACTGCAAGATCATGCTGAGGGAAACTCTTAAACAGGGCAAATATAGTAATAAATAATATTGCCTATCACTCCTGCCTTGGTTATTGCTGTGGTAGAAATATGTTCTTTTTAATAGATAAATAAATAAATGGCTGCATTTTTCATAACATTTTTCTAGATTTTTGTACAGCACTTTTCAGCTCCTGGATGACTCGATCTTTGTAGTTATGCTATCAGAAATAACAAGAGTCTAATTTGAATGGTGCACATTAAAATGCACACAGTTCTTAAACTCCCTATTAGTATGATAATTGCAGTGCTCTGTACTTACAGGCTCAGAAAAAAACAGCTATTATTAGATATGAATCTGATGGTTGCATCACATAATGCACACCAACCGCCACACAAAAACAGATTATCTCACGTTAATTACTTGAATTGCTCTGAAAAGGGTCGCAGATTTTCTCTCTTCCAGGAAACACAGCACAGGCACAGAGGATGCTCTTTTTCAGTCAGACACACTTAAAACATGTTGGAGAGGTGCTGTCAAAATGCTGCCCAGGCCTCAGGGGCTGTTATCTTGCTTTGTGCCTGACACAAGAGCTGTTACACAACCACACTCACAATTAATTGCTCCCCATTCCTCTGTGAGAAACGTTTCAAGCTAATTTTGAAGGGCCCTCAGGTGTAAATACTCCTTTGAGGTACTTGTTTCAAAACCTAAAGCAGGGTGTTGGATAACACCAACTGCTGCGGGAGGAGAAAACTGCATTTTGGGTTAAACCAGAGAAAGAAAGTCTTCAAAAAACTCAGCTGCAAAAGAAAACTCTGCAGAAAACATCCAGCTGTTTCAGCTGGGGAGGAGGTCACAGCAAGGTCACATCCTCAGCCTCTAGAGAAAGTGAAGAGACCCCCAAAAACACAGCTGAGGGCTGCAATTCCTATTCCTGACTGGGCACCTGTACAGGCCCTGTAGGGGTGTGGGTATGCAGATCTCAGATAATCTCAGAAATACTGACATTTTGCAGTTAAAAATTGCCAAAACTCCTAAATGTTCTCCAACAGGGGAAATGTTTGGAAGTTGGCCTCTGAAGAACTGTGCCTGCTTCATAAGGTAAATTAAATCAACAGATTATTAAGTAGAGGATCGTATTTTCTCATAAATGAAATACAGTAAATTAGTACCACACTCTCATGATTTTATGGAAATGCCTGAGATTACTCCTGTTGGTTTATTTGCAGAGTGGGAGCATTAAAATCTTAGTTGCAATGTATGCAAAGAGCAAGCATTTTATTAGCTGGTTTCAACTCCTCTTGCAATTCAAGGACAATACAAGATTTATTCTTTAAATTCTTATGTTGGCTTCAGTTATTCTCAATTTCAATCAATGTATATAATATGTTTAATAATGGTTACTTATCCATATCTATCTATCTATATCTATCTATCGATCAGTCTGTAGGTATATAGTTATAATTATATGGTTTATGTTTCTGATTCATTTTTCTTCCAAAAAAAAAAAAAAAACAAAAGAGAAGAAAACAAAACCAACAAAAATCCCTCACACCTTTCCTTTCCACAAAGACTCCACCCAAAAAGATTCCCCCTCCAGAAGAATAATTTATCCGTTTTTTATAACACTCTTTTGCAGTAAGACTGGAGCAATCTAGTACATCTATTTACATCTGTGGAAATAAACACTACTTATAAGGATTCATGGTAATTTATAGAAATTTTCTACCTGCAATGAGCCTGTCCAGCCTCACTTAATCAAATCTAAAGGAAAGAAGGTTTAGGACTGCAAGTCTGTCAGATTTTGCATACTGAGTTGACAGGATTTGTTTTGCATTAGGTGGTGTAGCTTAGAACCTAAATTCTGAGAATATTGTGCATGTTTATGAAATGAAGGACCAAATGTCTACTTAGGAGCTGAACTGCAAGCAATTTTCTTCACCCTGCCCAAGTCTGCAGCTAACAAAATGCAATCAGCAGCCACTTGACTACAAATTACAAGCCTCAGATATTATATTCAAACTTTTTGGGTGAGTTTATTAGCACAGGGTTCACAAGAAGTCCAGGGCCTGAAGAGCCTGTGTGCAACCAGCTGCACAGACACACACTGAGAGTTCCAAAAAGCAATTCCTGATTATAATTCCAAGGCTGTGTGCCAGGGCAAGCTGAATGGTAAAAGTATTTTCCGTCCTTCAAAACTGTGAACCAAACTGCCACTGAGGAATTCTGAGGCTTCAAAGGAGGTTGTCCCGTGAGGGAGAGCTGCAAGAAGAGGGATGTAAACCTCCTGCTGTGGGACCTGTGTGTCCTTTTATTGCTGCCGTAATGCATCCTTGTACCAAGAGTCAGGAGAAAAAAAATGAGAGAGAAAGAGGGCAAAATGTAGGAAAATGCCAGGTCGTCGACAAGCTCATTTCCAGCTCTATTTTTTGTTATCTAACCCTTTTCAACAAAACATTGGGTCAAGTGCTTGTCCTCACTACAGCCCAACCCAAATATTTAAATTGGGTTTTTAAACCACTGGGCTGTGGTTGAATGAATTACAAAATTATTGGCTTTTCACTCATGGAAATTGCTTTTGATTTTGGTTTGTACCAAATTTTCGCTGTTGCCGTGACCCTCAAGTTGTGGCTGTGGGTTTATGTAACACCAGTTTAGAGGAATGTTGGGGTTTTAGAAGCAGCTCCCAGTTTTTAAGAGTGAGCCTTTTCTGTAGCACCACAAAGTTTTAAGGAGCCATGCAAGAGGAATTCTGTTCACATGCTACTAAATATTTTTTTTTAAGTAGTTTTACAGCTCAGTTTTACTAGCAAATTCTTCCTTAGTTATTATATTGCACGTTGTAACTTAAACAGATCCGATAGGCGTAGTGATCAAAGTTGCAGGAGATCCAAACAAGGATCAGTATCTTTGTCTTGTGTAACAACCCCAGCACACAAATACAAGTTTTTTGGGGCGAGCATCTTTCAAAATTATAATTTTCTCCTTAATTTTATGATGCCATGGGATTAAAATCAAAAATAAGTCTAGAGGCATCAGCATATCTGTCATTGTGGGAAACCAGCAACAACATTGCAAAGGATAGGAATACCTAAGTTTCACATGTGAACCGTACAGGAATGAGAAGAATAAGTGAAATATATCCATTAAATACTGATTTAACCTGTAGAGGATACTGCTCTATTCAAACAGCAACATAGAAATGGATTTTCCTTTCATTCACTTTCACAGTCTCTCTTAAGAGAGATGGAAACCAAATAATGCTTGACTCGGATTTTAATTTTCTCTTGACTATTTAAATAGTTTTGTTACTAGAATAAATGTGTCTATCACTGTTTAAATATTTAAGAAATTATATTTAATGGCATAATCATTAGCCTTAGTGCCATTGGATACATATAGGAAGTGAAAGCAAAACAAACTGAAAACCACTGATGAATGAAGAATGAAGGATTGTTCAGAGAGGACAGGATCAATGTATTTTACAACATTTTTCTTTAATGGAAATAAACATTTGGTAGCTTTGCCAGATTCCCAAATCTGCCAGTGACACTCCCCCAGGCTCCAGAAATTGCTGCTGGGTAATGGATCAATATCTTTACCATTAACCTACCCTGAAAACAAATACAAACCTGTTTGCTGAGCCTTTAGCAGACTGAGTAGTTTATTGCTTGTCTACTCTGTCAAAAATATCTGTTATTATGAAATATCCACCAACAGAGAAGCACAAAAGCAGGCATCTTTCAAATTTCATGAGAAACAGAGGACCATAACACAGAAAGGGCCACTTAGGGAAAATATTTGTCAGAAATCACTCACAAATGCACAAACCAGTGTGTGTCAGTTGCATAAAGCAGTTAAACCTCTGGAATAAAAATGCAGGCTGAAGAGGTAATTAGAAAATGGTGCAACACATCAAGTGAAGAAGGGAAAAAACTACCATGCAAGCTGTGCCCATTCTGCCTGTAGCAGGGTAAGTGTTCTCTCTCATTTAATTTTTAATCTTAGTGTCACCATTTCTGAGGGGAAAAAAAAAACAAAACCAAAGAGTAAGAGAAGAAGTGTTATGCATTTATGTTTTCAACAAACAATTTTTTTTTTTTTTTGATGAAATCTTGGATGGTTTTTTATTCAGGAGGCGAGGACAAATGTTTGGGTCACCTAACTCTTCTTCTCACCAGCCACAGGATTTAAATCATGGCTAAGTGATGTGGTTGGATAAGTGACTAAAATGCTTCCTGCTTTTGTCAAACACACTAAATAAAGTTGTTAATCAGTAGCTAATTTCATGCTATTGATATTTGTCAACTCTGATGTGTAAATGCATATTAAAGCAGATTTCCTCAATTTTGGAGCAAGCAGGAGGCTTTCTATTGCTTTTCTTCATGGTTTCCTGTAGCATCACAATTTTGGGCTAGATGGTGTAGAAAAGACCTTGGGACCTGCAGAAAGTGAATAACCCTCTGCTGGCATTTACAGAAAATGTTAAATTACTGTGACTTTGTACACTGCAACAACCCTCAATTACTGCTTTGTAGGAAAGCACAAGGCACAGAAAATTCTGTATTGGAGCTGCCTGAGGCCATGTGAATATATAAGAATGTGAGAACATTTTGTCGATCAGCATCTGAGGCAGAAACGTCTTTTAAAGGTCAGGCAATTTCTTTTTTTCCCCCTTTCTCACTCCTTTAAGTTCTTTTCTGTTAATTACATTTCATTAGTTTGGACATGGCATATATTAAAGAGAGCATATAAAAAAGGAAAAGTCTATATAAACAAGGAAAAAAGCATTACATAAATATGTAATGCCTCAATTCGTCATGGGTTCTTGCTTTGTTCCATGTACAATGCCAGAGAAATTTTCTCATTATTGCCCAGAGAATTCACTGTTATTTTAAATAAATGAGGCTGCCCATTGTTGAACAGCATCTTCCTTTACCACGAACAGCATGTTAATAATTTTACAGATCCCAGATTACATTAATTAACATCTGGCCAAACCTCACCATGATACGAAGGAAGGAGAAAATAACAAAACCAAAACTAACCAAAACCATAAAAAGAAAGCTCCCCCCAGAAATTTAAAGATTTACTGTGTGGGGGACAAAAAATCCATGCAAGAATCCCTGCTGGACAAAAATATATTGGTATAGCACAAAGAACTCTCAAAAAACAGGCTTAATAAATAAGGATATCAAGGACACAAGCAGAAGAAGATATGGGATTTCCAGTGTGCCTTGGGGAGAGCGAACACAGGAAAGAAAGTGGTGGCTTCTATCTCCAAAAAGAATGCCTGTTTTAGCCATGGCTAATTCCAAAGTGAAAACCAAATGCTGCTCCTCTCTCTGTGCCAGAGTTACCTTTCTTCTTCCGTGTGCGCCTTGATCAAGAAAGCAAAGCTGTTCTTATTTAGATTGTTATCCCTCGTTTCAAATCGTAGCACTTCAACGTGAACGTGAACACTTCCCTCAGAGCTGTGATTTCGAGCTACACAAGTCACCAGGGCATGCTCAGCTGTGAGTTTGTATTTAATTCACATCCCAAAGGCTTTCCTCGCAAGCAAAGCACTTCAGCGTTATGCTGTTTTAATAGAAAGTTTTGATTCAGCCACCAGAGAAAGGGTTTGCCAAGACCTGGCCAGGCAGCCTTATTTAAACTGCACCCACATGACTGAAATATGGTTTGTTGCTTGTTTGGTTGTTTTTTTCTTCCATAACTCCAGATAGGTTTAGTCAGCATATCCTTTTGTTGCAGAGTTGAATCCCTAAACCACGAATATCATTCTGAAATGATCTCTGAAGGATTCTTACTGAATGTTGAATTGCTGAGCAGCCAAATTTGATATTCATCTGTTGTTTCCATTTATTTGTCAAATGGAAATTTAAACTGTTAAAAATAATAATGATAATAATAATGATAATAATAATAATAATAAATTAAACTGTAGCTTATCCCTAATAATGGGATGTTTTTTCTAAGGGCAGTAATCATCAAGTCACCCAGAATGACTCAAGTCAGTGCTGGGTGAGCGCAAAAACCACCAACCTGCCTGTTTAGAGGGAAAGCACTGGCTCAGTGCTGCTCAGTGGCTATCAGCAGAAAGCTTCCCTGTTTGAATTAGATGGATATTGGAAGTGTCCTACCTTTGACTTTAAATCAGTGGCACAGACATCTGTTAGATTAGCTTGTTTGGCTTCCTCCCAAATGAGAACTGCAGGGGTGGAAAACAACATGAGCTGAGATTATTTGCTCAGAGAATCGTTGTTTCCAATTTTTCTCTCTGTCAGTTCCAAGCTGTGTTTTACGTGCAGCACAGTCTCCTCCAATCCTTTGATATACTGCTGTTTGCATTGCTCTGGAGCTGTGTTTAAAGATTCTGCTTTACGGGGTGAGCAAGAAGCAGGCAGGTAAAATATTCCCGAGTTTTCCTGAAGGAGCTCCTGTGCACTGCAGCATTTCAAAGCAGCAGTGTGGTCACTACCAGTGATTACTTTTGCAGATGACAGACACAAACTTGAGAGATGTTTAATGGATATGATCGTTTTTCCCAGTAGCAAACAATCAAATGATGGTTTTTGCTAATCTGACTTGGTTTTGGTTTATCTCCCCTCTTTACCAACCCTCCCCGCAGTTCTCTTAGTGGAGGATAAAGGGACAAGGAATTTCTTCATTGAGAGAGAGGGTTGGTAAAGATTATTTTTATTTTCTTACACACAAGAACGTGGCCTTAGATCTTAGCTCATTTTGTCCTTTTTGAATCTGCTACAAAAATTTGAGGCATCCTACTCTTGCTTGATGCAGCTAAAGTTGCCAAGTGTGCTGTCTGGAGGACTTTCTAGCTGATTATCTCCAAAATTCCTGTGACAATATGTGATAATAATATAGATATTAATGCTGAAGGCAGGTACTGCAGGACACGTGGATAAAGCCATTTTCCCCCCGTTATCTTATTGCTGTTGAAACACATTCATTAACAATTTGGTGCCAAATCAACTTCGAAGTGTTGTCTTTGACATTCATACAGAGGCAAACAATACCCCAAGTCCTCAACTCTGCTTTTTTAAGACAATCTCAGGCTGGCTGACTGGAGCTGGTTAAACATTGCCAGACACAATCTGGAGGCTTATGAAGCATGCACTTTCATCAGCAGTGCTCTTCCCTACAAATCTTCTATATTTAGTTCCATTTCTGAGCCTCCTGAGATGTGAATATCAATCTAATCTTACTGTAACAGATTTCCTTTGCCACAGCAATCCCATATCCTATCCCAAAACCTCAAATCGGTTGTGTTAGAGAACCCGCTATTTTTATTTAATTTTAATTTTAATTTTTATTCTTATTTTTATTTTTATTTTATTATGGACAGGATCTAACTTACTGCTCACTTAGTCTGGTCCTTCCCCAAGCTCACCTAAGTAATTGTTTTCCCTTCTCTCTTCCTATATTTCCTGTGCTTTATTCCACACAACATGAGCAGGGGTCTTCACAAATTTTTTTTTGCTCTGATCGCACAAAATCTTGTAAAATTTATGGTGATGTCAATGCATCAACGTGCAGTTATGCAGAGTATGTGAATTTTGGAAGATATAATTTCTTATAAAAAGATGGGCAGACGGTAATTCCCAAATAAAATTTTGAAAACTATGGGATTCCTAATATAAACACTATGCTCCTAAACTGCAACTCTTAGGAAAAAAATGAATGAATGAATGGATGAATAAATAAATACAGAAATAAAATGCTCCCTTCCAACCTCAGCCGTTGGTGTCTTCTTCTAAGTGCAAGCTTAAAACACTATTATTTTTTCTTCTGCTATTCTTTATTTTTATCCTTTTTAGAGATACTTCAGCTAACTAACCTGTAAATAAAGATTTTCCTTTAAGAGTAAAGGAGCACATGAGCCACCAGTTCTTTATTTCAGCAGGAAAAAGTCTGCAGCAGGAACACTGCTTTCTCTTTCAGGAATGGGGTCAGGGAAGAAATAATTTCATCCAGCAATTTCCATAGCTCAGGAATTAGGAAAGTCAGAAGGCCTGAAATTGAAGTTACGTAATGCAATGAAAGAATATGATCATGTTCAGCTCACACTATTATCTTTGAAAAATACCTATTATGGGAGCTAAATATCAATTCAGAAGCAGGTTTAGTGTTGGAAATAAACATACACGAGCAGATTTTTCGAAGTGCACAAACACCCTAAGAAGTCTGAAATAAACCCATGGTGCAGAGGGAGGATCTCAGCAAGAAGCTGTCCTTCTGTAGCCTCATGCTTGCCAAGACCACTTGGAATTATGTAAGTTCCCAAAATGCCAACAGAAAGTGTAGAAAATTGTTGGTTTGAATGTTCAAAAGCGCCTGCAGAAATGACACTGTTTTTCAGAAATTTTTGGCCACCTCCGGTTTGACAGGCCCTAAAAGTGGTGTCTCTGGACCCAGTTCAAAAACAATGGGAAGAGTGGAAACATTTCCTGGCAAATTCAAGGCATTTGCACATTGGAAGTGTTAGATCAACACTGTTATTAAAAGTTCCAATAAGTTCTTTTACTTAAGCATCATTTCTCCCCCCCCCCAGTTTAATAAATTTTCAGTCACTTAAAAAAAAAAAAAAAACAAAAAACCACAAACCAAAAAAATTATTTACTACTTTAGTCCAGAATTACGGTAGGAAAAAGTTGAATTAAGGTTGTTTCACAAAACAATCAAAATGTTTTTACAATTACCTTCTGTTAGTCCTTGAGAAGGTCTGTACCAGATCTTAGAAGTCCAAATACATTTTTGATTTTTTGATGTTTGCACCTCTAACCTGATGAGGATTCACTCACTGCTGTGTTGCTTCACAGTTCACCTTCTGTTTCCCTATTTTTTTCCTGAGCTTTAAAGCACTGATACTACTGCTGACAGATTGGGCTGACTGCATGGTGTTGTTTCACCTCTCTCTGTATTGTGATTTTTCATGGATTTGTAATGCAGATAAACACGTCTTTAGGAGAAGAATCCTGGCACTAATTTCCCATTCATGTATTAATCTCCTTGATGTTTATTTTAAGCTAATTTCCCATTGAGACAGTAGCTTTCTAAGAGTTTTGTCTAAATTTTCTTATCTCTGTAATTTCTAACGGGTATCCATTAGTCTGCCATCCAGCCTGAGAATCTCAAAATGGAGCACTGAAAATAATTTACTTTACTTTCTTCTGTACTTTCTTGTGGCTTTTCTCATTTTTTTTGGGTTTTTTTTTTTTTGGGTGGGTTTTTTTTGGGTTTTTTTTTTTTTTTTTTTTTTTTTTTTTTTTTTGTTTTTTTTGGTTTTTNGTTTTTGTTTTGTTTTGTTTGGTTTTTTTTAGACTTCTGAACCAGTTTGGAGTTTTGACAATGTCCTTATTGTAGCACTGTGCAGTTTTTTCCTATCTAATATTTCCTGTTGTATACTTAATCTCTAAAGGACTTGGATGCATCTTTCTTTTGAAAGTGATTTTGACAAGATAGGACCAAGGAATACACTTGTCATCAAAAAACTCTATCACAGTTATGCCTTTGTTCCCTCAGCCAATTTTTCTTTAGTTAACAATGTCATTGTTTCAGAATAATTAGGATTATTCAATATCAAGTGTTGAATTGATCACACTCTTGTCCTGAATTAGATCCTTGAATTCACAAATGATAAAATAATTAATTTATTCTAGTCTCCTTGGATGTATTTTTATCTATGAGATTGTTTTCTTTGACAAGGAACATAATGAAAGTGTTGTAAAAAAATTTGGTGACTGAAGACCAACAAACATTTGAAATACAAAATAGGTAGAGGTATTTGACTTCAACGAATTTTAAATATAACAAGGATTACTTTAAACTCAAAATACCACAAATTCTTTTGAGATTGTACAGTCCTTACTATTTGCTCACTGTAGCAAGAACTATGTCTCTTGCTACACTACATACTCATTAACAATGCAAGAAAGACAGGTTTAATAAGCTTACTTATGTCATTTACTGGAGTTATTTTTTTCCTTGTTTTTTACAGTTCCTGATGGTTAGCCCAAATCTCATAAATTTATAGTATTGAGGATTCTAAAGACAATGTTTCAACTTCAATTCTGTAGATAATCCATGTTAAGAAATCCCAATAACTTTAAAAAATGGATTCATTTACAGAGCTTTCCAAAAATTGGATGTCATGGAATATACTCCCTCTCATGCTCATGCTTAAATAAACCATTTCCTGCACAAAATTTGTCAAGAAAACTGCCATTTGAACTGATTTTCACTGAATAAAGCAGATGACACAGAAGTCTAGGTTCCTATCCACTTAATGAGAAGTTGGATGTGGCATTACTGATGACATCTGCAGAATGTGATAATAAAAAAGAATAAAAAATAATAAAAACAAAAATAATAAAAAAGGGGAGAATAAAAAAGGGGCAATGCTGTAACTCACAGGGCCAGCTTTGTGGCATGACTACATGGCTAAAAGTTTATTTCTTCCATCTAAGTTGTGATTTTGACCTAGGGCTTGGGTTTTATTTGTGTAAATAATCAGGATAATGTTGTTATTTGGACAAGATTAAGTGTAATTTGTAAATGAGGTGTCACAGCAGCTGCTTTTCTACCACTTCCACTACTTTGTTTAGCTTTATTTAAATGTGCAGCATATTCACTTCCAGAAATTATGCCACTTCCTCTTCCTGAAGAACAATGAAGGCAATATTCATATCAAGCCAGCTGTTTAATTTGCCACCAAAAAAAACCAACTGCAAAACTCTTCAGTGGGTATATATTATCATTAAAGTTGCAGCAGACAGATAACAAGGAAAAGGTGTAGGATGAAATCTGTGGAAAGGGAAGCTGCTTCTCTGTGGAATATGTAACACCCTTACCCTGTTCCATTGCTCTGAATAACAGTCATTTAGGTTTGAAATCAGATCTGTCAAGCAAGAAATTACACAGATTTTTAGAGATTTGAGGGGAAAAACCGAAAAAAACTGCAATAAAACCAAACCAAACCAAACCAAACAAAACAAAACAAAACAAAACAAAACAAAACCCAAAAACCAAAAAAAACCCACCAAAAAACCAAACAACAAAACACCCCCAAAAACCAAATAAACAAAACCAACCAGAAATTAGAACACAAAACACCTTATGCCTTTTGCATTGTTAATGAGAAAAATAAGGATGTGCTCTTCCTTGATCATTAACTTATCTCCTACCTTAGCAAATGGAATTGGAGTTAGAAATGTATGTTGTAAAACAGACACTTAGATGATGCCTTCCCTTTATCAGAAGAAAAACTAAATTCATTAAATATAGAGGTTTTAATACTTTGGATGTAGAGTGGAACCACCAAGCAAGGACTTAAATCAGAAGATTTTAGGGTAAAGACTTGGAAACACAAAATGTTGCATGCAGAAACAAGGATACACAAATTTCAGGCATTTTGTGAAAATATGAAGTTTCCTTGTGCTGCACACTTACCTGGCTCATCATGACACAGAAATATTACCTTTTTTTTATTTTAAAAATAGGCATTTTCAATGCATTCCTATTTGCTTATGTGCTCAAGAAGAATGAAACAAAGCAGTTTCTTCTTACAGAAGATCCTGTTTGCTGGGGTTTTTAATATTGTCCTTGCTGAGAAAAACATGTAATGGATCATTAGTTCTTGCAGAGGGGAAGGGGAAACTTCAGCGATGTTTGCTAACCTCATGTAGTTAAAAAACCCTTTTGAATAACTCAGGGTTAAAAGTTGCTTTAATCTTCTTTCTT
>VZRM01002248.1:337534-360267 GCA_013397955.1 Grantiella picta | reverse complement strand
TTCTTTAATCTTTTTTTTTTTTTTTTTTTTTTTTTTTGCTTGTATTTACAACCATAAAGCCAACCTGTAGCACCTTGTTGGATGATTTTCCCTAATACTTTTATAGCCATTAAAATCCTATAAGCTGGGAAAATGCATAAGTATTATTACAAAAGCCATAATCAGTTATAAAGATGCTCTGTCCTGCTTCATCTCCCATGCTGGCACAATTTTTTAAACTCTAACAACAGTAACAATTATGTTTTTTTCCCCATTTCATTCTGCAGCAGGTTGCTGTCTTTAAACAATTCTAAGTAAAAAATCCCCAAAACAACAAGACCCCAAACCAACCAAAGAAGAAACCCATGGCTCCAAACGACAGCAAATATTATAATAATAATATTTCTCAGAAGTATTTGAGCTTCTTTACCAACCACCATTCATGTCCTACATGAATACCCTTAAAATTTTGTTTATAAATCCTGTTTTTCAAGACAATACATTTTGGGTCATGTGTCTATCTCAGCATTATTTCTAAATGGTCTTATTTCTAAAATGGCTTGGGGACGATGGAAATCAGTGAGGAGTTAATGGAATAGCTGGATATAGGCAAACAACAAAATGAACAAAATCATAGAAATACAGTTTCTAAGTTTTATCAAATGCTTTGTGGTAACTTGTTTCTTCACTGAGTGTAAAAATAAATGACTACGAAGTGTTGAGTATAAGAATTATTTGCTGGGTATTGAGGTATACATTTAGAAAGTAATCAGGGCTGAGGTGGGCTTGTTTGTTTGTTTTATATTTTTGTTTGTTTGTTTGGGGTTTTTTATGTCTTTTGTTTCTTTGCTTTGCATTTGGGTCTGAGATTTTTAAATGCATAAGGCAGTTTAAGTTCAATTTCTTTCATATTTCTACTTATGCAATGCTCAGACTTCAAATCACCAAATTTCTCTGTCGTTTGACTCCTTTCACAAGATTTTTTGCATATCTTTACGTACCTCAAACCAAGAAATGAAGATATTGTGCTCCAAAATCTTTTGAACAGCGCTGGGTACTGCATGAAAGCAACAACAATGACCATGGATTAAAAGAAACTTCCCATTCTCTCCCAGCTGGATGAGTTCAAATATTTGTGGAGTTTAGCCGTTTGTTTTTTTTTTTTTTTTGCTTTGTTTTAGAAAACCCAACCATTTGTAATTTTTTTATGTTTTCCCATGCTTGTATCTTAATTAATCATCATCTCCTGCTTCAGCAAAATCCCTTACATGATGTAGTTTCTGTGGTCCAAACGAATTCCCAGAAATCCTTTCTAGTTCCCTTCCTTTATTAAATTTTAAAACTGAAACACATTTCCTTTAATAAAGGCCCAAGATTTACTGCAAATGTTCACAGGTAAAACCAAAGTACATGAAGTTTCTTGAGGAAGAATGTAATTTATGGAGATAATTCCTATTTAATATGTCTCTAATTCACCTGGCACACCTTCATCAAGTCCATCATATTTCCAAACCTGAAGTCAGTGACACTTTTCAGAATATTCTTCCTGGTGGGTTCAGTCTATCACCTGTGAATTATTGGACCTCACACTGGGAAAAATTAATCCGGCAGCTCCTTTGGATATTCTCAGCACCTTTATTGAGACTGGGAGTGATTCAAAGAAATTGCAAAGGCTCTTTCGTGGTGATTCTGAGGATTTCTGGGGTCTGAAAACAAGGGTTTTGTCACCCTGTTTCCACAGCTTGTGATGCCACTTTAAGCTTGGTTTTCAAGAGTAAATCACAGCTGTTTCACAGCTGGGACAACATGAGCTTCCTCTGTGCAGCATTTCCATTAGTTTCAGCAAAAAATCTGTTTTTTACAGCAGCAGTGGAGATTTTTTCTACCTTTAATAAGAAGAAAATTGTGGTTTTGCATGGAGAATGAGAGACAGGGACTGGACTACTTGGACTGACCAAAATAAAACAAACAACTCTGTTTTAATCATCAGATGAAAATCTATGATTCTCATGAGTACCTGAAGAACATTTATAAATTTATTAATTAGTTAATTAATACGTACATCACAGATTTATATACTAAGTTTTAACATTTCCTTAAATTAAGCAATTTCTTTAAGAGGGAGGCATCTTATTTCCACCAGTACCAGAAACTTCTCCTCTGTGCCTACCTTCAAGGTAGAATGATTGTCACATATTTCCTTTTATGCTCAAAGTTAAGGCAGAGAAAATGTCACCACAGGGTAGCTTTGTCTGAGCTGAGCTGAGAGAAAGGGATGCTTGTGATATTACAGAATTTATATCACAAAAGTTGATGGGGTTTTAGCTTCATGGATGTATTTCTCTGGGAATCATAAATGACCTCTTTATCTATATATATATATATGTATATTTTTTTTTTGTTCTGTGCTTCTCTCTCCTCTACTCTCCCTTCTCCCAGAAACATTTCTGCAGTGCTTTCAATGACCTGAAAATTGAGCCAAGCCAAAAGCTGTCATTTTGTCACTGCTGATGTGCTGAATGCTGAGAGGTTCTCAGATGCTGCCATGAGCCTTTTACGACAATATTTGATATCGGGTGGATAAAAAATACATCACCCTGAGATGAGAGGATCCAGTTTGTGTAATGATCCTGGTGCTACCCTCTTAGTAGGAATATAAGAAACACACTCAGGGTTGTCAATATCTTACCCATATCTAGAACTTTTCCCCAGGCACTGTCTGCCCTAAAATTTCTGGTTTTTAACTGCCCAGGGCAGATGTCACCCCTCAGCACTTTGCTGTTTCCCATTTGGTAACCTACATGTCAGCTTTTATGTTTCTTCAAGAGTGAAAGGGAATATAAACAAGGTGAATAATGATGGGAGCATTTGCAACATCAGTACATATATTTTTAATTTTTAATTTCCTTTCTATAATTAATGTAAGTATACATAAGAAATGTTTTGAAGATGCTTAATTAGTGAGAGAAAAACCAAATAATTGTTCCTGATGCAATCATGACAAATATTTGCATGTATTTTGCTCATGAAAAAATAATAGAAAAAAAAACCCAACAACCAACACACAATTCTTTTTAAATCTTTGATTTTCCAAACATCCATTCTATACTTATACTATAAGTATATGGTGTTACACTTGCACTACTATACTTATTTTTTCCTGATTCATTTTATCAAAAATGAGATTTCGGTGGGGATTCCTGTGTGACATTTGAATGTTTAAGGTGTACCCAAAGGCCAGGCTAGGCTTGGAAACACTGTATTTGTTCTGCAGGTAATTCAGCAAAGCAATTCTTCCCAGATCAGTGATCTGATGTGCTGCTGAAGCAGCCTGTCCTTCCCAAAGCCATGGAGAGTTGCCTGAGCCATGCATGCGCGCACAAAATGCAGCAAACACACTGGAACATGCAGAGTTTATTTAGTTCACAGTGTAGGGCTTTGGTATTTCTAAGCTTGTGATATTTTGGAGAAATATTACTGAATATATGGAGCCATGTCCATAAGGCTTTGCTTTCCAGGGAAATAAATAACTATTCGTGCTCAAAGTAGTGATTTAAGTACATTTAAAGTAAAACCCTGCGGAGGATGAAACTGCAGTTGTGTCAAAACATCAGGTTAAGGCGCTGTGAGCAGCTCAGTTGTTTGGCTTGTGATGTGCAAGACACAAAGCCAGGTTCCATTTGGCCCTGAGAGAAGGGTGATAAACCTGTTACAGCCAATTAAGAATCTCCTGTCTTCAGGCACAGGCAAGAGTCACACATCCACTTCAAGGATTCACAGAACATTTGGGGTTGGAGCTCCCCGAGCCCAGCAGGGTCCCCTGGAGCAGTGACACAGCGAGGTGTCCAGCTGGGCTGGGATGTCCCCAGACAGGGACACTCCACGCCCTCCCTGGGCAGCTGTTCCAGGGCTCTGCCCCTCCATGGAAAGCTCTTCCTGCTGCTGGGCTGGAATTGCTGTGCTTTATTTTCTGCCCATTGCCGCTCATGCTGTCCCTGGCACCTCTGAACAGTCTGCCCCGTGCTCTGGCACCCTTGGAGATGTTGGTATGGATTGATGGATCCCCTCAGCCTTCCCTTCTCCAGCCTGCCCAGCCCAGCTCTGTGCTCAGCACGGAGATGCTGCAGAGCCCAAATCCTCTCTGTGCTCCCCTGGCCTCTCCAGCAGCTCCTGGTGTGTCCAGGCTGAGGAGCTCAGGGCTGGAGCAGCAGGGCAGATGTGCCAGATGTGCCTCCCTGGGCAGGCAGAGGGCAGAGGGCAGAGGGGCAGCATCCCTCCTGTCCTGCTGGCCACACTCTGCCCCATCACCCCAGGGTCCCCCTGGCCCTGCTGGACACTCTGTCAGCTCAGGGTCACCTTGTCCCCTCCAGCACCCCCAGGTCCTTCCCTGCACAGGAACTTTGTCAGAGTGTGAGAACAAGCCCTTGAGGAGGGTTGGTCACTGTGAAATATTTGTCACTTGAACAGATTTCACTGAACACAGGAACAGGGGAGCATTGCTTGACATTGCCTTCACTGATGTATTCGATGCATCCACTTCCAGTGCCATTTAGTACAGGACTAAAATATATTATTTTCCTCCAGGGGAAAAAAAAAAAATAAAAGAAGAAGTAAAGGGCCAGGCTACACTTCACAAGTTTTATTGAAGTGAACTTTTAAAGCAAAACAATCAAGAAAAAGTATTAACCTTTAAGAAAGAAAGCGAGCGTTACATTTTTAGCCTAAACTGAAGCAAGACATTTTTAATTATATATCAATACCAGCAATATTAATAGGAAAGGCAATAAATAGAGGGTAGCCTGATGCTGAATCATTATTGCTTTAAGATCATTTTTTTTCAGCAGAACTTTCATGAAGCGTGGAAAAAGTTGTGGCAACATGGACTGAATTTCCTTATTTCTCCATGAGGCAGTTTAAATTTTGCTGCACCTCTGCACTTAAATCACCTGCAGGAACACGAGGAATTTCTGCTTCCCTGGGCAGCCCAGTTGTCATTGAGGGCAGGACAAAATTAATATATATCCCACCAGCATTTCATACAGTTCATCTTCCTTGAACATTTGCTCAGAATCTCTGCTAGGAACATTATAAAATGCAGTTCTTAACATTTCTTTCACTAAACACATTAAAAAATGGGCATGTGATACAATAAAGTATATAAATGGCTAGAAAGATCTCAACAAAACAAAAATAAAAACACCTACAATAAGATCATGGTGTGAATGAATATTTCTCTTCCCATAAGAAAACCAGCTGCCAGTTTATAATACTTTGTTATCAGGTTGGTGAAAGAAAAGTTGTCAAAACAGAACCATTGTCATTTTTATTGGTGATATTCATTTAGCACCTAAAGTGGTTCTGTCTCATCTAAAGAACAGCTTTAGCATCCACTGTTTTTTCACACTGTTTGAATCAAATTTTAAGTACTCTCTGCTTTGCCCAGGAAAGGCAAGGGAGCTATTATTTACAATAATCACATTCTAATTCAGATGAGGAATGATAACATAAAAACTGATTAAAGAAACTTACTGAGGGGATTTTATGTGCATAGGTTATAATCTTTGGTAGGATTGAGCTCAAGAGTTTGATTCTAAATAATACTGTTTCAAGGAAATGGTGTGGCATCTCCAGGAATGTGGATTTGTGTTTTGGTGGGCTTTTTCCCTCAAGAAAAAAAAATTCCCAACATTTATTACACATGCTTACAGGATTCATAGGAAATGATGAGAAGAGTGTACATTGTTTTAACCTTTTGCAAAATATTATTGATATTAAAACAACAAATAATTCACAACCTTGCAGTGCAGGGAGCACAGTGGGCAATAAAGGAGAGAGATTAAAAAACTGGATGGTGCCTGCTGGTTCAGAGGTAATGTATGTGTTGACTTTGTAGGGAAGAGGGAGTGAGAAGAAGATGTGTTATTTCCTGAACATGTAGCACACTTCACTTATAAACTCCTGTCTGCAACTCTCCTGCCTGGGCTTTCAAACTATCAAGGGTCTGACCAGACCTCTGTTAGTCTGTGATTAGACATCAGAATATTTCTGTGAGTCAGCACTCTTCATCAGTTTGGGTTCCTCTGAACCTCAGTGGGAAATCTAAATTGATATAGATTCCTCATGCCCTATATTTGTCATTTTGTAGGTTCACCATTTCCTACAACTGAATGGAGGTTATAGCAAGGTGTGGGTTGGTGTCCCCAGGGAACAGGGACAGCAGGAGAGGGAACAGCCTCAGGCTGGCCAGGGGAGGCTCAGGGTGGACAGCAGCAGGAGTTTCTCCATGGAAAGGGTGCTCAGGAGCTGCCCAGGGAGGTTTGCAGTCCCCATCCCTGCAGGTGTCCCAGGATTTCCTGGATGTGACATTCAGTGCTCTGGGCTGGGGACAAGGTGGGCACTGGGCACAGCTGGGACTGCATGGGCTGGGAGGTTTTCTCCAACTGGGATAAACTCTGCTGCTTCAAAAATCCAAAGCTAAAGGTCTAACTTTTAAAGTTGTACTATAAAGACACTAAGTCTGAAATATAAATTTAATTCTACAAAGTCATTGAGTGGATAGTAATGAATTCGGATGGTCTTCATGTAACAACAACAACAACAAAAAGAACAAAAAAAAAAAGGAAAAAGTAGTTGTCACTCAGTCTTTATGGAATGCTGATTTGGGATGTTTTCCAGCATCAAATCCATCAGCTGACCCTGGACACAGAGTCTGTGTGTCCTGTTTGTGGTGAGCTGTAAACGGTTTGTGTTTGGCTATCAACCCCTGACAGTGCTCCTGTTTGTTCCACTTTTCTCATCACGAATCAGTTTGTTTTCTCAAAATCAACAGCACAGACCAAAAACATGTGCATCTTTCACCTTTCAGCTGCAAGAGAGGAGACTGGGCATTTTTAGACAAGGAGGTCTTGAGCAATTTCTATGTAGAGCCAAGAGAAGTCTTCTCAAAATTAATTTAAAAAAATTACTGTATTTTGTGCCCCTCTTTTTTAAAAATCTGGATCGATTTAGGTAAAATTTTGGAAAAGGTGGTGGAATAAATTTTAAAAGATTATTGAAACATCGTCAGAAAGAACTTTTTCTTAGTTTTAATTGCAAGAAAATTCTTAATATTTGTTCCACCTTGAAAACAAAATACAGACAAAAATATTGCTTTAAAGCAGGTCACCTCATAAACATATATATGTTTACTGAGCTAATAATCCCATACTAGTAATTACTCTTGAGCATGTAATTTCCAGTCAGAGAATACTTTTCAGATGGATCTGGTCTTACCTTTCAAAGTGCCAGGTGGCTTCTGTTTTTCCCAGATTTTGTCAAAAGATTTTGGGTTAATGCATGGATTCTTCAGAGTTCACAGAACAGTAGAGTTCAACATAAGAAAATATGAAAGAATGTTAGAATAAAAGAATAAAGAGTGAGCCGTGCTTTGATGTAACATTGCAAAACTGGTATTAGATGAAGTAGCATTTAATTTCAGCCTTGTGTACCCAGGCAACAATAAATTAAAATGTCTGAATTACCTTCTTTACGATGAGATTGATGTTGCCCTGAAAAGACAGCTTCCACCATGATATTCATGGAAGTTGGGTACTCATGTTCTCTGATGGCTTTTTGTGTTTTTTTTTTTTTTGTTTGTGTTTTTTTTGTTTTGTTTTGTTTTGTTTTGGTTTTGGTTTTGTTTTGGTTTGGTTTTGTTTTTTTTTTTTTTAAGAAATTTTAAATTTTATTTTCCAGAATATGAAAAGCAGTAGGAGGTGTTCATGCATCTCGCATGGCTGCTCCATTTCCCTTGGCCCTCTTGCACATATGCCCTACACTTAATTGGGATTATCCATGTTCCAGCACCTCCATCTGGACAGTCAGGTGTCCAGGAATGCTGGACTGCCATCAAACCCAGAAAAATCCCTAAACCCACGTGTTCTTTGAAGCAGAAATTCCTGGGTTTGTTTTGGTGAGCTCTGACAAAACCCACCAATGGTTTTGGCTCTGTCTGCACTCTGCTTTTCCAGCTCGGAGCTTTCCTGGCTGCCTGGCATGGGCTGGGGGGAATTGCCACGGGGGAAAAGAGTGTTTCTAGGCTGAGGCCAAAAATCAACATCAGGTTTTGCCACACTGCTGGAAAAAGCCAGAGCTGGGCACAGCATAATCATGGCATTGCTGGGATCAGAATTCCAGAGAGCCTGGGACACACTTTAATAATGTCTGACTCTGGAAAAAATAATAATTTAGCAGCATTTGTTGACAGTTGAATATAAAATGAAAAAATTAATGCACAAAAGAAAACATATAATAAAGATGGGACCTCTTTAAAAAAAAAAATCTAATCTGCACGTATCAGAGTTGTCTTTGCAGGCACAATATTAAATGTTTGGGATCAGGAAAAAGTCCAAAATCAGCTGGACCAAACTAAGGACAGTCTGGACTAGCTGGCATATATCAATGCTACAGGGTAGAGGCATGGAGAGCTAAATCTTTTTTATCCCATAAAACTACTGGCCAGAGACTGGGTTTGAATAACCAGGCAAATACCGACAGCTAAAATCTTGTTTGTTTGTCCGTGTGGTTGATCTAGATGAGAGTTTGCATTTCTGAAGCCAAAGGTTTTGTTGTAAATTATATATCACCGAGGAACTCGAAGGCAATTTTGAAGCCAATTTGTGATCATTCTGGATTTCTGATGAGAAAATACAGTATTTTGAGTAACTTAATGTAGAGAGCAGCTGTTTTCAGAGTGAGGCTGAAGCACCTGCAGTCCTTTTGAAAAAGAGTTGTTTTGGGAGATATTGAAAAAATAACTTGCTGTCCACTGCAGAGCAGACATAATACCCATTTCATAAATGTAAATATTCTATTCTCAGAGGTTCTGCAGTGACCTTTCATTTCGAATTTTTGCCCTTTGCCAGGATTTTGAGATAATGTGAGCCATGAAGTTTGAAATACATTGCTGTATTTATCCACTTCAAAAGCAACACCAGCCATTTTTAACATGTGAAAGTCCTCTTGGGACAAAACCCCTTTGTCTGTGATAAATTTTGTCTTCTCTCCCTTTTCTGTTCTTCCTTAAGACACTTGAAATTTTTACCATTTGTCCATTGGAAATTCAGGTAATACGAAGGTAACGTTAGCCTTTAGGACTAATAATAATAATAATAATAAGTATAAGTATAGCAACGCCATTGGACATTATCTGCATTTCCCACCCTTTCCCCATTTGGGGCAGAACCTCTGCAGTGCATCAATAAGACAAAGAGAACATTTCTAGCGAGATCTCTGGGGAGATCTTTGGTGGCACTTAGTCTTAATTGGAAACTGTCTTTCATTTCTTCTGCAGGCATCATTCTACGGAATGTATTTCTTTATGGGTAGAAACCATAAATGTTATTCCACAAAGCACTTTAAGCCATGACAGATAACAATGTAATATAAAACAGTCTCAGCTTCCTATTCCACCTGATCCAGGCTAAACAAATAACATCTCTAATGCTTTCCAGTCTTTGTTGTCTTCTGCAGCACATTTTATGTATGTACAAAATTTTCATGTCATTATCTACAAGATAAAATTTTATAAGCATCTCCAAAAGGGAAAGAAATGTACCTCACAATTGTCTAGGCAGATATTTCTTCCTGGGAAGAAATTAAAACATTGATTTTAGGTTTATTGTTACTTCCCAAGCAAATTATTTTCAGATTAGCATTCATTATTTAGCATGGAGATCATGTGGATGATTAGATTTTTCTATTATAATGCCCTCTTTTTCTTAGTGTTAAACACAAAATAAAATCACAGAATAATAACAGCAGACTGTTTGTTTGGTGTCTCCTTATTCTCAAAATTAGAATTCTTATCTGCAATATGTATGTACAACATTTTAAAGATAAAAGGAGGTTTAGAAGTTGAATAATGTAGGACATCTGTGTACATGATGGGGACATCACTCAAAGGATGTGAAAGCCCACAGAAAATAAAAATTTTGTTTAGTGGGTCAGGCCCTAAATGCAAACTCAGCAATAGACATCACTTCTCTTTACAACTGCAGGTTAGAACAATCTGAAAAAAATGCACAAGGCAAAGGTTTCCATCTTTCTCTTCTGACACTTGTGAATCCTGAGCAAGAAACTCTGTGTTGTGTTTTTCTCCTTTCTACAAACATGGACAAGAGGAATGGTGACTTTCTGAGGTTATTAAACAACACTATGGGTTTACTTCCCTGTTCTTCTAAACCTATTTAGAACATTTTGGGATATATTTGCGATCAGATCAAACAAAAACCAACAAACAATACAATAAAACAAGATTATTAGGATTTAAAAATAAAGGTTTCATGATAAGCCTTTGTGCCATGAAATCCAAGTGATTTGGGAAGGACTGTGATTCAAATACAATACCAATAATATTAATGGTGGTTTAACTTGATTGTAATATTAAATATTTCAACATGAAGTGTTCATTTTCATCCTTGTTCTGTTGCTCTTGGTGTGGGGGTTTTATTTCAACATGGGATGGTGTCTCTGTCACAGAGCCACAGAACATCTGGGGTTGGAAGGAACCTCTGGAGATCACCCAGTCCAACCTCCCTGGCCGAGGAGGTTCACCCATTGCAGGACGTACAGGATCAGATCCAGACAGGTTTGGAATATTTCCAGACAAGGAAGCACCACAGCCTCCCTGGCAGCCTTTTTCTGCTGTCTGACACATTTGCAGGAACGTTGTTTTCCTTCGTATCCAAATGGAACTTCCTCTGTTTTCCCCGTTGCCTCCTGCCCCGTTGCTGGGCACCAAACGACAGGTTTAAAACCTTTTAGGGCCTGTAAAAGCTTCTCTTTTGTTGAAATGTGCTTAGTACCTGTTAATATTCCGTAACCCATTCAGCCCAAGAAGTTCTCTTTGTGCCAGGTTTTCAAGAGGTGCCACAGAAACTTAAAAACCCAGAATGGTTTGGGTTGAAAGGACCTTAAATCCCATCCAGTGCCACCCCTGCCCTGGCAGGGACACCTCCCACTGTCCCAGGCTGCTCCAAGCCCCAGTGTCCAGCCTGGCCTTGGACACTGCCAGGGATCCAGGGGCAGCCACAGCTTCCCTGTCACCCTGTGCCAGGGCCTGACCACCCTCATATTTTTTCCCAATATTTATCTGAATCTGCCCTCCTTCATCTTAAGACCAATAAGGTTAGTGCTGATGGATTCTGCGTATTCCTTGACATCCTTCTTGTGGTGATGCCACAGAAGATTCTGCTTTCAGTGCCCCAAACCCCTCCGTTTAATCACTAATCTATTTATTATCATTCCCTGTTTGTATTTAGACCATTGCTCTTTATACCTTATCATCACTGCTCTTCATTCATCTCTCAGCCACCTCTGCATGGAAATAGAAATGTTTTACTGATCCATTGCATGTGTGGTAAATCAAGATTAGCCTCTGATCTTCACAAAAAGAAGCAAACAAAAAAAAATCCCCCAGAACAATTAAAAACCCCAAACCAAAACAAAACAGGCTGTGAATAACTTTGCAACAATCTACCAGAACTTAATTTTACTACTTGCAAAAGAACCCCACCAAAACTTTTAAAAAACCCATGGATATGATAGTAAAATATCCATTACATGAAATGATGATTCATAAAATGGATGCCTAGAAAATGTGTAGACAGATGTTTGACATAATGTGTTCCTCAATAAAACAGTTTTAGTTCAAAGACATCCAGTTTATTTCTAGACTTTGAATACTTCTAGCCCTGAGTGTTCTTTGTTAGGAAAGGCATTGTCTTGAGGCTGCCATCTAAATATTTACAATTTATGGGTTTTTAATATCTCCGAAACTTACCTATGGCTATTATGGTTGATATGAGAATAGGGATTGCAATATACATATAGTTTAGAGTTTTGGGGTTTTTTTTTTTTTGTTTGTTTGTTTGTTTGGTTTTTGTTTGTTTTTGTTTTTAGCTAATGATGACTCTGAAATAAAGTCAAATAATGGGAAAAATGGCAGCACTTTCAACACTTCAACTAATAAGGTAATAGTATTGTAGTGGCCTGACTTTCTGTGTTCACATGATCACACAGTTCACAGAAATTATAGCTTCTAAAAATAAAAAATGAGACAAAAGGAGAAATAGAGTTTTACTTCTTAAGGAACAAAAAGACAGCACATACTGTCTCTTCTCAGCAAAACATGTTTCCATAACTAAAAAGTAACAGCTCCATGCAACCATTTCAGGTGTTTTATTTCTGCTGTTAAAGTGGAGAATTCTTGAACACAAAATCCGTTTTCTTTTTTCCAAAAGAAAAAAAATAATTTACTTTGATCATGGGAGGAAAAGGGCTGAGGTTGTCTCACAGCAAGCTCTGTGGATGCTTAGGGAGCACTGACTTCTCTGTGCTTATCTAGATTTTAAAATTAAGCACAATAAGTCAAACCTTTAAACCAGCTTTGCATCGAGGATGTTTGGCACCACAGCAGGAAATCATGGAAATTGCATGTTGGAGATTGTTCTGAGACAACTCTGGCGAATTTATCTAAGAAAAGACCATTGGACAAACATTTCAACAAACACAGTGATTTCCACAGGCCATAGTTCATACATCACCTGAAAACTGACTTATTGCCTTGGAAAAAAAAAAGCCTTCAGTCTGTAGTTTTGTACAAAACCTCTGAGGAGACCATTCAGGATAATAAAATACTGATAATCAGTCCTGGGACCACAGAAGAAGGTCGATTGCTCCTATTACTTTATGAGCATGTGCTTTGAAAGACAATAATTTGTGTTCTCGAGGTTTAGTAATGCTTGTGCCACATGATTGAGTCAGTGCTTATGATACAGTTGATTTATAACACTTTATCAGAGTCAATTAATTAGTTATTTGGATGGATCTACGAGGTGAAGAGCAATATCAACACATCTTATAAACATCTATGTAGTTAAAGCATGTAAATATTGACAGGAATAACAGAAGTTGAAGAGGAGAAAGTAAAATGAAGCAAAAATTCCTTTCTACTCTATTATTTTTACTATCCGTTTCAGTCATTTCAGCACTATCTTTTGTAGCTGAAGAAAAATGTTCTTTTCAAAATTTAGAGGCTGTCTTTGAAAGAAGGAAGAAAAGCCATTTTCACTCATCTGGAGAAGTGCCTCTTCTTTTACAGAGGGAACTGAAACTTTAATTTTGGTAAAGACAAATCCACCTTTATGAGGGATGTCAAAGCAATTTCTCAGGCCAAAGGGTCTTGAGTTCAGTACTTCTGATTTGTAAAAGATAAAAAAAAAGTTATTCCAGCAGTTCAACAAATCACAAGGTCATATCCTCAACTGGAATTTCCACTGAACCTGCTGGTCAATCATGGACCTGAAATTACTTGAACTTACCCACTTCAGAAGAAAATCCAGTTCTTTCTGATGTTAAATTACACTTTGTGGTGTAGCAGAAAGTTTTGTCTATTTAAGTTTAGCTTTAACTGTGCCAAGCAACCACAATCATGAGCTACTCCAAAACTCTTCGTGACTTATTTTTTCTCGAGCAAAATCAAGGAAAGAATGTTACAGATTGGAATAAGGACTTAGTCTGATGATTCACTTGCAGGATGAGAGGACTGCATGACAGAAAAACCGTAGTCCTTTTGGTAGAAATAGCAAAGGTGTTAATCAGCCACATAAATTCCTACCTAATCACAATTGGAAAGCCTGTAAGTGAAATACATGACATTATAACCAACATTTAATTATCACATCCACATGAATTTCATTAATTTCATTATATCCGTGAATTTCAGTTATCTTGTTTCACTTCATTCTTTTCATCAAATGAGGAAAGCTTTGGGTCATGACGGGCAGACAAATAATGTGTAATAATTTAAAACACGTGTGGAACAAGAGTGTGGGAATTAAAATTTGCTGCAACATAGCATGGAAACTGGGAAGCTCTGCCCCAAAAACTATTGACAATTCAAACATTCCATAATTACAGGACACTTAAAGAAACACCTGCTTTCCACTACAGCATCATTTTACTCTCCATGGTGAAAAAGACACTATACAGTTTGTGGAGAAAAATAACATTTTTTCGCAGGCATTGGTAATCTTATAACTCTTCCATCCATAATAGATGACTGGTTGTTTTGCATCTTAATTCACACCCTCACAACTAGGCAGGAACAATTTTTTGTATTTCCTACAGTTTTTTTTGGTAGAGTTATCAAGAGGAGAGAAATAGAAAAGAAAGCTGAAGCTTATTTTATTCTCCTTTTCTATTTTCTATGCTCTGTACTTCATAACAATGGAAATACCGATATTTTCTTTGGAAGCACATGGCTGTGAAAGTATTCACACACTAGGGAAGCTATTCAAATCTGTCTTTTAGCTATTTTAAAGGTGGAAAGGGGAAGAATGAGAATATTTATTTTCAAATCAGCTACATCAGCTGTAAAATGAAAAGTCTGGAAAATGTCTCACATTAGTCTTTGTACACAACTTGTAAGTATCACTCTTTTTGTTAAACACAAAATTGCAGAGTTCTCAGAACTATGAGGTTTATCAAAAAAATGTGATTAATTACAGAAATTCATGTTAAAAAAATGCTGTAATTTTGCCAGTGTTTCTCAAAGGCAATTATTTCAGACTTGGTAGCCTTTCATTGCAATAATAAATAGTGGGGGAAAAAGACTCAGAAAATAAATATATAAACAATAATAATTTTAAAAAATCCCTCCACCAAGCAGAGTCAGCAAAGCTAATGGGAAAGCACTTAAAGGCATCTAAGGATTCTTGTGATATGATAATTTTGGGGGCAGCCAACCCAGTGACAACTTCTTCACCAATGACTGTGGTTTGAAGGAGGTGTTTTGGAATGGAGGCAAACTATCCTGGGCTCCAGATTTCTTTAGTAAAAAACAACCCCAGTCCACTTTCTAACCATTTTTGAAGAGCCATGAGTTATGTAGATGTCTGTTCATGTTCCCAAAATGGAGAAGAAGAGGACAGTAACATATCAACACCTGGTACACTTTCCTGAAAGGGGGAAAAGATATCCTGCTGTGACTCCAGGGCATGGAACTGCCTGTCCAGGGAAGTGGCTGAGCTATCCCTTCTGGAGGTATTTAAAGGATGAGTAAATTTGAGTCAGGCAGGTCGGTGGTTCTTCTTTTTACTCTTTTTAATAATTTCCCTTCATTTCCCTTCTTCATTTCCCTTTCTCCAGTCACCAAGGACATCACCTGACTGTCATGACCTCTCAAATGTCAGGGAGAGTGGCTTGCCAGCATCATTTACACCCTCTGGAGTCTGGGAGTCACCTTGTCATGTCCCTTGGGTTTGTGAATGCTCATGTTCATCTCAAACCTGATTTTCTCGTGTGATGGGAGCGACTGCACTCCTCCAGTCCCTGTCTCGATTTTCAGGGACTTAACAACGTGTAAAGATGCATGACTGTTGAAAACTGAGGACAAAAGGTTTACTCAGTACTTTGATGTTCTCCGTGTTGGCTGTCACAAGCTTTCCTGTCTTCTGTTTATGACTGTCTTTTCTTTAATAGCCATTTTCTGGCCAATGTGCTTGTAAAGCTCTCACTGTTCTTCAAATTCCTTGCAAAATTCAGTTCCAGCTGTGCCTTACCTCTCCTAACCCCCTCCTTCCACATCCAGGTAGTGTCCCTATATTCTCTCTGTATCAGTAGATATATCCCTGGTCCCATTACCTGGGTATTTCCTTCTTACATTTTTGTTTGACCAGGAGGTCTTTTCTGAGCCGTGCTGGTCTCTGCCTCTGTTGCCCAATCTTTTACAAGTCGGAATTGAGAGATTTTCTGCTTAAGAGAAATGTCCTTAAAAAGCTGCTGGTTTGGTTTTCCTCCTTTTTCACAGGGGGCAGTGGATTCCCAAGGAACCCCATCTACCAGTTACTTGAAAAGCAACAATTTTGTTCTAAAATTCAGGATGCTGGCTGTTCTTCACCTGGCCCACACCCCTCATTGCTGTGTGTTCTACCAGCCTACCATCCCTGCAGCAAAATGTCACCAACACTGACACCCCTAATTAGCTCTTCCATGTGGGAACAGGTCCAGAAATGCTTCTCAGGTGAATCCCCACCACCCCCAAGGGCTTCTCAAAGGTAGATCCACAATTGCAGGAGGCAAAACCTGGAGTTTGGTACTGGCTGCACATTCAATTAATCCTTCCTAAACCCCTGACAGGATCCCCTTCCTAAACCTCTGGCAGGAAGGAGAAAAGGGAAACTCCACCAGTGCTCCACATCCTTTTAATATTCCACTCAAAGGGACATACAGCCTGTTCTGGTGGTTCTAAATTGCCTTCTTGCCACGTTGTTGGGCCTTGTGTGGAATTTCAGGAGCTCATCCATACGAATCATCAAACTCCCTGCAGGCAGAAAATTACTCCGGAGAAAATTGTCTGGATGGCAAGTGAGTGTTTTGGTGCCCCCCAGTAAGAAATGTGCCATAACAGATGGTTTGTATGTTTTTCTGCTGGTGGGTGGTTGCAGCAGCTTTGCATAGCTGGCTTCTCCTGGATCCTGTCCACCACTCATGCTCTCCTCCTTAGCCACCCCCAGAGCACAGAATCTGATATGCAGGAGCAGTTTAAGGGACAGGGGACAGTTTTTCCTTCCTCACCAGGCACAAATGTGACATCGCTTGGGACTCCTCAGCCTCTTTCCACACAAGAAAATACGTATTTGTAATCAAACTGTCTAAATAATGACATGGAACAGGTCCGTTTGAAAGGGGATTTCCATAGTATGTCCTAATCACGTCTAGTTTATAAGGACATATGCAGAAAGGCTCTTTGGTTTTGATTTAATTCTGCTTTCCATACGTAAACATGCCTTCCTTCCATATCAGACTTCGTGACAGTTTCTGTATTATCATTACGTATCTTCTCGAATTTCAAAAGTAAACTGCATGGAAAGATTGCCCATGACAGAGAAACACTGACACATGTGTGGCAAAAGAGTGACCCAATTTCTTCTGCCTTATAAAGTCATAGAACATCATTTTATTATGCACAATATGCCAATCCAGCACAGTTCTGAGTATATTTTAAATTAAAGAGTGTATAACAAGGAAGTACACTCTGTTCCTCTTGGCTTTTTACCCAGGATTTTTGTGGAAACTCAGGGAATCAGGGAATGCAGCTGCTCTTTGGGGCAGACTCAGCTTTCCTTACATCTCCTGATGACTGGAAAGGAATTGTTCAGCAGCTCCCCTTAAGTGCTGCCCCAAGAATGCCTCCAAAAGGCTTTTTTCCCCTCCCTTAAAGTCAATATCCCTCAGTACATTCTGAGATTTGATCTTCGATTTGCAGTGAGGAGATTTACCTTCCCTCAATGGTTTCACAGCTGAACTCTCAGTGCTTTCAGTTGTGCCTCATCATCCTTGCTGGATTCATTTATTTAATTTGCCACATTTCAGTTTGGTCCACACATAACGCTGTGGTTCAACCCAAACTGGCCAATAAAGCACTAGGTCTGCTTCTCCTGTCTTGCAGTCCATATTTCTTTTTCTGACTCTGTATATGGTTACTTTTTATTGTAAAGGTGTGAAAAAGTTGACTTTTCTTCTGTGTGCAAGATGTTAGTGTGTAAACCTTTTTTCTGCAGCCAGTGATGTGCTGACCATCCTTTATGACTGTAGTTTCTAAGTATAATACCTCTCAGGGGAAATTATAGCTTAAAACGCTGATTGAGGATATATGCCAAGGGGTAGACATGTAATTATACACATGTATATGGCAAAATTAAAAATGCTAATCTCTCCTGTTTAAGATTTTAGTGCTTGGGAAAATTTTAGAAGCTTAAAGGCGTAATGTACTATAATTTTTCCTAAAATATTTTAATACAGTGAGTGCATATGAGCTGCTGATCTCAAGCTCTGTCTCAGGGTACAACTATTTATATGTCATTTCTATTTTAGAGCAAGTGCTGTCTTCACATCAGCAGACTTCCTCCCTCACCTGTCCACAGAGCAGACTGCTGACAAGTTGTCCTGATAACACCTTAAAAGCAGAAGGAATCAAACCTATACAAACGTGGCATTTTAAAATATATTTTTTTAGATAACAGTGCTTAAAATAATATCTGATATGCTGCTCCAGGACATGAGTTCACTTGGTGTGAAATTGTGATACTGAAATTGTGAGCTGTGATATTGCCAACTCCTTCCACATACCTGGGCGAAAGCAACAGGTAAAAATGGAAGTAAAGAACTCAAGTGTTAGATTCAAGGTGATAATAAGAAACAGATCTATATTTTTAGACACAAGCTGTTTCAAGAAACTTTTGGTTTTTTTGTCTGAGAGTGAATCAATCTGTCCAAGGAGTCAAAGTGGCTTCAAAGCTACCTGGAATGCTGAAATTGGAGATCTGTACACAGCACATACTCTATCTTCCAATTTACCATCTCCTCCTACTGGGATAATAACACAAGCATATCTGCAAGGTCCAAAACCCTTCATAAATAGCAAATGGGAAAGAGCTTACCTGCAGCTGGCATGCTGTCATAAATATTATTAGTTATTGTCTGTTTTCTTGAGGTACAACAGGGCATTTATTATTTAAGATCAGTATAAACTGTTCTGCATGTGAATATCTGCTTCAAGCTGCAGTTTCTCTGAGTAACTTTTATTTGACAGTGCAGAAGAGATAATCTTTCAGCAGTTTCATTTCTGTCACAGTTTGATTTTAGTTCAGTTAGGTCGCGTTGTTTCCAGAAGGTTAAAGTGTGAGCTGCCCCTCCAAATTTCCTGTTTGATTTTCGCCTGAGTACTTCTGTTTGCTTCGATATTAGGTGAAGCCTCATGTGCAGAGAGGTGGCATAAATTAGAGACAGAAATGAAACAAATATTTTCACAATAATCCTTTTATTAAGATTAGGAGTTAAGGGCTGCAGCAGTAAAACACAAACAGTGGGTGTAGCCCAGATCTGGCTTCAATGAGCTCTGATAACAAACAATGGTTTTTTTGTTTGTTTTGTGGTTTGTTTGGGGGTGGTTTTTTTTGGTTTTTTGTTTGTTTGTTTTGGTTTTGTTTGTTTTTTTTGTTTTTTGGGTTTTTTTTTTTGTTTGTTTGCTTATTTGGCTTTTTTTTGGTCCCCCAGTGATATTTAGCAATAAAGGAAGTCAGGAGCACCTGATTCCCTTCTGTTCTTTGCTGGCAGTTTTTAAGTACCTGAGGTTTGATAATTTAATACTGTAATGAAAAACAGGCATTATTTATTTGTGCTTCTACTAATTTCCCACAGTTACAACATTTTAGTCTTTTGCTCTGAATTAACACCACTGCTGAAAACACCTGTAAGGTTCACTCATCCAGTGTATCTGGCTGCACAGTGAGATAAAATATAAACTCAAGATAATCACAAGGTTTTGAGGATTTTGCTGTGGATTTCATAATACAAAGTGATGCACGCCAATCCCAGGCTGCTTTTCTGTTCCTCTTGCAAAGCCTGAAGAGACAAAAAGACAGCCAGGCTAGCTACTGCTAAAGAAAGTTTTCTGCGGCATTTAGATATAATGGATGCAATTTGCTGGCTTTTAAAAGAATGCTCTAAAAGTTGGTGAGATTAAATTTTGCTTCCCATGTTGCTTGGAGGAGGAAATGGCTGTGGGACACACTGCCTCCGACTGTGCCTTTTTTTGTAAGAAAACAAGCCAGGATCCTTCAAATATAAAACCTACCTGGCTAGATCATTGTGCTGCTTTCAATTGCCATGCCTAACATTTTGGGATGGAACTCTTAGGATGTTTCATGTCAAGTACACTGTGCATGCACAGCCTGAATTCACAGAACCTTGGAATAATTTGTGCCAGAAAAGACCTTTAAGTTCATTGATCCCAACCCTAATTAAGGTTGGACTTGATCTGAGGGGTCTTTTCCAACCTAAATGATTCAGTGATTCTGTGATGATTAAGGAATGATATCTCACTTTGGGTTCCTTGTCACAGATTCCTTCTGCCTCTGTAAAGATTTCTGCTCAAGAACATAAAATATTTTGATTTGTGTTTTGTAAACATGCAGGCTGCACTGAGAGGAAAACTGCAGGTGAATCACAGGTTTCCCCTCTAAGAGAAAAACTAAATGAGATGCCCCATGTTCTGCTGCTGCCCAGATATACATTGGTTAACTAGAAATTACAATTTCGGGTTTACAAGACACACAAGCACGGTGTGATCACACAGTAGATATTTTCTGTTAGGTTCCACCACTCACAGCAGTGACACACAGTCTTGGGAGTCACCTACAATCAGAATAAACATTGTTTTTGTGTTGGTGTCAGTTCCATGAGAGAGAAAGGCCAAGAGTTTGCCTACAGCAAGGGCAGGTTCTTCTGTACACCTTCATTGTTTTCATGGCATCTGTGAATGAGATCACGAGTGCTGGCAGGTCAGATTGGGAAACGGTGGGACCAATATCCACACAGGAAAATATTCTTCCTTCTGTGAGGGTGGGCAGGCCCTGGCACAGGGTGACAGAGAAGCTGTGGCTGCCCCTGGATCCCTGGCAGTGTCCAAGGCCAGGTTGGACACTGGGGCTTGGAGCAGCCTGGGACAGTGGAAGGTGCCCCTGCCAGGGCAGGGAGTGGGACAGGATCATTTATGAGGTCCCCTCCAGCTCAAACCATTCCATGATTCTATAACATCCAGTTTCAAATGCGTTGTGCAGACATGCAATATCTGAATATCTCTTTCAGGTTGAAAAGGTGAATATCCATCCCCTACAAAAATATCCACGCCAGCTGAGTGAGGTGGCCAAATTTCCGCACAGTCAGCTGAAAGGGCTGTGCTCCACCTGTGCTGTGTCAGAGTTTCAGTCATGATGGATCCAGGGCTCTCCCACCTGCCACACCGACTAAATCTTGGCTGGCACACCTTCCAGCAGGCAGGCAGACAGGCTCAGATTAAATCCTGGATGCTGCAGGCTGCAGGAGCACAGTCTTGCCCCAGGTCCCCTGGTGTAGGCATCTCGGGCAGCTGGGATTCAGATTTTCAGATTAGCTGAGTTCCCTTCAGTGGGAGATGACTAACTGAGTACAGGTTGTTCATTAGAAGAGACAATCATTGCCTCAGTGCAATAGTCTTCCTGCTAGAGTGCTGCAAGGAGCTGTGCTCCACCAGAAGAACTCGTGAGAAAAACTCACACATCCCCACTCCTCTGGGAAGAAACAGAGCTGACTTCTCAGGGTGTAATCCAAAGACTGGGTTAACTTAATATAAGAATATTCTTAAGGCTTGGTGTTCCATTTTCTCCATCATGAAATTCACGGAGTCTGTTTGTAACCACAGGATTTCTTCCCTCTGGGCTCTGCTTCTACCAGAGGATGCTCCATCTCTGTGTTCCAAACCCTGGCTCGTATTTGTAGAGTTTGACCTCTAGGTATGTAGGTGAAGGGAATTTGGGAGACAGGGCAACACTTCTCATATCAAATCTTGCCACCTTCAAGGGCTTTCTCCAACACTTACATAATTACGACCAACAATACCTCCAGATCTTCCCCCAGCTTGGCAAAAATGCCAGCTCTCCCTCCTTGTTGTCATGCCAACATGGGCATCTGTCATGTTCTGAATGCACCAACACCCACAAGAAACTGATTTGGGCTTCTGTGTAGCCACCTCGACTTGCCAGAGTCACCTACTGGGTGTTTATTTTTGTCTTCCCCTGTCTTTGTCTTGGTTGTCTGTCATGCAGAGCTCTGAAGTGTCTCTGTTGCAATCAAGTTTTTGACAAGGAGCAGTTCAGACCTTCAGATGTTTCACGTGGGAATTGACAATTACAGTGTCATTTAAGTGAAACTCTCTTCTCATCTCTTCTCATTCTCACCTACACTGGGGCATTAATGATCTCTTTTTTTGGCATCTCAAATAAATTTCGGGTCTGGCAGACATGAAAATGATTATCCTCAGCCCAAGACCCTTGATCTCTAAGGGCAAACTCTTATCATTTTTTTCCCCCCAAGACTTATTCACACTTTTATGCTCTGAATGACAGAAGTGTGAGGTTCACTTGGCTGTTTTACAGCTTTAGGAGTAAGAAAGGGCAAACATCATGTGGGGGAAACTTACAGAGAAGCTCAGAGCTGCAGGGAAAAGAGCACTGGAGCAAATAGCAGAGGAAGATCCTCAAATGAGAGAGAGAGATGGTGACAGTTTTGGTAGGATAGAGACAGCAGAAAGTCAAGAAAGAGATCATTGCTTTATGCAAGGAAACCAGAATGACTCACATGCCTGTTGGAAATAACTGCAATAATTAAGCCACCTTTGAAAAGAAGAGTGGCTCTTTTTGGAGCCCATGGGTAGGAAAAAAGCCAAAAATTAAAAACAAAAAAAAAAAAAAACAAACCCAGAAAACCAACCAACCAACCAAAAACAAACAAACAAACAAAACCAAACTAAAAAGACCTTAAAAGAAAAGAAAACCCAAACCAAAAAAACCCCAAAAAAACCAAACCTCAAAAAAATCCCCAAAAACAAACCAAAAACCCAAACCAAAACCCCCCAAAAACCCCCACAAAAACAAAAATCAAAACCAACCAAAACCAACCAAACAAAAAACCCAGCAGCAAGAAACAAAACAAAACCCAAAACCGAAACAAACAAATAATATCCCCGAAAAACCCCCAAAAACAAAAAAAAAACCCAACCAAACTCGACCAAACCAAACCAAAACCACAAAACAAAAAAACGAAACAAAACCAAACCAAAAAAAACCCAAAAAAACCCAACCAACCAACAAACAAACCAACCAACTAACCACCAA
>VZRM01002248.1:300922-328675 GCA_013397955.1 Grantiella picta | reverse complement strand
TTTTTTTTTTCCTTTTCTTTTTACTGTGTTAAACTTGAAACTTTTATAACAAGGTCTACCACTTGTGCATGACTCCCCTGTTCTCCTCCATCAGTGAAGGAGGTGGAAGGAAGGAGTTTTGGGGTGATTTGGGATCTGTTTCATCAGGCAGCATCTGAGAATTTGTTCCACCAGAAGAAACAGAATAAGGAAATCTCACAGAATTTCGGGTAAGCTCCAAATATCACCAGTGTGGGCAACATCCAGAACACTGTGAGCTCAATTCCTCACAAAAAGCAGTTGTGGGAGCTTAAAGGTTGAAACTTTGACTATATTCAGTAAAGGCCACATGAGAAGGTACAAAATCAGAGTGGGAGACACTGATTTATATACATTTTTTTAAAAAATACACCTCAGTTTACATGTCTGGAATGATGCCTCCTTCATGGCCTACAGGAATACAAAATAGCAAATGGATTATATTGGTGTGGGACAGTAGGAAATGTACAAAAAATGACAAAAGAAGAAATCTTCAATAAAACATTTTACTGGAGCTAGAAAACTTGCCACTTCTTTAATTTGTACATCAATCAGGAGGGAACCAATTTATTCTTTTTTTTTTCAGAGTCCGTGAAATTTTTGCAGAGTATTGATAACATCAGTCACAAGCGCTATAAGAAGCTATAGGATTTAAAAAAAGAAAAACCAAACGGCAAAGCAGTACCTAAAGAGAGATGTTCTTTCTGCTTTCTGCCTCAGTTGTACAGGAAATTTCAGGTGTTTTAGCAGCAGGGCTGATGGAATTCCTGTTTGATTACAGTTCCTAATACACAAAGCATCTGGTTATAAAAAGGGCTAAAAAGAACACTTTCTCTGGTAGGGAACTGATGGGAGAATATGATGGATTGTATGAAAGAATAAAGTGTGGAAAAAGCGATGAAAGAGAAGATAAGGTGAAGGGAAGGAAGAAGAAGGCAAGGAGAAAAAGTTAAACAGCAAATGCTTTAGCATATATCCGAGGAAAAGGTAAAAATACAGGAAGAATGTAGAGGAAATTGACAGAAGGATCTCAAAACACGGGGAGGAAGCAAGGGCAGCAGTCTAGGGGAGTCAGCAGATAATTGTCCCTTCCCCATCAGAAAGAATCCACACAAGGACAACAAAGATAAATGCTACTAAATTATCCTCAACTGTCATAAAAAATTATCAACTTTGCCAACTTTTTGCCTATTAGTTCTTAGCAGTAAACAACCAAAAATCCTGCCCTCTTTCTTTTGAATTTTGGATTTGATTCACCCCAGGCATCTTGCCATCTCATCTGAAAAATTCTCTTTACTTGCTTTGCATAGTTGTACTGCTCAGATCAGTCTGCATTGCTCTCTGGAAAAAAGGGACCTCCTCCTTACTGTTTATATAAAATAAACATGAACCAGAATATGAGCTATTTAAATAATTTTGAGGAGAGGTCTGATGAGGGAACTCACAATTAGTTTAACCGTAATGTTAACAACTATTGAGCTTGTAAAAGATTTTAGCAGAAGGGAGCTGAGTGCCTTGAGAGATTTTCCTAGCAGGGAGCTCACACTATTAGACTTAATTCATCCTATGGATGTGTGAATTACATTTTTTTTACCTGCTAGTTGGATAATAAGGCAATAAAGCTTTCTGATGTGTTAATGTGTCAGACTGGAATGTGTTGAATGGGTGATGAAGATGATTTAAAAAGAGATTTTCCAATAGGGAAGTTGGGCTGCCTGTAACCAGTGGTTTGAAAACACAGCAAAGGTAATGGACCATTAATGATGATGGAATGATGTAACTGAACTGATTGAATACGGCTTTGTGTGGGATGGTAATATACAGTATAATTTATACAGACTGCATTTTTTTGAGTTCTCAAATGATACTTTCATTTTTGAGATGTGTCCTCATGATTTTTATAAAGATTTTCTTGTTTTCATTCCTTTTGTAAAATACCAAGGTAGTACTTGCAGAAAACTAGCAAAACTTTGCTTTGACAAACACAGAATTAGTTCTAGACACAATTATTATAAAATATTTATATTATTAAATATTATAAATTATTTATAATATTAACAATTAGTTATAATATTAATATATTATATTATTAAATATTATAAAATTAAATTAACCATGAGTACTGATTCCCACTGATATACAGCTAGACCNAGATATAGATATAGATATAGATATAGATATAGATATAGATATAGATAGATATAGATGACAGATATAGATATATAGATAGATATAGATATAGATGACAGATATAGATAGATATAGATGATATAGATATAGATATAGATATATACAGGTTTATACACTTGCCATGGATATCACCAGTGAGTTGTAAGACTCCTATTTTGCAGGAAATTCTGTGATACTTTTATCATTCTATCTACTCATGTTTTACCAAACACACACTAATAACAAGAATAACGAAATAGTACCAACATCTAAAAAAGGAGCTCACTCAGAAGTGAGGGAATGACTAAGCCCAGAATCCTTAACGTGGTGTTTAAAGCCTCTCACGTAGGTGGAAAGAAAACCAAGAACGTGGTGGTCCAGAGACACAAACTTAAAATAGGACTTTAAATGCAAGCTTGTTTGAAAAGGGTGTAGAAATCAATGGTGTTCATAGTACATAACATTTAGAAAATAAGTCCTGAAAACAAATACTGGGACGCAGGATCATGGAATCATGGAAAGGTTTGGGTTGGGAGGGACCTTAAGGTTCATTCCATCCCACCCCTGCCCTGGCAGGGACCCCTTCCATTGCCCCAGGCTGCTCCAAGCCCCAGTGTCCAACCTGGCCTTGGACACTGCCAGGGATCCAGGGGCACCACAGCTTCTCTGTCACCCTGTGGCAGGGCCTGCCCACCCTCACAGGAACAATTCCTTCCCAATATCCCATCCATCCCTGCCCTCTGGCAGTGTGAAGCCATTCCCTGTGTCCTGTCCCTCCATCCCCTGTCAACAGTCTCTCTCCACGTTTCCTGCAGCTCCTTCAGGCACTGAAGGCCACACTGAGGTCAGCCCAAAGCTTCTCCTGTGCAGGCTGAGCAATGCCAGCTCTGCCAGCAGAGCTGCTCCATCCTCTGCTCCTGCTGGAGCTGCTCTGGCCTGGTTGCAGCAGCTGCAGCTCCTTCCTAAAAGGAAGAATAGACCTTTAGATATTTAAAAAACAGAGGAAAAGTTTCATTTGAAGTGCTGGTGGTATGAAGAAGCTTTTTGCAGGTGGAATATCCATGGGAAGAAATGTATAGGAAATTTGGCAGTAAATACATACACTTAGAGCCCTGAATTTGAGGGCTTTGCATCCCAAAATCTGCTTTCCCCTGGCAGCCATCAGACTGTGCTTCATTCTGTTGTGTCAAACGAGGCAGCAAAAGCTCAGCAATCAACAACACACACCCAAGGGAAAGTGACACTTTACTTTCCCAGTAAAACAGGTGTAAACTGATGGTCTTTTACAAAAAAAACACAAAACAAAAAGAAACAGGTGCCTTCTCTCCTCTTTTGGATGCAGAAATGAGACTTCTGCTCTAGAACTACATGAACAACCAAGAGAAGTCCGTGGTGAGTTTTGCAGCCCAACTCTATTGAAAGCCTGGAAAATATTTCCATCACTGGGTGTATCTGAACCTGGAGAGTGCAAGAAAACTGCAGATTTGAGGGTGAAAGAGAATCACCTGTGCATAAATCATAAACAAATGGCAAATACTGGCTTCGTAAAACCAGAAATCTTTAAAATTTTCTGATGGAAAAGAGAAGATTAGGATAAGCAATAGCAGGAATACAAATCCACCCATGTATTTTGCTTTGAGTATTTCAAGGTTACTCGAATTTCTGTGAAGAATCTAACAAAAAAAAAAAAGTTTTATACATATTTAATAGATAAAATAAAAATTAAGAGAGCCCTATCAGATGTTGCCTTGGGCTTTAGATATTTCTTTGGCATACCCAGGCGTTTTGAAAGAAAAGCCAGTAAAACTAAACCACAAAATCTGATAGAATAAAAAAATGAAGCAAAAGGAAAATTAATAAAGGACACAGATATTAAACCATAAAAATCCCCCACTAAATGCCCATGTTTAGGGCTCACTGAAGCTTTCTGTATGTTTACAGATGATGTTCTGTATTAACAATCTGAAGTAATTAGATAAACACCACTAAACTACTAACTTCTGGGGTAATCTGAACACCTTGAAATAAACTGCTTCCAAATCAACAAGGAGAGCACCACTATGCAAACAGCAAACATATTCATAATGGCAGCTATGAGTGCAGAAATGGAGATTGGATTGTTAATAACACAGCTAGTAAAAGACAGACATGTTTATCTGAGCACTGATAATGCAGTTTATGATATACTTTATCTATTGAGCACAAAGTGTGAAATGCTGTGGGGGAGCTAATAGTATGAAATATGATTAATCAACACGCAGCAAGAAAAGCATCTGCTGTATAAAAAAAGTGTCCAGTAAAACGTCATATAAAGTGTGGTAAAAATAAAAATAAACAGTTGAAGTCAGATTGCTAATGTATGGTAAGTTGAATAAAGATGAAGGAAAAGAAGGTTAATAAATATAGATCAAAGCAAAATTACAGATTTATTGATGCAAATAATCTGAGAAAGAAGCCCAAAACCACTGTGACAATGAAAACTGATATTTAGCATAACTGACAGTTTAACACTACTTTTCTATTGCTAGGGTGTAATCCATGCACCCTACCAGAGAAAATCAATTACTACTAAACCATGTATTTGTGGCTCAGAAAAGGTGCTGCTTAAAAGAAAAATTGAGTAATCTCCATCCCTCTCACTTTATCATCTGTGCATGGCACAGCAGAAAGATTCCTCTGCACAAGTAATCATATATATAATCCCATTATATCAGCTGTGACTCTACATAAGTTACATGTACAGTGTGGCCTATTTTAAAATATACCTACTTTTTGAAATAGGCTGTATGTGTCAGGAATTCTGGCAGAAATTGGGGTGCCTGTTTCACAAGTTTTGAGGGATGCAACCAAATAAACACAGAAATGCTTGATTTTTACTCATCCTGCTGTTTTTAGTGAATGAATTTCTGTCCATAAATAGTTGCTAGCAATTGACAATACATTTTAAATTTTATTCAACTGAAATCACAGCTTCTTTTTTTATTTATTCTTTTAAATTTTTTTTAGTAGCTTTTTATAATTGCAGTTTAGTCTCTGCTTTCACTGGAAGGGATTCCAGACTGTAGTTCCAATCATGGAACAGCTCAAGATCAGAGTTGGACAGAGAAAAGTGAGAATCCACCTCTGGAAATTTCAGGCCTCCCACTGTCACGTCAGTAATTGCTGCAATCCTGGGAATTCATCAGCGCAGAGTTCATCAGTGTGCAACTATGAAGGTGCTGGATGCCATTATTTAGTGAGAAATAACTTAACAATGAGCTTAGAGATTCTTTTTGGGATCTCACCTGCAAGCCCTTAAACCATGGAAATGCTGCAGAGCAATGTGGTAACTAAGGAATGGTGGAAACACTTGAGTTCAGATTTTTGCTGCCTGTGGAATTGAAAAAAATGAAAAAACAAACAAACAGCTTTTCCAAATCGAGCTAAAGAAATTGAAATGTTCACACCAAACTACCAACCCATCAGGAAAAAGTAATGCCACTGATCACAGTCTGCTGGTAGGATTGAGATAAGGAGAGTCTAAAGAGGGGAAAGAGGAGAAAGGTGAAGTCACATTTACTCAGATTTGGTCAGGTGGATCTCATTTAAAAGAAGAAAATCAGAGCAAGTCTATAATTCATGGGGAGAAAAAAGTGCGGGAAGAAAGAATCTGTCTCTAAACTTTGAGAACTTTCCAGAAAGCTAAAGAGGGAGCAGCAGAAGTGCTTTTCCTGTGCTCAGAAAACGATGAGGCTGGAAGATGCCATTGACATTGATTTAAAGAACCTGAAAAGTGTAAGTCAGCAGGGTTGGGTTCACTTATCCTTCCTGTAGCTCTGCAGACACAGAGGCAATAAGTTTACATCCAGTAATTAATAATATAGAGGAAGAACTCACACAGGGGAGATTTGTGTTTAAATAACTAAAGCTGGGGTGACCCAAGGGTGTAATCTGTGCACAGAAAAGGACAAGGACACAGTTGCTACCATGCACTTGTCTTTTTTAACTCTCTGAGAAGGATCCTGATGCAATTTTGATCTGCACCAGCCAGTAGTCTCCCAAAAAATTCCTGGGCACAGGAGAGCCCCATTAGGTGCTATGAGCTCAAGCACATTTGGGAGGAAAGAAACTTGAATTGCATGAATGAAACCTGCACAGCTTGTCCATTCTGGACTGAGAAAAAGCCTTGACATAGTTTATTTTTTTCAGGTAGAGCCACTAAACCCCCCTTAGAGAGAATTAATGCTCTCTAAGAGCTGGGTACACTGAGCCCTGCTTTTCTAAGGACAGAGCTACTGTTGGAGATCCATTTTCAAGTCTAAGCACTTGCAAAGAGCTGCTGAAGTTTTACTCTTGGTTTGTGCAATTATAACATCTCCTTTTCTCTCATTTCCAGCAGTGCGTGAGCTCAGCTTTCCTCATGTCCAAGGTGTTTGCAGCCCATCTCGTCTCATCTCATTCCTATTTCTGTAAATAACAAAAAAATATAATAACGTTTAAGACCTCTATTATGTGTGAAATTGGGAAGAATCAAAAGTTATTATTGAAGGGGAGATGCTGATAAACAGACAGAGATTAATAATTATGAGGAAACCAACCCAAATATGAAAAGCAGAAATGGGAAAATGGGGGAGAATATGGGATATATTGTTCCTTTGACAATATAATAACAATACAATCTCTACTTGTCACCTCTCTGAAATCCATGTTGCTAAACTTATTTCACAATTGCTACTATATGTTTTCAAGTTATTATATTTTCCAAATACCTCCAATCTCAATTTAAGATCCTTAAGTCATTTCAACAGCAATATAGTCTTTCTTGAATATTTTCTGAAAAACAGACACAAGAATAATTTTAAAACAACAGTGCAGATGAACACTACTGTTAAATCCCATCTGGATGAATTTATCTAAATGCTAACTAACCATCCTTTGTATAAGGGTATTTTAAGTACCTTTCAGGCTACCTTTCAATCAGTTTTGCCAGTTGGTCTGGAATAGTCAAGGATTTTACTTCAGTGGATTTGCCTTCATTTTTTACACACATGTATATATGAGAATGTGCCCTTCTGAGTTTGCAGAAAGGACAAAATGTCTGAAGGTGTTTATTTTTCCTGTTGTTTTTCAGGAGCTCTCCAACAGGTTGCCTTTACTTTAAGCATTATTAGACAAGACTTTTAAAATATCATATTATTGCATTCTTTGCCAAGAAAAGATGATATTTTTATCTTTTTGCCCTATTAAGTACTTTATGTGGTCCATATTAATTTAAGTACTTCCTGCTAAGCCTCAGTGTCTACGAAGGTAGGGCAGAAATAATGACATTTTTGTGCACTGACAGGTTTAATTTGTTCACACTGGCACACCAATGGAATGACAAAATGTGACCCTTCAGAAGCACTCAGTCTTAGAAGATTTTTTTTTTCCTTGTAGGTGCTCTCACAGGACTTTGGTTTTAAAAGTGCTGACCCTGAGACAGGATTTTCAAATCAATACCCAGGCGTGTTCCTTGGATGTGCTCTCAGCTGGTGAGATCCCCTGGGCAAGAACAACTCGAAAGTGACAAAAAAAATGAGATGGAAGAGCTGGCATTGCAGCTTGGATTTATCACATGGCAAAGTGCACATTTGGAACACAAAACTATCTGGTTTTAACTCCACTTTGATACTTTCACATCAATAGCTTCAGGAAAGGGTTACTATTTGCTCAAGTGTAATAATATTAATATTAAATTGATATTAAAAGAATGATGGGACAGTAATATGTTGCAGTTTAAAACCCAGGCAATAGTGCAATGTTTTACCAATCATTATTATTGCCATTTATTATTATTTACAGAAAGTGCTTCAAGATCTGAGTAGTCACATCTCCTCTCAGAAGTGATGCAAAAGTCCAGCTTTGGTGTAAAACGTAAAATGTAACTGCACTTTTCCAGAAAGCTGCAAAATTCTACAGGAAGAGCAATTAAAAGTGAGCAGGGTTCATTAGTTACAGAGGCTGATACTGTGATCAAATGGCTGCATTTAGTGGCAAATTGTGCCTTATTTTTCCTCCTTCTCATGCCTGTTGCAGACATGAAAGCAGATCTTCTTTCTTTCTTGCCCTGGGAGAGGCAGGCAGAGATTCATTAAGCCTTTTTCTTATCTCTAGAAAAAAAAAATGAATTAGGCTTGCATCTTCAGAGTCAATCAGAATTTAATAGATGTAATGCTTCCTTCATTTTTTAATTTTTTTAATGAGGTGGGCTCTTTGCAGAACCTCTCTGCTCGTTTCTCATTCCAGGAGTGTAGAGGACTTTACATACAGAATGCAGCTCTTTAAACTTGTGTAGGTCAAGACCTTTAGGATTAATAAGTGGATTTGAGGTCTACAGCATTACTGTGATCATATCTTCCGTTTCCATGTACCACATGAATGAAACATCACGACAGACAAGCGGTAAACTCGGCTCTGTATTTGATATTCTGTGTTTTGTGAGAGCTGGCTGTGAGATAAACCTGAACTGTGACCAGGGTTGCCAAGCTGTGAGCAGAGATGTGAGAAGAATCCTCGTGTTTTCTAACCTTGAGCAGGAATTAATCATTCTCAGAGCTCTTGATGTGAGCTGGTGAGGGGGAGATGACATCAGATAGAATATTATTTACATAAAATTTGAAATTTTATAAACGTGGTCTGTGCAAGAAAGCAGCTGTCTGAATCCACAACAGTTCAGTTCAGTTTCCATGTGCATGAAAAGCATGGAGTCAGCAGCAAATGTGCTAAATCCTGAGTATAGAAATAAAACCCTGACACATACTGGAAGGAATCTTCCCTTTCTTCATTAAAGTTATATTAAATAATTTCATTATTACTATTATCAAAACTGGGTAACACATAGATAATGAATGAAACTGGAGTTGGGTTTAATAAAATGTTTCATTTTCAATGGCAAAAAGGGAATGGAAAATCTAAATTAAGAACATGTTCAATCTTTAGAGGCCGTCCTGTTAATCTAAGAAAAGTAACTAACCATTTTGTGAAATTATCCCGTTAACATATGAAGTCATTATAGTTGAATGCATCTTTAAAACTAGTATGTAGATACACAAAATCCCAGTCTCATTCCTTTAGTTTCACCGCTTTTAAAAAATAAGTATTTATTACATTTTAAATTTTAATTTTTAAAATGTTATTTTTTAACATTTTAATTTTTGAAGCAAAACTCAAAGTGCAAGCACCATCTAAACAAAGTATCTGATAAATTTGTCAATTCAAGGCAAAAAAAACTCCCAAGAAAATTAAAACATGTCATTATTTTGAAGAGAAAAACCATAGAAAAAATGTGAAAGCTTATACATATTTTGATGAAATCCTTTGATAATTTCACACTAAATAATACATGCATCAACATCTTTTGTTTTTGCTTTCTTCAGGTTTCATTCTGAAGAACAGAACTTTTAAAAACCGTATCTTTCCTTCTGTCTGTCCATTTGGCAGCTCTTTTGGATATTTGGCAATCAACGAGTGAGGATATTACGATGGGAAAATCTGCACCATATGTGATCTACTGGTGGCACACGTTGGGATTGGTGCTCTCCAGCTCTTGAAAATCTGAAATTTCTCAAATCAGTTTTAAGAAGTCTTGACTGTTCAGGATCTGCTCAGTTTTGCTCTCACTTTCAGGAGCAAGTATCATATTGGTGATTACAACAGTGCAAAATATGAAAAGCTGATTATAAATACAGTGAAAAAACGGCAGTAAATTCTAATCTGTTATGTTATTCCGAATTTTTAAAAAATCAGCCTTTTTACTATTCATAATGTAATTTTATAATAATAGCAGTTTAATTTTATTCTAACAAAATGGTATCTATTAATTTCTTCACATGACATTGCATTCTATTCCAGAAATGTTTTGTTACAGTCTTATTTCCCTTCCTCTTCACAAGATCTACAATTGTTTGCCATGTAAAATTAAATCTATTATCCCAGAAAATAATTTCTTTAAAGAATTTACAGTCTATTACATTTCTTCTCAGAAGACAAGAAAGTAATTTCTTCTTTCATTGAAACTGAAAATTATCTTACTGAGGAAATGATTTGTTGTTATTTAATAAAGAAGTTGAAACTTGGATCAGAAACAGAGAAATCTGATTTGGCTTCAGAATCTTAATTCCAGTTTTGGCAACACATAAAATGTGAAGGAAGGGGAGGGAAAAGAGCCCTAGAATAAAAAATAATTTTTCATTGTGTCTTCATCAGAGCAAGCATAATTCCCTACCACAGAGAGTGCTTTGAAGTATTATGTACCCCAGGCTGGGGACTAATCTGTGTTGTGAAGCTCATTTTCATCATGTTAACCTAGTCTAAAATGTTCTCACATTTACAATTATTTTGTTCAGAATTAACAGTAAATACAGTGTAGTTTCATCTCGCTCATTGTGCTATACAGGTTTCTATTTTCAGCAGTATGACGATTTATGAACACTGTAGTTAATATTTTCAGTTTTTCTTTGGTGCAATTATTCTACAGTCAGCTGTACTTTCAAATATTTCTGTTAGAAGTAAAATTTGGCAACACTAGCCAAAATACAGAGCTGAGTCTTTTGTTTCTTCAAACCATTATGATAAAACTCTGGAATAGATTCTCTTTGGGAGCTAAGTAAAAATTCACTGTCTGCAGCAGGGCACTGGGTTTGCCTCGCTGCTTTTGCATGACATTTGGTTGATTTACCTGGTTGTGTTAGCAAACTGCTTTGCTGAAGTTCTTGTTAATAATCTGGGGACAGTTTATTGAATATTTATTCCTCTAAGGCATAATCATGAAAGCTATGATGAAGGTTCTTTTAACATCAAGAGGCTTTGGGGGAACTTTCCATATTGTGATTACAGAAGCTCACTCTAATTGTAACAAGAAATCAATTATTTTCTTTTTTTTTTTTTTTACTCTTTCTGGTAAAGGGTTTTTGCTATGGTTTTGATGTAAGAAATTAAGATCATCTAAACATATGCGATTTCTTCCCTGCATGTCCCAAATCCCTAAGAAATTATTGATCTGAAACCTGACATTAAAGTAAACCTAGCAGTACAACAGAAACGAAATACACTTTCAGTAACTGAGTTGTTCTTCAACCGAAACTTTTTATTGTGGTTCAGAGGTCTTACAAGACATCAAAATTAACTCTTGTATAAAATGAGCCTTTTGTGCTTCCTGAATCAAAATAAAGTGTTAGTTGTAGAGGGAAAAGATAGATTCAACGTGCATTCAAAAATATTCAGAAATCCAGAATGCTCTACAGTTTAGTTGTTCTGTTAAAATGGTAGATTTTGGTGTTAAAATGCATAAAATACATAATTATTTCCAATCCATGTCATGTATCTTCAGCTTCCTGCCATCAGTTATTCTTGTACTCAGAAAGTGCGTCATGGTGTTATGTTTTCTGCAACTTTTTATAAAAATATCATTAAAAATGTACTATTCAGTTGTTTTGAACCCTTTTACATTCAACACAACTCATTGAAGGTAATTCATCACTTGAGGTTAAATGTTGAGACTTATCCTAGAAAACTTTTTAGGCAAATTTTAGGTGATAAAAAAGAGTTTTAAAAAAAATACTTTACGACTTGGGAAAATATACATTTTGGCATTTCTAAGTAATTTGTCTTTCATGAATAATTATATCGTCATACAAAACTTCAACTTTGTTACAAATCCTCAATTAAGTTGCTAAAATCCTTTCACCAAACACTTTATTTGATTGGCATTTGCCCTACAATGTTCCTCACATTGTTTATTAACAGCGTCAAAAATCAGAAGTCCCATTGAAAAATAGCATTCCATTTTGCCCCTTTTCCTGATAGACTCATATCTATCATAAATCAAATAGGTTGATTGCTAAGTTGTCTATCTGGTTCTCTCTTGTAATTTCAGGTGGACTCTTTAAAGTTATTTTCACCTGCTTGACAGAATACAATCTTGTTTTAAACACATCTTTATAATATGGTATGATTAAAATAAATATTAATAATAATAATAATAATAATGAGGAAAGTACTTAGCACCACCTCAGGCTGAGTGTATTAACCAGAAATCTGCTTAGAAACTAGAAAAGAGAGGTCTGTAAAAATATTCTGCAGCACAGAACAGAACCTGATGTGTTTAACCAACCACAGAGTCCTCTGTCTCTGGAAGATACCAGTGCACAACCAGCAGGTCAAATAAAGTAGTTTGGGGCTGAGTTTGAACCAGAAAATATGGGCAACAGGGATGGTTTTCTTTTCAGCTTTACCTGGGAACAAAAAAACAAAAAACCAACCAACCAACCAATCTCCAAGCACAGACTGTTCCTCTTTGTTCACCTCGGAGGTCACATTTTATTTCATTAGTTACTCAGGAAAAGAAAGGAATCAAGGAGGTAAGCTAGAATTGCACTTCATTTGCCTCAGGAGCACTGCCTAGTGGTGGTGTAAGCTTCATCCAGACCACTGAGAATAAATGTCTTACAAGAACAAACTGTGGCAAATGTGATTTTGACCTGTGTCAGAACCCCAGATAATTTACAGTATGAATTTCAAATATTTCCTATTATCAGTAAAGAGATTGATGACATAAACAGGGCCACGAAAACCTATGAAAGTCAGTTTTAAAGCTGGTATACTGAGTTTTTTTTTATTGACGAAAGCTGTTCTCATGCAAAATGTTCACTTGCCTTACTGTTTGAAAGTCTGAGACTCAGCAGATAAATAAACAAATAAATAAATATTTCTTATTTTTAATGTAACTGTTATTTAGGTTCAGCCAAAGGCTTCCACTGCTCCGATTACATAGTAACAGAGCCATGGAAATGATGAGTCTAGTGGTAGAAGTTTTTCATAATCTTTACTTTATGAACATTTTTGTTCTGATGTTTGAAGTTTGGAGACTTTGGTGCTTATTTCTAGGAGAATCACAAAAAAAAACCCCAAAAAACCAAAAACCAAACAAACCCCCCCAAACCTCAAAAACAAAACCACCAAACCAACAAACCAACCAACCAAAACCAACCAAGAAACCCAAAACCAAAACGAAAAAATGAAAAAATTAATTCCTGATAAAATGGGTGCTTTTTTCCTTCCAAGGAATAGTGTTTGTTTTAGTTGTTGAACTTCTCAAATGAAAGAATAAAAGTGATTTGAGTGATTTGAGTAAATCATGGATCTTTTGGTACCTATCAAAAGGTTCTTAGCCTTCTGTATGTTTTGATAATTTCTCTAGGTAGATGTCAGGACATTAAACGACCTAAAAGACAATATTCCATCAGCCAAGAAGATAATTTCTGCAGACGGGAGAAGGAAACAATCCTGGAATGATTTATTCTAATTTCTTTTTTTGTTTGTTTTGTTTTGGTTGGTTGGTTTTTGTTTTGATTTGTTATGTTTTGTTTGGTTGGTTTTTTGTTTCTGTTTTTTTTTCTTCTAGGTGGATTTTTCGATTTTGTTTTCATTTAGTTGTGTTTTTTGTGGGTTTTGTTTGTTTGTTTTTGTTGTGGTGGTGGTGGTTTTTTGTTTCATTTGTTTTGTTTGGGTTTTGTTTTAATTTTTTTTTTTTGTGTTAGTAGAAAAATAAGGGAAACCAACTAATTTTCCACCCTCAAAACTGTGTAATGAAAGTTACTGCATCCCATCCTGTCACAAGCTGCAAAGTTTGGTGTCATATTTGTTTCAGAGACTCCTTTATCTTTCTGTCCTAGGAACTGCTTGATAATTTGCTGGCAAAGACTTGGCACATTGTTAACTATTTTTAAACTTTCATATAAATTGATACAGATGCTTTTCCCTTCCTTTTGAAGGATCCTCTGGACTGTATCTGATTAAATTGTCAGGCGTATAATTCTTACAGACTGCCCTAATTATACAGTAAATTTACATCAAACCTTTATGAGCATTACTCTATTATTCTGCTACCATATTGATAGAGTTATTACAACTTAACCTTGGCCCACATTACTAGCTAAAGATTTTATTCCAATAAATAACTCAAATGGTTCCACCATAGCTATACCATTATTTTTGTAATTTCATTACTAATTATGAGTAACAGCTTACATACTACAGCTTTAGCTGGTCCATAGCACATTACTGTTAAATAGGTATTTTTTAACAGATTTCTTAAGATCTAGTTTTACTGATTGTTTAAGTTTATTCTCTGAAATATAAAGATACTTTTAAATCTTCAGAATAAAAAAAAGGATGTTTTATCCATAAAAAGATGAGTTTTCTGCCAAAACTCCAGAAAACTTGTTAGGAAACTGGGGAAACTAAAGCCTTCTACTTCTATTAAGGGTAGAAATAAATAAGTCTTTTACAGGTTCCTTGTCCCAGATGAGCAGGAGAAAATTTTATGGTGTTGCCTATATTCTTACTTTGAGAAATACAATGACAATATAGTCACAAGTCTTACTGTTAACACCAGAAAAGTTCCATTGTTGGATGAAAAAAGTCTTTGCTAAATCCTTAAAGCATTTCCTGCATCTCAGAATGGTTAATAGTAAACCAACAGTTGTCTGGGTGATTAAATCTTGTCAATTAAGCACAATAATATCTGCCAGGGTATTACATATATCTAATATCTGCCACTGATCAGACACAAAATCCAGAGTTGTGGAGCTGCTGGGAGTATCACAGTCCAGAGTGTCAAATGTCCCCTCCTGGGGGGGTCTTAGATGTGTTAGTGAGAAGGGATTTAATCCCTGAAGGGTTCACTGAAACCTTTTGAAATCCAGTGAAGTGCAAACATTGTACTTGCTATTTATTAGGCATAAATGTTGGTTTGGTAAAAACTCCATTTTTAACTGTCAGTAAAAAAGAAATCTCACGTTATGAGACCTCACATAACTTCGGCAACAGTAATCCTCCATCAAAATACTGGAGAAACCTTGGGTTTTTTCCTTCTACAGAATTTGTATCAGTTTCTATCCTTAATTTTATTAAATTTTTCCAGCTGGGAGGTTTTTTTTGTTCATTGAGGATAGAGTACCCTCTATATTGAACCACACAGATTTCCACAGTATGTATATTAATGCTTTTCCTGCTCAGTAAATATTACATTTTTTATCAAATCTCACAAAGGTTAGATCTACAGCTCTGTGTCTAGGAAAAGAATATCACATTAGTCTAGTATCATCTAGCTTTGGAAAACTCTTGTCTTATAAAGTGGCATTTCATACCTGATGCAGCATGAAATGAATTCTAGTGGTTCCCCTAGTGACACTAGCCAAAAGTAATTGTTGAGGTAGAAGATAATTTTATTTGAGTGGAAATCTGTGTGATCTGTTTCATCATTAATTTTCATTTTTTTATTATCCATTAATTGATCCTAAAACAAAACGAAATTTTCATTTCCATGGTGTTATACCAAATAAAAGCTTAAAAAATTATAAATATATATGTATATAAAAATACTCATATTCTTGTCTACTATATTTTATAATGTCATGGCAGGGGGTGTTTGGGGTCATTTTGAAGTGTATCCTAACGGAGTCAATCTCTCAATTCCTCCATCTCTGGCTCCCAACTCCTGTTTGCCTACATTCAGTGGTTGACTGCTGTTGAAATTGCACGATGGAATCCCAGAATTGACATAAAGCTTGTTACCTGCGTAGGATTACTGGCATGTTTCTGCCCATGGTCCACAAGGTGATAAAATGAAACAATTGAAATAACAGTGAGAGACCTCCTGGCCTTTTTTAGACATTTTTATATATCCAGGTAATTTTTGTTTTTAATACTAACATTCTAACCTGTGAGTGCTCAATAATGGAGTGCGGAGGAACTAAGTGGCTGTAAAAGCTTTTCCCCTAAACCTCAGGTTACACATACTTTGTACCAGGCCAGGAAAATTCAGCTGCTCTTTACCTTAAAATTTCAAAAATTACATGGGGAGGAAAACTGTATTACTCCGATCTAAAATATATACAAATGTACATCTAAAATATATATTCCAATAAATGAAATGCAGTTAAAAAAAAGATTAATTATATCAGTTAAAAGGCAAACATGACAGAGAATGCAATTTTTGTTGGGCTAAAATGGAGTGCAAGAAAACAAGTAAAGAATGAAGGACCAAAATCATCTTGGATGAAGAGGAAGGAGGTTGATGTTGAGTCCTCTACTCTGCAGTTTCAAATATGTTTGCTGTCAAAAATTACCTTCCCACCACAAAGGGCTGAGAGGGTCTCTTGAAGAACAACATGCAGCAAAAAAAAAAAAACTAATCCAAATTTTTTCCAGATTTATCATCTTTGGGGAACAGCTATGGATTCACATCTCCCTGTGGAGTTTATGAAAGGTCACTCACTGTTTTTGTTACCTGTTTGACAATAGGGAATCAGTGCCAGTATAACAGACAGAGTTATANAAAACATTTCTTTTTAGCCTTGACGAAAGACACTTTCCATGTAAAATGAAACTTTATTAGCAATCAGAATCTGGAGCCTCAGACGACTGAGGATTTCTTTTGATCAGACAAACTATATGGTCTTAAATATTTGTTATAATGTAATCAAGGCTTTTTTGAACTTGCCTAAACAATAAGGATTTACAGTGAGGTTTAGTCAAAGCGATAGTATCTTCTGCCTTTAACTTTGAAATTCTGGTTGTCTTTGCCAGTGGTGGGTTGGNATACTTTGTACCAGGCCAGGAAAATTCAGCTGCTCTTTACCTTAAAATTTCAAAAATTACATGGGGAGGAAAACTGTATTACTCCGATCTAAAATATATACAAATGTACATCTAAAATATATATTCCAATAAATGAAATGCAGTTAAAAAAAAGATTAATTATATCAGTTAAAAGGCAAACATGACAGAGAATGCAATTTTTGTTGGGCTAAAATGGAGTGCAAGAAAACAAGTAAAGAATGAAGGACCAAAATCATCTTGGATGAAGAGGAAGGAGGTTGATGTTGAGTCCTCTACTCTGCAGTTTCAAATATGTTTGCTGTCAAAAATTACCTTCCCACCACAAAGGGCTGAGAGGGTCTCTTGAAGAACAACATGCAGCAAAAAAAAAAAACTAATCCAAATTTTTTCCAGATTTATCATCTTTGGGGAACAGCTATGGATTCACATCTCCCTGTGGAGTTTATGAAAGGTCACTCACTGTTTTTGTTACCTGTTTGACAATAGGGAATCAGTGCCAGTATAACAGACAGAGTTATAAAATCACAGGAATTAGGGATTCCTTTGCCAGCAATCACTCCAGGTAGAGTGTTATTCATTATGTGTTTTGGCCCAAAAGTGCAATACAGAGGAATAGTTTTAAAGGGACTTGTCTGCATTTGAGGAAAATTTCAAATTTCTCTCATCGTTTCTGAATTGTAGCTTTTGGTGTTGATTCAACACACACAAACTGGAACAATAAAACGATTATTTAATATATAAAAATATATTAAATAATATGATTTATATAATAATATTATTTATATAATAATAAAGTAATTTCTCCCGCCCAATTCTTTCACTAGAATAAATAAGTAATATTTAAAGNAGGGGTTTTTTTTGTTTGCTTTTTCTTTTTTTTATTGGCAAAAAACCCATGAAAACTCTCCCCCAAAATATTTTCCAGGAAACATGGCACATGAAAAGAACAGAGGATGATGGAAAAGCAATAAAACAGGGACACTGCACCTCACTCCACTTTACAAGAGGATAAGCCAAAGCTCTGTCCAGGTTGGAATTTTCATAACTCATCCTTCTTTCACTCCTCCATCAGTCCTCTGCTGTTACCTCTTCCCCCCTCAGACCACTAATAAATTATGTTTACCAAAGTATCACATCCTATTGCACTAAACACTTCCTGGATATTTCCTTTTTTCCCATTAAACTTCCCCTCTTCTCTTCCAGGAGTATATTTACTTCCAGGAAATACTCAATCTTCTGCCTTTTTTTGAGCTGTTCGTGCCTTTCAGTTTTTTTCTGAGACTAATAGAGAGAAGATATCAGTGACAGGAAACATCTTAGCAAGATATTAATAACATGGCAGGTTTTTCCAGGGCTTGGAGCAGCCTGGTCTGGTGGAAGATGTCCCAGCCTAGCAGGGACAGGGGCCTGGAACGAGATGAAATTTAAGGCCCTGTCCAACCAAAACAATTCTGATATTCTGTGAAAACTCCAAAAGCATCCTTGGTGAAGATTGTAAACATTTTGCCTAATGGGCAGTGACAGATTAGACTAACGTTTTGCTCACCATTATTTGGCATGCATTATTGATGCTATGAAAAGAATCTTCAAAACATTTCCAAAAGTCTTCCTGCGGCTTCTCCCATCTGCCTTTATCCCACCATTAGAGTGTAACATTATTCAAATCTTTCCTGCTGCAGTAACATTAAAAAAATGTTAATTTTGAAAAAACCGCAGCATGTAAAAACAATTTTATTTGATAGTCCCTCTGATTCCTCCTGCTGTGTGTTTCAGATGCGTTCAGAACATATCTGAAACATCAATTCTGCTTGATCTCAGAGGTAGTTTCACAGAATCACAGAATCATTTAGGTTGGAAAAGCCCTCTGAAATCATCAAGCCCAGTGACTGACTGATCACCACCTTAAAATCCAACATCACTGATCACTGTGTGTCCAAACATTTTTTGAACTTTGGCTTGGACTTTCCAGAGTAATTTATTCTGGTTCTGTAAGCTTCTCTGCTCCTGTCACGTTCCTTTCATTTTCCCTCTTTTTTGAGGGAATGTTTAACCCCATTTAACCTTCTGGATATTCCACTGCACGTGTTTTTGCATAAGAGGGAGAGAAAAAATGGGGCAGATTTGGCTATAGCTGATGGTGCTCTTCTCAGGTGTTCTCCACTGATGGCCATGAATTCGTAATTAATTTGGAAAACAGATCAAAAGAGCAAGTTGTTACTACTCTGCACTTAAAATTTTAATATGAACATGACAGAAATTGTGCATCAGTCACCAAATATTTCAGTAGTTTCACTGGTTCAAATAATATCTTTAGGTCTATACTTGATTTTTCTTCTGTATTCTATATGATTACTGGTTTTGGTAGAGCAAATTGTCAGTTCACATGCAATATTCCTGGAATGTAAGTTATCAATAAAATTTTAAATCAGAAAGATTTTTTTAATGCACTTTAATATCAAACCTTAGGAAAAAAAAAAAGGAAAAGAAAAAGCCCACAAAACCCACATACATACAAAGAACCTTAGAGCTCTTTGCTTTAAATAGAAATTGAACTTTGGATAGTGTAGACCATAATCAAAACCATTCATCTGCAAGACCAACTTGAGCATTTTAGTTATAATTTACAGGTCATTGGCTCCTTCATTACAGGCAGCCCTTGGCAAAAGCAGTTTCTGACACAAAGGCACCTACAGCAACCAAGATGCAGCAGCTCCCCTCTGACTGCAGGGCTGGAATATGCACCTAACAAACATTTGCATTCCAGCTTGATCTTACTGAAGAAAATCAGCTCCTGCTGGGGAAGGAAGCAAAGGAAGGGACAAATAAAACCAGAGAAAGCCTCAGTGCATTTCAAAGAACCACATTTTGCAACATTAAGCTTTAGTGTCACTGGAGACCCGTAGTGTTTTTATGATCAGAATACTTTTTTTTAAACATTAAATGTATGGAATGGGCAAAATTTCCTCAGCACCTGATTTCTGACTGAGTAAGATAAGCAATGTACTTCATGCTCAGTAATTACTTGCATTGACGTCATTCTTTTAACAGTTTCACTCAAAATTCTGGGTATTTTTAGACTTTTTTTCGCCTAACAAAGTCTGCGACTTAAGGTGGAATAAAAATAAAAGCAAATTACTGCACATTGGAGAGATAATATTTTATGCACCTTGAAAGCAACTTCACCTCCACATGTTGTGTTGTGCAGCTTGGTGAGGTAGCAGATGGGAGAGGCAAGCCAAGCCACAGCCCTGGTGAGGCTGCTCTGGGAAAGGAAGGCAAAGTCACATCATCAAAAAAATCCCTTTTATTATTCATAGTCCAGAGGTCACAGTACTCATGCTTCCACTGTAGGGATTAAATTTTAGACAGCAAGCAGAGTTAAAGTATTTTTTACCTCTCATTGCTCATTCTCTATGAATTTTTCTCTTTTTGCACACGTGTGTGAAGACCCTGAATAACAATTTGGGGGTTTTAATTTTTTTTTTAACTAGGTCACCCTGGGTCTGCATTTCAGATATTCTATCACATAAACTTGACAAAAAAGCAGAAAAGTTCTGTAACTCACACAGATCTATCCACTATAATCTGTGTTCATGCAGTGTCAGACATGACTGCAGGGCTGGAGGTAAATGATAAGCAAGATTTTTGGTCTCTTTTACTTCAGGACCCTTTTTAATTTTGAGTGAAATATGAGTATACACATCTACTAATACAACATTTCATCTCAATTTTTGCTACATAGAGAGAAACCACCACTCTACCTTTACATTTAGAAAGAAAATAAGAATGTGATTATTATCCAGTACTGTATAGAAATTTGGTTTTGTTTTTTTAAATCTAGATTATTTTCTTCTAAAATTCACAAGTTCCATTGAAACTAAAGTAGGAACCAACTGTGAGCAAGTTCTTCACAAACTAATGATTAAAGCGTTCAGGTCCAAAAATATTCTTGTATTCCAGACTCCATTCCAACAAATATGCAGGGTTCTGTTTTCAAATCCTTTATCCCATGCTGACCAATACAGATCCAACAAATGCATTTAAATGCACTTATCTTCATAGCCAGAATTCATCTGAGACAGGTTCAGATTTTAAGTAAACCCATAAACTGAAAAAAAAAAGATATTTTAATTCTTGAGTATGTATCCATACACTTGGGGTGTAGGGTATAGAAATGGAAAACCTGAGTCAAAGATCTTAAATTTTGTTAAATTTGGTTCTTAAATTCACCGCTCTTAGGGTTGAAAACATCCCACACATTTTCTGTGTCGGAGTATTCAGCACATTTCCATAAATCTGTTTCTGTCTTGACTTTGCACTTTAAATTAAAGGTATTTACAAGTTTTTACCACTTGTTTATTTCTGTAAACATTACGTATGTCTGTACTCAGGTTTTGGATGCTTCTTAAGTGCAATTTTTCTTCTTCTTTTTTATTTTTTAAATTGTAATGTGCATATAAATTTTTGGACAACGTTTTAAATAAACAATCTCTTGTGAAATCAGTGGGACCTGAGGGCTCTGAGCATCATCCCCACCACGCTGACCAAGGTGGAGAACTTCTCCAGCTGAACAAGATTCCTTTTTTTTGAGAAACCAACTAAAGCCTGCCAGGAAAAACGAGCATTTCAAATATTAAAGCTGTTATTGTGGGAGGAAACGTGATTGAGAGCGCTGGGTGAGCCAAGGGGGAGGCAGAGCAGAGCCTGGTGGCAGCCTGGCTGCTTCAGCAGAGATGCCAGAAATTTGTCCATTTGTCCAAAATTCCAGCTTCTCCATCTGCTTTGGCTGATCTGAATGTTGGTGTAAGCTGGCATGAGGGAATTAGGCTTTTTGGGAGGTGAGATTGACATCTACTGAAATAAGGGATTGCTAGCACCCTGGCAGTGCCACCTCAGCCTCTGCTCTCTCTTCTGCCTTTTTGAAAAGCAATTTTCTTCAAAAGTTTTGAGGAGTCACCTGCACGGGAAGGGCAGCGGGTCTCTGAAGAAATCGTGGCAGACTGATTTTTCTCTGTGAGTTCAGGAATTCCTGTACATCCCTGGGCTTTGATATTTCCTTAAGGAAGAAGAACCAACCAAAAGAAAGCAACAACACAAAAAAACCCAAAGTGGACAGAGAAACAAAACCCCAAACTAACCAAAAAACTACAAAAAAACCCCAAAAAAACCCCAACAATGAACCAAAACAAACCAAACCAAAAAAAACCAAAACAAAATACCAACCAACCAACCAAAACAAACAAAATATCAAACACAAACAAAACCAAACAAAAAAAACCAAATAAAAAATCCCAAAGCCAAAACAAAAAAAAAAACAAACAAAAACCACCCAAACAACAACACAAAAAACAAACAAAAAACACCAAAAACCAACCAAACAAAAAACCCAAAAAACCAAAAGCAAACCAAAACAAACAAAAACCCCAAACCACAAAACCAAAACAAAAAAACCACAACCAAACAAAAAAAAAAATCAAAAAAACCTACCAAAACCCCAAACTTAACCTAAACTAAGTGAATAAACAAGAACCCCTAAACAGATTTCTGGGCAGAGATGACATTTTCAGGGATGATCTTCCGCTGACTGGTGAGCAAAGCTGAACTGACCATACCAAGGTTTTGGGCTCCAGCAAATACTTCAAACATTATTTTTGTCAGCATCAGTATTGGTGTCCCTCAGCTAACGACATGGTAAACCTCAAGTTGTATAATTTAACCTTAATGCTTTTTTTTTTCTGTAGCCACCAGCCAGCATGGTCATAACAGAAAAGCCTCTAGACTTCACTGTCTGCAGACATTCCTACTTCCCAGAGCTTACAGTTTCGATGCACCCAAGATGAAAAATCAATGATATTCAATAATGATTAATTGATTAGATCCAAAACTTCTCACAGACTCTCTGGAAGCTTCAGAAACTGAAGTATTTGAATATTAAATGGTGAAATCTGGGCCAGACACAGTCTGTTTCTTGCGTAAGTGGATTTGTGCAAGTTCGGAAATTGGGATGCATCAACACGAAGTGCGACAGTGGAATATCCTTTTTGCTACATGGAGAAGTGTTTGGCAGAGTATGGAAGTGAATCATCCAGGAAAAACTGAGTCTTTGCCCTCGTGCAGGCCTTGGGGACTGAGTGGAGGGTTGGGGACACTCAGGGGCAGTGTCACAGCCCCATCCCAGCTGGCAGCAGCAGCTGAGCTGGGCTGGAGGCTTCCGTGGGTATTTAACAGCCAAACTCTAATAAATCCAACAAGAAACCATGGGAAGAGCGAGAGGATCATGCAGCACGAGGGGGACATAGCCCTGCCAAATTTCAAAAGATGAGAACATTTTAGCTTTCCAGCTGAGCTGTTATCTATAACCCTTTCTCTAAATATTTGGTGTGCAACTGGAAATAAAATGGCATTGAAAGAGTTAGCTGGGCTTACCTGCGAAACTTGGTCTCTAATCAAACACATTAAGATATTATTTATATTACAGCACCACAATTTGCTTTGTCAACCTTTCCTGTTTTGTATTGTTTGTTGGTTTTTCTTTTCTAATTATTTTCACTTTCATTTACGCTAATGCAGTTTAAAACATCAACACGACAGAATCACACCTTCCATATAATAGAGCATTAAAAACTCCTTAAGTTTTGATCTGTCAGATTATGGCAATTTCACTCCAAGGTTCTGGTTTAAATAGATTGTTACTGATGATGGACTTCAAAACACAAAAACCTAAGAAGTGCAGAACTGACAACCACTTTCATAGATGGAATGCTACTGATTAGAAGAAACCAGAAATCATAAATCAAATACAATTTGATACATTATGTGATTCAAAGCAACATTTAACTGCAGTGAGGCAGAGCACCAAAAAAATTTACTCTATTTTCAGGGAAATAAGTAAAAAGATTTTCTACTTCCACTATAGATTATATGCATATATATGACTCAAAAAAAAAAAAATCCAACCCCCCCTCCATCCCCCACCAAAATCCCCCGAAAACACAGAACAAAACAAACCCCAGACCACAAAAAAACCACATTGAGAACAGATCTGATTCTATAACACAAAGAAGCACTAAAAGAACAAGAAAGTTCAGTTGAAGCCTCCTGGATTAACAGAGAAGCACCAGACAGATGTGAACCTAGATAATTATTCTGCAAATACCTATTCCTCTCATAGTGACATGGAGAAATTCACAAGGACTTTATTAATGTTAATTCACACAGTCCATTAAAAATTATCTGTGATGTTTAAGCTCTTCCATCAAACACAGCAAATAAAAAATAGAGAAAATTTTGGTGTCTTTCAGTAAATATTTAGCTTGATGCAATTATTCCCACGGTCAAATCGTCTAGTATGTGATCAATAAAAGGATTGCAAATCTCTTGATATGTTCAGCTTCCATCTCAGCCTAAGACTTATATTTCAATTTAATGACCTGGACAGTTTCTAAAACATGGGATTTGAAAACAGATAGTACAGATAAGTAATGGAAAAACCCCAAAACACCTGCTGAAGATGTAATCTTCAGTGAGAATGAGGGCTCAGAATGGTGACACTCAGCTGTAACAGGGCTGCACTTGACCACAGCTCATTTCAGAGTTGGCTGAAATCTGAGTTGTAATTCTCATCATCATGAATGCAAGAGGGAAGTAAATGTTTTCTTTGGGAAGGTAGCATGAACATTTACAGCAAATATGCCCCAAACATCACTGATAATGTTGTAGGGTGAGACCTTCGGCACTCATTTGTGGAGTTACAGAGCAGTTGTGGCTCACAAAAAAAGCTAAAATAATGTGCTGAGTTAGTACCCTTAGAACAAGAACATGAAAAATGCTGGCCTACCAGCTGACACATAGTCCTGTGAGACACATTTGAATTGTGCCAGAATTAGATGACATTCCGGGGAAATTTTGAGACTATTTTAGAACTATATGTATTTTCCATGTAAAATTTGAATCCTGTGTGGATAGGATGTTCATACTTTAGGCTTTGGGGCTTAATAAATTGCAGGAGCAACATAAATACTTCTCAAAATGTCTATCCAGCCTCCCCAGTGACAGTGAGATTCAGATGGTTCCACTTATATTTGGCCTGTTTTGGGACTGTAGACTTTAATAAATATGCATTAAAGAGGGAGAAAATACAGGAAAACACCTGAGAGCAACAGATACACCAGAGCACAGGTGAAATTCTGGATTGATCCTTTTCACTAACAGAACTATGAACAGAGCAAAAAGTGCAGCACTGTGTGAATGTAAATAGAGGCACCATGATGTGCACAAATACAAGGAGACAGTCAGCACACCCAGGACTTTAGATTTGTGGGATGCCTTCACATTTTACTTGCTAGTTTTCTGTATTTCAGCCTGTGACACATTGCTTTCAGCCTCTGTGACTTACTGTGTGAAGTGAGGTCACTGGAATAGGTGATAAAACTTAAGTGTACTACCTGAAATAGATATATCCACTTTATTCCAAGGCAGCTGACTTTTATTTTTGTTTGATGTGGAGTCCAAGGAACAGTTTGTTGCTACAAGAGACTTCTCTTGTTTCAAAAAAAAGCATGGCATTTTAAAAATCATCAGTATTAGATTCAAGAAATTTGAAGGTAACATAACATGGTCTTCATCTTGATGAACAGTGTGATCCTTAATTACATGCACAGATTATTTACTCCATACAGATCAGGATAAAAACCCAAAAGATTAAAATGTGTCCTTGTAAATGACCAGAATGCACAAGAACTGAGATAAGTTATAGCTGACCATATTAGAGCATATTTTTCACAGAGATGACAGATGGCTTCCCAGCACAAAGCCAACGTGTTGGAAGATATTTGGTTCCTCCTCTGAAAACTTGGACTGTTACAAAACCAAACAAAGACAATAGTTGGAAATGATCACTCAGTTGCCCCAGAATGCTTTTTAGATGTAACTGAGCTGATTAGGATCACATTCTAAAATACTTAAACCTTGTTATTTACATACATTGGTATTGTCAAGTATATATATATATATATAACATGAACAATCCCTGTTAAATTAATTGAAACTTGGCAAGATTCTGAAGTAATGCAATAGCATCTTCTAAAAAAAAGGAAAAATGCCAGTGCTATCATCACTGTAATATCTCAGTTAAAGGAAAATTTACCTCCCACATAGGGTAATATGTGTTATGTGTTGGCTTATGGATTAACCTCAAGGCTGTTTCAAAAATGTTTTAAGTTTTCCATAGGCAGACGTCCAAAATATATGAAGAATAAGTGAATTTATTTCACTTCAAAGGAGTTAGAATGCAGATACTGCATTCAGTGGAAATGTAACAGCTGTATATATATCTCTATATAATATACAGTCATGTGTAATATAAAACTGTGACTAATGCAATTCTCAGATAAATATAATATATGCTGTATATAGCATATTCCTTTAGGACCAAGTTCTCCTTTCAGAACATTGCACCATAAATGTATATTGCCTGCTTAGCACTTGTTCTGCCAGAAATTAACATTGATAAATGTCCACAAATAAAAGGAGTCATACACAGAGGAAGAGAAATGTAGCAGGGATTAAAAACAAATGCTCAGAAAGATGCCTGTGTGGGCAAGGAAATTTTTCAATGCCTGGCTTGTTCTATGATTTGACCATTACATTTCACCATTTCTAGCATCCTAACAAAAAAAAGATCCTAAGCCACACTTCTTTGTGAACAATAGTCAATTATAAATTAAAGTCTAATGAGTGATCTCAAGGGAAAAGACTATTCTCTAAACTACCACTGTCTAAGCATAGTGTCTCCCTTATTTCAAATCTTACATAAAGATATGAAGAAGAAAATGTGTCTTTATTCACCGAATTTATCATTTTTCTCATCAGAAGGAACAGAGTTTTTATTTGTTTATTATTTTAATTTCAGATAATGAAAATTCTTTTTGAAAATGAAAGATAAAGGACAACAACGAGAATGAAACACCACATTCTGACCTTGCTCTATATATTTAAATAAACTTTTCCCTTTGTTCAGAAAAACGTCAGCTAAGAATGGACACTGGATTTCTTTTATCCAGCAAAAAGATTCTTTTTGACTCATCAAACTTATTAAATAGCTGCGTTCTTGATTTATTACGTTCCTTAGAAAGGATATTAAGACTGAGGAAATATATTATTAAATCGACTGATTGGCTGAAAGCATGAAGTTTCTGTGTTTTAAGTTCATGGTGTAATTTGGCAAATTAAAAAGGCCCAACAGAATATCAGTGTTGGTGTCTCACTGAAAAGAAAGTTTGGAATTCCAGCCGAGGGTAATATTGTGCAACAGTCTCTGAAGTCATTGTGTGTGCTGGATGAGAAGTGTGAAAACCTGCAGTACTTTTCCCAGAAATGGGAGTTTCAGGTAAAATTATCCTGTAAATGTGGGAACCACAGAGAACCCAGTACCCATGGACTAACCAATTGAATAGAAAAAAATTAGACTTTCTGGCAGATTCATCCTGGACTGTTGACTTCTGAACTAAGATCCTCCAAGTCCCAGCACAAGGGGCTGAGAAAAAAATTACAATTCCTTTCTGTTTAATAGAGAGCAGAGGGTGAGCAGAGGTCGTGAGGAGAAGAGCCACTGAGAAATCCCAATATCAGTGACCACGGCTGGAGTTTTCCAGGACAGACATGGAATTATATCTCTGCACTGCCTGAGTTCTGCTGCTCTGCTAGAAAGGCACCAGAACCTGCAATCACCTTTTCAGAGAGTTGTGATGGTCCATCCAGCTGCAGTTTGCTCAAATTATATCAATTCCAGTTGTTTACCTTTACCAAGGTCAGAATCCGTTTATGAAAAAATAATTCTGCATGGATGCAGATAGATCAGGAAGCTGCAGAGTGGTCACTGTGAGATGAACTGGGAGTTTTAAATCTTGCTTGAATTTAAAACTTAAA
>VZRM01002248.1:273471-300895 GCA_013397955.1 Grantiella picta | reverse complement strand
AAAAAAAAAAAAGAAATAAATAATGCCATGAAGTTATTATAGTTAAATAATTAGCACTTGAATTGAAAAGACTGCCTATACTCCCTTACAATTAACTTGCTGTCACATCTGCTTAACAAGATGTAATTTTCACCCACACATATATTTTACTTCCAGGCTGTGGCTTTTGCTGCTCTCAATTTGAAAACAAGGCAGCATGAGATACAATACTGCATTCAAGAATGTTTAGAAAAGCCACAATGAGAAGTTCACTTGACAAGAGAATGTAAAAACGTGTCTCAAACCAAGATATTCCCTTTTACAAGTTAATTTCGCATCTTTGAGTTACACAACATTTAAATTGCATTAGCTGTCCTCACACACAGCTCCTCAATTTATGCATTACTTGAGTTCAATGCTTTTCATTTTGAGAACTATGAAAGAAGGAGAATAAAGTTTCGTTGGGAAAGAGAATGAAATATATGCATTTAAAGTGTTATTTTCTCTATGATATAATACATTTGCAATCAAATGTACTGAATGCAGTTGTCCTGATCTTTTAATAACATGGTTGGTTCTGTAAAGCCTCAAAAGAATTTGTCAGACTATATTCTAAAGGACTCTGGGAATCTAAAAGTATGTTGAATATCTAGTAATTTTCTATTTCATAAATACTGAACATTATAACGAGGGGTAAGAGACTTTTTTCAGATGGCTTAGCTTATTAAAATATAATTTCTTGGACTTAAGACTTCTTGCTAAACATGTTAATAGCTTCTCATAAGGGACTCTAGCAATGCTTTCTGGTGTCCAAGTAGGAACAGAAAATTTGAAATATAATTAAATTAGACTGGATAAGTGTATTGTAAGATTATTAAAAAAAAAAAAAAAGATGTAATTTCATCATGACATGAAATGATAACCAGTGATTTAGATATAAAGATTTAGGTGTTAGGAAAAAAGATGAAATGGTTCTATGCTCAGTTAAAAAACATAGACAATTTCATAGCAAAAGAAAGAGAGAAAAAAATCTGTAATGGTTGGAAGGAAAAATCCTTGTTCTGTTCTACCAGGGAGACAATGAGTTTATAGGAATCTCTACTGATTATGATCGGAATCAAATCAAGCTCTTTAAGAGAGGTAGCCTAACTAAAAGAGGTGAAAGAAATGACCATAAAAGAGAAACACAGAAAGAATGAGCACATAGCTGTATACTTTTTTAAATCAGGTGTGGGTTTTGCAGTGGAGAACCTGCAGTAAGGGATTGCATGAGGAAAAAACAAAATAATAAAGAGCAGATGAGGAATGACATAGGAAAGCAGCTGAAGAAATGCTTATAATAAAAACAAAAACTCCAAAATGTGTGCAACTTTTAAATTATTCTTCCATTTAGCTCTATCAGGGATATATTGCATTAAAATAACTCAGATTTATCACAGCCCAGAGCTACAACAAAAAAGTTGCTACCAATAATTCCATCATGAGCTAATGCACTGGCTGAGGTTATATCCCAGCTGTGGAAACCATATCTTCATCATTTTTGCTCCTGAGGAGACCTGTTAATTGCACATGCATTATTCTGGAGTATTGATTGTTCTATTCTGTAAGCACAGGAGAAGAAATCAAGATCAACTGGGGCCTCTGGGAACAGGTAATGAGGCTTGACTTTTCAGGGTGGTGTTCCTGCTGCGGCCATCGATACAGGATACTCACTCTGTCTCTGCACAGCTGGGAAAACAGAAGAAAAGCATGGCAAAAAACACTATTTATCTGCATTCAAGAGTTAATTTTCGGATGGAAAATATGGATCAAAGCTGAATGTCAGTGGAAAGATGTTAAATGCTTCTTATCTTCAAACTGACAGCACTTTAGGTTGGATATTAGGAGCAAATTCTTCCCTGTGAGGGTGGGGAAGGGGCTTGGACAGAATTCCCAGAGAAGCTGTGGCTGCCCCTGGATCCCTGCAAGTGTTTCAGGCCAGGTTGGACACTGGGGCTTGGAGCAGCCTGGGACAGTGGGAGGTGTCCCTGCCAGGGCAGGGGTGGCACTGGATGGGCTGTAAGGTCCTTTTCCAACCCAAACAATTCTGTAACTCCATGATTTTAAGATTATCCATACAAAGCATGGTTTGGGAAACTCTAGTTCCTAGACATTCTGAGCAGCCCCACTCAACCAGTGCCTGCTCTGGAGGCACCACATGCACACAAAATTTATAGAAACACAGAATAAATGCTCTTAGGACACTTGTTCACTCCTCCTGACAATCACAACACAATTGTTGACGCTTCCCACACGGTGAGGAAAGGTGAGTTTAAGCATTCACTTTGATATAAAGACACTGTTTCCTAAAAACCACACTTTTTTCATTTTTGGTTGCAGGCACACCTCCAAACCCACCTCATTTTATCAACAGCCCTGCAGCAGAAAGTGTCATGACCTTCATGACCCTTATAGGGTCCTGTCTTTGAGTTGCTGCAATCTGTGTAAATGGCACATAATAATTTTCTCTCATTTTATCATAAGCTATTTCTCTCATTCAGTGCTGGGAAATGCAAAAATATTACTGATACGAATTATGAAGAAAAAATTCTTCTGCTATGTTTTCGGAATAATAAAAGTTAGAGCTCTGCAGGTGCACTGGAGGACAAAAAAACCCCTAACAATTTAAAATACATAAAAACAATCCAAGAGTCAAAAATAAAGTGACAACAGAACAAATTTGAAGACATTTATCACAGCGGTAGGTTAGTATCGCACTCTTTTAAAATCATGACTTTGTCATTAATGCTGCCAACTAATTAGAAACCATTCATCTAAATTCAGTCTCCCTATAATTCTCTTAAGGGAAATAAAATTCCACCAGATATTAATTTGTCTCCACTGGGATCATCTGAGGTCTCACATTTTTATTGCAATACATGAAATTTTAAACAGTGGATGTAGAGAAAGAAACTATGATCTTTTTAGCCTACTTTGAGTACTTAAAAACCAATAGGAACACGGTTTTTTGCATTTGATTTTTCAGAGATTGGAGAGGGAAAGGAATAAATCAGTAGTTATGGATAATCACTTTTGATCTTTCTTACCTTCCTTATATTTTTTTTAATTTGAAAAGCTGATCTAGAAATTTGCTCGATGTCCAAACCAAAAAGGGGTTTTCATGTAGTCCATATCCTTCAGGGATATTTTTCTTGTCAGCAGTGTAAATCTCCAATACAGGAACATCTTGAGTGCTCCACACTGGGAGGAGAAATCAAAAGCAGAAATGGGAACAGGGAAGGCAACAGTTCTGCAGAAAACGTTCTGAAGTTTGAAGAGGGTGACAAAATGACGTTAAAAAGTCAAGAGGGTGACATTTAAAGTAAGCAACTGTTATGGTGGTGCACTGAAAGATAAGGTTTCAAGTGGAACTCAGGAGTATTAGTCATTCTGGACTGATCTGGGGTGGAATTTTTACATTTGTAAGCTCCATTATAAGAGCATAAATTGAAGATAATCTACAGCATTGCAGCAGCAGTGCTGAAAGATTTCACTCTCCAACACATGGGGCATGCTGAAGGGTCTGGCTGTCTGCAGTCTAGAGAAAAGAAAACTGAACTGAGGGAGGAACACCTCCATTTTTGCAGTGGCTCTTGATTTATTATAAGGAAAGTGTAATTAACACTTTTTTCTTTTCTCCCCTGAGATTTTTAAAGATCATTTAGAACTCTCTTCAGAAAGCATCTGCATTGTTTGGGAATTACTTTCAGAAATTCAGAGTTATTGTTTCTCTCACTCAAAAGAGAAGTTTTCAGCATAATTTTACTTAATGCAATTACATTTCTACTATTAGAGAGTAACCTGAAATTAAGAAAGGAAGCATCATTTTTTTTCGAAGACTGGGCTACAATGGGAAAAACATATTTAATTGATGTTTCAAAAGCATTTATATACACCTTAAGTTTTATAGAAAGGAGTTCTGATTGCCTTTCACATGAAATGAAATAAACGTGAAAACATATTTAGGGTTAAGTATTCCATAGTGTCTAACCTTATTATTCTTAAGGAAAACATTAGAAAAATCAAATTAAGCTGGAAAAAAAAAAAAAGGTCCAAACCTTTTTTGTGGTTGTTTTGGTTTGTTGTTGGTTTTTTGTTTACTTTTATGGTTGGCTGTTTTGTTGTTGTTGGTTTTGTTTGTTTGTTTTTCCTGGTCAAAATCCTTCTACCTGTCCAGTTATCTTTCTCTGTGTATAATTTAGCCATATTCATGCCAGGCAGGACCAATATCTACTATTTATTTAACGTGCTTGAATTTTATTTTAATATTTGTTTCTGCACATTTCCTCAAAGTCCCATACCTTAGAGATTTTGGATCAAGGAACAGTATCTGAATCTCTGATGAGTTAGCATGCTCTGCTGTGTATAATTTCATTCATTCTAGGTCTGATTCACTAAATCTAACTATGTGAGGGTGTGTAAGTGCCTTCTTTCCCAGATGACAAATTATCGTCTCTCTATAAAAACATATGATGCCTGAAATTCAAAGAAGCAGCCAAGATTGTATTTTAATCATAGAAGCACCACGACTTGCCTGGAATAAAAAGCAGAGTTGACTAAATTCTGAGTTGCAATTTCCTGTCAATCCATCAGCTGGGATTAGTCAGCTCACAGCAGCATAAAGATTGTCTAGTAGGAAACACATTTCTGAGGGATGAGATCCTCTTTGAGCACAGTGTTTGTCAGAAAAAAAAAAAAAAAATTTATGATGACAGCTTTCTCTAGAACAGGTAACCTTCAAGCTGTCAGAGATATTCACCCAAGATACATTTTCTTATTAAAAATCCTGTCTCAACAGGACAAGGATAGATTTTTTTTTTTTAAAATTTTTTGGTAATTAAAGATTTTGATGTCAATACAATCAATACTGTCAGGATGAAGAACATGAAATCTAAGGAGTATCTCTGTCACAATCATAGTTATTAGAGCAATTTTGGTTGTAATTTCTGTCTTCTATTAGTCATGCATATTTTGAGAAGTGACACAACTGAGCTTACCAGTGAGAGGTTTAACCTTGTGATTTCTTCAATCAAATAAATACTGCGACAATTCTTGAGTGTCTTTGAGCTGCAGACAATACAGGAATATTCTTTTTGACATTCTTCTCACATTCCATGGCTCTCCATCTGCACAGCAATTGCTACGACTTCTGCCAAATTTTATACTGTCCCATCATCTGCCTTGCTGCTGTGATAACCTGTTGAGTGTTGAAATCAAGGAACAAGTGAAAGATAATATTTCTTTGGGCACTTACAATGTGCCTCAGTCTAGTTAGAGCCAAAGAAGCAGTATATGATGGCAGAGAATTCCCCAAAACCCAGCACCTTTACAAGCCATAATTCCAAATATTCCCTAAACCAGCACTGTAAAAGCCTTCTGTACTGTGGACAGCAGTGAAATTACTTTGAATTTAATGGGTGAAAAGCCAAAGCAGCAAAGAGCATTTCACACACTTTCCACACTGTATGTGTTCTCTGGGTTGGCTTTTTTTTTTCCTTTTATTTCATTGCACCTCCTTATAGTCTCTTTTTCCTTCTCAGCATTGTCAATGGTTTTCCCACAAAGTAAAAGTCATAACTCCAAAATAAAAATTAAAGCAACTAGCAACTGCCAAAGAAAATATACATATATTTGAACTTATTTGTAAGTATTGTTTCAATACTTCATTAAAAAAAAAAACAACCAAAAAACAAACAACAAAACAGAGAAAAGCCCTCAACTCCAGCAACTTGGCAACATCCCTTTAAAATATCACTTTGACCCAGATAATCATTATTTACCGTCCCACTGCCTTAATGCTGAGCACCATGTGTCACTGCAGCCATGACACTGCATTGAATTAATAAAGAAATTATTCCATTTCTTTCAATATGTATTGTGGAACGCTTATCCAAGTGCAGTTTGTGTTCTGCTCTGGCTTATTCCAGCCTAGATACACCGACTTTTTTTTTTTTTTGCTCCTGGGTTGCTGCAACTATGCAGATTTTGAACTATCTGATTTGGTTTCATCTGATCTAAAAAAACCCCAGCTCAAAATTTTTCATTACCAAGAAGCATCTAAACACGACTATAAATCTAAGCAGAAAAGGTCATTCTTAACATGTTTCCTCATTTAAGCATCCAGTGGATTAAAGAAGCAGATGGGCAGACTGAAAATGTTTGTTGATATGCCAGAATAAAATGGATGCCACCTGAGCTCCAAAATAAATCTACCACTATTCCCAAGATTGCTTCCCTCTGGCCCCAAAAATGTAAAAGCTAAAAAGATCAATATCAAATTTTCAGTGATGTAGTTTTTCATATTGAAGAACATGCTCCATCTGTTGGAATCTGATTTTCAAGGGACTGAAAAAGACTGGCAGAAATTCAGCCTCCTTTAAGGAGCCCAGTGTCAGTGCATTAAGAACAGGTAAATCAGGCACAAAGTTCTTTTAAATACACAAAATTGCTTATCTCTTACTTTCTGTCTTCCCTCAGTAGCTAGATTTCCTCCTTGGAGATGCTCAGATGTCCCAGCAACATTCATCACAGTGATGCCTTTTTAAGTGTATATCCATCACCTTAAAATTAAAATGACAAATGGTATTTAGTTGCTGCCTTAGGATTTTAAATTGGTTTAGCAAATTAGCAATGGAGATGGAGAGGCTGCTTTTTACAGAGATTTATCTGGTACATTTTGAGAGAAAGTAATTTCTCCTGCTCGCTCAGTCAAAATACTCAAAGATGAAATCATTACTTTGCATTTAGCATGCAGCCCAAAGTTTTAATTGGACTTACATCACTGCCTTGGAGCAGACAAAAGAAGGGAGAGCAAAAAAATCCAAGGTTCCCTAGTCAAACTTCCTGCCACAGATGTGATGGACATGATGCCTAAAGATTTTTAGCTTTTTATATATTTTTCATATATTTGTAACTTTTTAGAGTACATAGTTAATATATATCATACATAGTTTATATACATAATAAATAGTTAATATATATTATACATAGTTTACCAAACCATTACTGATGCATTCTTGAAATTCTGTTTAGTCTTGCCTTTAGTCTAGCAAGGACACTTTGTTTTGCACCATACATTGTAGACATAATAAATGTCTAAAACTTCTAGGTAAGGAGCTCCAGTGGGGCAGAACCTGGGGGGAAATTACCTAACCATCTGCTCTTCTAACTGGACAATATTTGTTAGATATACTAATTACCTAACCTTATAAAAATTGTAGAAACACTATATCATGTGTGCATATCCCTACATTGTGCACTTGAAAGCTTTAAATCAAAGATTTGCTTTCATGTTATCATTTTAACACTTTTTGGAAAAGTTTTGTGCTTTATTCCAGGCAACCGACAGATGCCTTGCCAGGGCGGAGCGAAGCATCACAGGAAAAGTTCCTGTTTAGGTTTCTCCAGTGACATGAAAAATAAAATAAAAAATACCAAGAAAAGAAAGAGGGAAAGAGAGAAAGAGAGGAGGGAAGGAAGGAAGGAAGGAAGGAAGGAAGGAAGGAAGGAAGGAAGGAAGGAAGGAAGGAAGGAAGGAAGGATGGATGTAGGAGGAGAGAAAGAGAGTGACAGAGAGAGATGACGACAAAAAGTTCACCACTCCATGCATGGCAACAGCATCTCTTTGATGCTCTCCATCAGGGCTTCTTCTTCCACTTTCAGTTCTTCTTCTTCCGCTTTCAATTCTTCTTCTTCCTCTTTTTTCTTCTTTTTCTCCTCCTTCTTCTACTTTTTTCCTTCTTGTTTTTCTTGTTTCTCTTCTTATTCTGATTCTTTTCTTATTCTTTTTTTTACTCTGACAGTTTTTTATGCCTTTTCTTTTTCTTATTCTTATTTTGACTCTGTTTTTTTGCTATTCTTTTTTAGTCATACTTCTTTCTCTCCTTCGGCCTGGTATTATTTCTATTCTTATTCTTTTTGTGGTTTTTTGGGGGGTTTCTGCTTTTTTTGTTGTGGATTTTCTGGTTGTTTTTCTTTACTACAATATTCCTTCATCTTTGGATACTTCTTAATCTTCTTTTTCAGCTGTTTCTTCTAATTGTTTTATTGTTTACTAGTGCTACAATTCCTTCCTCTATATTACCCTATTCTTCTCAATCTTCCTCTTAGTCTTAGTCTTCTTCTTCCTATTCTTCTTCTCCTTCTTCTTCTTCTTCTCCTTCTTCTTCTCCTTCTTTTTCTTCTTCTTCTTCATCCTTTTTTAGTACTACTACTTGTTCATCTTCCATAATATAACTATTATTATTCTTATCATTATTATTATCACTATTCTTATTTTTTGTGTGTGTGTGTTTTTGGGGGGTTTTCTGCTTTTTTTCTCCTTCTCTTTCCCCTCCCCTCTCCTCTCCCCTCTCCTCCTTCTTCCTTTCTGGGTGCTGCCTTCAGCCCTGCTAATCTAAGGGTTATCAACATCACTTAATAGGTGCAATGAACGAATTAAACAAACCCCATCTAATCCACAGAATAAACAATTGGAAACCAGAATGAACAATTTCCCAGGTTGTACTCTGTAATCCTTTTGGTCTGTAATAAAATGTTCTTTGATCCCTCAAATGCCTGTGCCTAAACTAAGGTGCAAAGGTGACCACGTGCCAAATTCAATAGTATGGGTTTTATTGAAGAGATAATGAGAGAAAGGGAAAGAAAGTAAGAGAGAGAGAGAGGGAAGGCGAGAAAGGGAAAGGGAAAGGGAAAGGGAAAGAGAAAGAGAAAGAGAAAGAGAAAGAGAAAGAGAAAGAGAAAGAGAAAGAGAAAGAGAAAGAGAAAGAGAAAGAGAGAAAGAGAAAGAGAAAGAGAAAGAGAGAGAGAGAGAAAGAGAGAGAGAGAGAGAAAGAGAAAGAGAAAGAGAAAGAGAAAGAGAAAGAGAAAGAGAAAGAGAAAGAGAAAGAGAAAGAGAAAGAGAAAGAGAAAGAGAAAGAGAAAGAGAAAGAGAAAGAGAAAGAGAAAGAGAAAGAGAAAGAGAGAAAGAGAAAGAGAAAAGAAAAAGAACGAAAAGACAAGAAAGGTAAAGAAAGAGAAAGGAAGAGAGAGAAAAAGAAGAAAGAAGGCAAGGCAAGGCAAGGCAAGGCAAGGCAAGTCCAAGGCAACACAAGGCAGAGCAAGGCTAAGGCAATGCAAGGCAGAGCAAGGCCAAGGCAAGGCAACAGGCAAGGCATTGCAAGGCAAAGGGAAAGGCAAAAGCCAAAGGCAAGGCAAGGCAAGGTAAAGTGAGGCAAGGCAAGGTGCAGCAAGGCAAAAGGAATGGCAACAGAAAAAGCAAGGAAATGGTGAAAGGCAAAACAAGGCAAAAGGCAAGGAAAAATCAAGGCAATGCAAAAGGCAAGGGAAAAGGCAAGGCAAGGCAGAAAGGAAGAGAGAGAGGAAGAGGAAGAGAGAGGAAGACAGAAAGGAAGTGAGAAAGAGAAAAGACAGAGAAAGAAAGGAAAAGAGAAATAGAGAGAAATGGAGAGAGAGAAAGTGAGGAACAAAAGGAAAGATGGGAAAGAACGGAAAGAGGAGCAAGAAGGGAGGAAGGANAGGGGTAAAGTCTGTATCCTCTACAGATTTCCTTTTAGCATCACATAGATGGCAGACATTACCATTACCTGTTCATTTTCATTATTGTGACTAGCAACAAGGTGATTGTCCCACTTGGTATCAGGCTTTAATACTGAATGAAAGAAAAGAGCCATTCTGCAAGGTCTACCTTGACAAATAGAATGAATGTGCCATTAGTTCTAAGCCTTGACAAAATCTCAAGAAGGAGCTTGATGCAAGAAAAAACAGATGAGATCAAATTACTTTTAAGAAAATACAGACATTCACTTCAAGTTCAGCATTCTCAAAGAAGGAAGGAAGGAAGGAAGGAAGGAAGGAAGGAAGGAAGGAAGGAAGGAAGGAAGGAAGGAAACTAGTTAGAATTTAAGTGAGAGCCTTACCTTGCCTTTCCTACAACCTCATTTTTGGCAGCTCGTGCTGCTTGTACACATTTTCACCAAGGTCTTTTTCCCACCATTCACTTTTGCCACCATCAGGAGCTTTCTATGTGCTACCAACCTTGTCTGACCTGAGAAATTATGTTGAAAGACAATCTAGCCAAAAAAAAACCAAATTCACACCACATGTAATAAAATCCTTCTCTAGGCTGAGGGAACTTCCTCTGCAAATGTCACTTGACTTCACAGAGGGAATGGGCAAATGGAGCTTTGATCTTGCCTGATGGATTATTTGATCTTTACAAAAACTGCTATAGACTTATCTAATAAAGACAGCAATATCTTAAAATAAGTAAAAAAGAGGAAGTTAGCAGTGTGGAAACAAGTGCTTGGAATAAAATTGTAATAATTTCTTTGTACTATGTTTTGAATCACTGATTTTTGTGATAGAGACACAGCTGATATCTCTGTATTTTTCCCCAGTCTTTTCCTACTGTAGTGCAACTGTAGGAAATTCACTGTGAGTGTTTGCAGGGAAATTTGATCTGCAATGGCAAATTTCGTGTGGTGGTGTCCCACAGCTTTGACAGAAAAGGCAATGCCTCACAGAATGAATTTTCTCATGAACAAGTAGATTTGGTGCATTTTCTACAATTTTTCATCACCGCCATGAGCATACTGATTAGTAAAACAAGCTATTTTAGTGGCATTTCCTGAAAACCATGGATGGGATGTTAGCTACATCAATTTGGGCATAAGTGTCTGAACAGCTGCTTAAGTCTGAATATAATAATTTAGCCTAACTAAGCTTTTTAAGGGAACATTGTCAATGTAGTAAGGGAGACAGTCAGCCATTTCTAAAAGAATAATAAAGGTAACAATGACCATAAATAAAAGTCTTAATTCTGGAAGAAAGGGAGAGAGGGGAGAGAGACAGAGAGGCATTTCAATACAGTCTTTCATTTCCTTATTTGATTAATAACTTTTCTTTTAATAATGATTGAAATAGTCAACATAGAATAGCATAAACCAAATTATATCACATTGAACTCTTTCTGCTTTTTAGCCGATTTTTGTTTTCAAAGAGCTCTGATTGTGGCTAACTTTTCAAAGAAAAGTTACTATTAGATTCCATTTATAATAGATAAAAGAATCTTTCCAGGGTGTTTAAACCTTTATTTCTTTTAAGAACTCTGAAAGTTACTAAAAGACAGTTTATTTTCTAAATTCTCACAATTCTAAGCCATTTCAAGATGCATGGAACTGAAAACTCAGTAGTTGCAGCTGTATGAAGATAACAAGTCTTTCAGATCTTGGAAAATAAAGGTGCTTTTATTTTATTTCTTTTTTCACAATGTCACCTTTAGAGCTTCCACACAAATTATTTGAAAAACAGAAATTTATCTTAATTTTCATGACAAGTTGTGAGCAAGGGTCACAAAGCCAGACTGAAAATATTATTTCAGATAGCATACTAGTCAATAGAAATTATTTTTTATGGAAACTTTCTTCGGAAATGGGAATTTCAATATCTGATGGCATCAGTGAAGACAGATCAATTGTAGTAAATTAAATATGAAGCTACCTGTGAGGTATTAACAAAATAAAAATCAAAACTGAAACAATTACAAAAACAGTAATTGAAAGTGGATTCATATTTTAGGCATCGTACTACTACTTCCAAAATTCATTATCATCTCAGTTTAACTACAAAAATCTTTTCTATTGAGAGTGTGACTGTTTTCCTGTGGAAGAGGAGAAGGAAAAAGCTGAGGTGGATCCAATTAAAAATGGGGGTATTCTGGTGAGAAGAGGGGAAAGAGGAAAAGAGAAGATTTGCTGAGAAACTCACCCTAGGTTGGGATGATGGTGAACATCCTTGTGTGTGTAAAATACATTTTGGGCAAGATGGAACCAAGGGAAAGGGAGAAGGTTGGAGCAGAAAGAGTTGAGGTGTTGAGTTGAACAGATGGAAATGTGAGACTGTTGGAGGTGTTTATTAGAGCCTCAATTGTTTTACACCAGGAAACAGCTGTGAAAACTGCTGTTATATCCTTTGATCACCTGCCTCCCAGCGTGGGCCACAAAAATAGGTAATTTACTCATTGGAGTAAACATGTAATGAGGTAAAACCCTTTACTATTATTGGCAGGCTACGCATGTGGACACACTTTTGCTGTAATTGCTGCAGATATAATTTGCTTTATACTACCTACAAACTGAATGCAAAAAGCCACCCCAAGTCATAAACTTTTTATTCCATTCTCTTTAAAAAGATACATTTTTGGGGGAGCAATCTTAACTTCATCCTTCTGCTGACACGCTCTATGTGATGGAGTTTCGTCACATAGTCACACAGAGCTTTTTTTTTCCCATGAGACATTCTGAAAAAATGTCAGCAACAAACATTGTTTTCTGTAAATTCACTGCAGATAAATGAAGAAACGGAATGACTGAAGGATATTTCTATAAAAGAGGAGGAGGAAAAGAGTGTTTGATTATGACAAAATAAAGTTTTCTCAGATATATGGATGGTTCTTTCTGTACAGCTCCCATGAGATACTAGATTACATGCACAAATTAACTTCATTTTCTGAAAATTTCCTTTATTCCTGCTCGAAGCATTTTGTGGATGGAGAATAGATTTGTATAGCACAAAGATTCTACAGAATTTGTGTGATCATTAGTTCCAAAATGTCTTATGACACATTAAAAAAAATTTAAAAATAGAGCAAACCCCAAACCACACACCAGAAAAAAATCAGGACAAAACAGAAAAGCTATTATTTTTCTGTGTGTACCTATTAGTGTGTCACGGAATTGTACAACAAATCTCTGTCTCTGTGCAAGCAAGATCATCATGTATTTGACAGAAGGAATGGATATTTCCCAGGGCCAGTAGGTAATTCCTAGTGAAATACAGAAGTACACAGCCCCGGAGGGCTTCTTATGAAATTAGTTACATTGGAAATCAAAATGAAACTAAATGAGACATGGAAAGAGAAGAAAACCCAGGGGACAGTGGAGATACTGCTGCTGGCATTGTTAGTTTCCCCCTTTCTTCTCTCCTGGAGAAAATCAGATATAATCTGATGACCCACAAGCTCTAAAAGAAAAAGCACCACAATAATCAGTTGTATTCTTCCCTGTGTGTTTGTGGGTGCACATGCACACACACTCCTCCTGTTGGGAGTATAAAGAATGAGGAACTGGGGACATTTGGAGAGGTGACATTTGTGTTCCCAAGCGTGATAGGGTCCTGCTGTCCTGGGGATGGCTGAACACCTGCCTGCCCATGGGAAGTGGGGAATGGATTCCTTGTTTTCCTTGTACACGTGGCTTTTGCTTGATCTGTTAATCTGCTTTTAGCTCAAGCTGTGAGCTTTTGTACATTTACCCTTCTGATTCTCTCCCTCATCCCACCGAGGAGTGACCAAGCTGCTGCTGAGTGTTTATCAACCTACTGGGGTTAAAACACGAAAATGCAAATGGTAGCAGAAGAACAGAAGGGAAAGATGAGAGAATTGGTATTGTTCAGCCTGCACAGGAGAAGCTTTGGGGGGACCTCAGTGTGGCCTTCAGTGCCTGAAGGAGCTGCAGGAAACATGGAGAGAGACTGTTGACAGGGGATGGAGGGACAGGACAAGGGGGAATGGCTTCACACTGCCAGAGGGCAGGGATGGATGGGATATTGGGAAGGAATTGTTCCTGGGAGGGTGGGCAGGCCCTGGCACAGGGTGACAGAGAAGCTGTGGCTGCCCCTGGATCCCTGGCAGTGTCCAAGGCGAGGTTAGACACGGGGGCTTGGAGCAGCCTGGGACAGTGGGAGGTGTCCCTGCCAGGGCAGGGGTGGCACTGGATGGGATTTAGGGTACCTTCCCACCCTAAATCACCCTTCTGTGGTTCTTTGATTCTTTGGTTTTTTGTCCCTTATCCCAATTTTTTAATATATTCCTATAATAAAGCACTCCTACTGTACTGATCAGTCTTGAGTAAAAACTATGACAAACAACAGGTTTCAGTTTTGGTCTCTGAAAAGCAATTTAAAGACAAATAAAGGAAGGACTGAGATTTTTCAAAAGTTGTTATTTGTATCCAAGAATTAAAACTGCTGTCTCTTAGAAGGAAACTTCCTCCATGGACCTGGCAAAAGAATTTCATAGAGTGGTCACAGAATCATCTCTCTGTATAAGATCAGCAATTTCTCAATTTAAAAAAAATAAAGTTTTTAAAGTGTTTAGCATACTGTACTTAAAGTCAATATGAATTACTGTCATGCCTCCATTAGTACTGATTTGTAGTCCACTAATGTCTAAATCAGACGGAGGATCTTCAAAGGGCAATAAAATCTAAAAAGCTTTCATCATGAGGTGCAAAGTCATTAAGTGATTCAAAGGGTAATACAGATCATTTATCATTATACATACCTGTGCAACTATGATACCATCCTAATTTAGAGTTTAATTCATTATCCTGAAGCATGGGGACATTATCAGTGCATAATTTATCTGCGATTTGAGGGTTTACTCTAAAGATTTTTAAATATTTTCAGTCACTCATACATGTGAATGTATTAACAGAAGGTCTCATCCATTTTTATCCTCTAGCATTCTGGGGGATATTATTGTAATCCTGTATCAGTTTCAGCACAGATATGAGCATTCAAGCATCATCAAAGTGTGGGGTTTTTCTTATTTATTCCACTTGCAAGACTGTGTGTATTCCTTTGGGTTGTTTTTCTCTCTTTTGTACACAAATATATGTAAATGTATATATATGTAAACACTAGGAAAAAGGCATGTTTAAAAGGACAATACTTTCAGAAGTATTTAGAAACTATATAAAGTATAAGAAAGTTGACAGAGTCATTTCTATTATTTTTTCTTCCCTATGGCATAATTTAATTACTGATTGAGAAGACTTATTATTTCCTTAAGAGGCTTTGGATTACAGCATCAGGAAGTGAAGACAGAGCACAAACTTTATTGAATATTCATTATTTGTTGCTGGTTTGGTTTGGTTTGGTTTGGTTTGGTTTGGTTGGGTTTGGTTTGGGTTTTTTTGGTTTGGTATTGAAAACAACCTTGCATTTTCTCAGATGTCTCTATCACATATGAAATAATTAAGTCTGATATTTCATTTTACAAAGAACACCATAAACTCTTCATTCATCTCCATCTGTAAAGAGGGCTAAGTGAAACAGCCCAAAACACCTTCACAGCAAAATATTTTATTTCAATATTCTGTGTATAGAGAAAGACAATTAGTTCAGGCTTTCATCATGTCTTCTGCACCATAAATCAGTGTCTTCATCAAGGTAGTTGGTAGTTATGAAATAGGTTTAAAAGCTGGTTAACATTTCATGGGACAATGCCACCAAATGTATCTGATAGTTAATTTTGTGATCTTATCTTGGGTTTTTTGCTATTGTTCATGACTGCATTTTTAGGAAGAGTATGCAAGTAAAAAAAGTTTGTTAGGTCCTTGCTCTGAGGCAAAAGGAAACTGGAATGTAGAATTCAAGGCAGAGAGGTTTCTCATTTTAAGCTCTTAGGAAGGAGCTATTTTTGGTAAAATCTTCTCCAACTTCCACTGTCTTTACACTAAATATTAGCTTCAAATAATAGCTTCAAAGACTGTTGTTGCACAGTCTGTTTCTTGCACTAAATACTGTCCAACCTGTCTTTTTAAGATCTTTAAAAATGTGCTAAACTCTTCTATGTCTTTAGTGATCTTTTTTTCCCTCCAATTATTCTCCCTCTTGAGGTTAATGCCTGGCTAGATACAAATATCTCTTGTTGTTTTGGGGTTTGGTTTTTTTGGGGATGTGGGTGTTTTGCTCATTTATTTGGTTTTTCTTTGTTTGCCTTGTTTTGTTTTTCTTTTTATATCACTGTTTTTCAGGATGGTAATTTAATTGAATTGAATTAAAAATAGCATTTGAAACACATGAAAATTCCTAACAGTCTTGTGGAGATGCAAAAAGCAGTTTTGATCTATTAAAGGCATAATTATTCCGCAGTACAATTGAACATTTTGTCCTTCTATGTATGAACATTATGGCTTTCTGTGCTTTTATGCCATGTATGTATAAAAGTGTCATTATAATCCCCTCAAACTGAAATACTGGAGGCTAAATATTTCAGTGTTCCAGACTGAAGCAGGTGAAAAAAAAAAATATTTCTAGTAGACCTGCTTTTGTGCTTCTGTAAGATTCCTGGATCATTTCTTTTATTAGGAAATAGGTATAGAGCTTTAAAAAGTTTAAAGAGGGTTTCCGCTAAATGAAACCACTACAGTGTAAATTATGTGTAAAGTGAGGAAATCCATACTCTTTCCCAAAGTTTCATTGAAGGAGTTTGAGCCATATAGAAGTGACGACTGAATGAGCACCATGGCCATTTAAAATCATTCCTTTATACATGGGAAATATTCTGCCTCGAAAATAGATGCGAAATTGAAAAAACATAAACACACACCATTGAGACAAAGCTGTGGAAATAACTGGATTCTCAGTTTACTCAACAAGAAAGAATTCATTTTAGACCTAATAAATTACGTGATTTACTTTTCTCAGACAAATTCAAATACGGAAATAAATTATACCCAAATATGCTTTGTTTTTTAAAAAAAGCCCAGTTTAGAATTAATTTGTATATTGATAAATCTCCCCAGAAATGGGGGAAAAAAAAGATAATAAATTAGTTTTCCTCATTTTGAGAAAGGATTTCCTTATAGTCCTACATAATTTTGTGGTTTTATTATAGAATATGATAAGAGTCTTTTATCTTTATTAGTAGCTGTACTGAAGAGAAGTCAAAATTGTGGGGGGTGGAAAAAACCTCTGAACAATAGGAGTTCAGGGTTTGGAGAATATTAATAGATGGCAGTCTCAGATCCAGAGTTCTTTCTCCTGGCAGAGATGAGGAAGGATCATGTAGATATTTCTGCCCACAGCATAATAATTAGATGGCTCTGTGCTTAACCTTGTTTTCTCCTAAAATAACTGCTCCCTTAAACTGGAGAGGGAGCAGAACCCTGTCCTGAAAAGTATTTTGCAAAGAATATTTCCTGTGTCTTTTATTGCATCCTTTGCCATTCGTTTTTCATTTAATACCTTGCCCAGCTCATTTAAATGCAATGCTACAAATTTTGTCATATTTTCCAGGCAGATGGACACACACACACACACATGTATTAAGAAACCATACTCTTCCACTCACCACTGTTAAAAATACTTTATGCTCTTCTCTTTTATCTTGTGCTCAGTGATATCAATGGTTGATAAATCTCATGGTGTCTTCTTCAATTTCTGATTACTAAGGGCTTACAATTTAGTTTTAATTGGTGCTTGTAAAAATTCAGAACAGAAAAAGTATCCCTTAAAAAGCCTTATCCTGTGTGAATGTAATGATGTTAACTAGTTCAGTTTAGTGTGAGGTCTGCATGTCTCTATCACCTTCCTCTTTTTAAGAACATGAATTAAATTATGATCACCCTGTTAATGATGCCTGACTAGTATTGAATTTTCTGGCTCTATCTTCTTGTCCTCATGCACTCTGTGATAGAATTCAAGGAGAATCACTGAGCCAAACTGCAGGGTTTTTTATTTGAAAAAGTGACTCAAGACTGTTAAAAATCATTCATTAGTGTTCCTCTTTTTATGTTTGTATAGAATACCTTGAAATGAAATCTTTCAGTGAGAATTGCCAGTGAAATAGTAAACCTGGTAGGCTTTGGTTATTTCAGCTTTGAATTTGGAGGTTGATCTCAGTCCTGCTGGACACAGTTTTCATCTCCACTTCTACTTTAACTGTCTGCAACAAGTTCACGGGATATGGAGGGGCTTCTGACAAAAACTTGTAGAAATTCTACTCATTATAATACCTTGTAAAGATTGAAATTTGAAATATTCGACTGACAATATCCCTTTGGAGATGATGACTACCAACCATTATTTTTTTTTAATTAAACTTGCTATCTTTGTTTTTTTTTTAATTCCATGATATAGATTGATACACATGGAGATATATAGACCAAAAAAATAAAAATGAAAGTGAGGAAACAAAACCAAATAAGAAATCCTAAAAGCTTTACTTCTCTCTGTTTTTCTTTCAGCAAGGTTTTTGGAAACTTAATAGAATTAGAATGCTGATTTAGCATCTGGTTGCATTTTGATTCTGCTATTCCTCTGCTTACTATCAATCACATCGTTGAAAAATAGCATAAAGTATATCGAAAGATTATATTCATTTTGCAATTAGAGGTACACTTTTAAAGAGTGCAAATGAGGTAGTACCTGATCTTTCCTAAAGTTAAGGTTAATCAAGAAAACTGTCATCAAGTCAGTAGAGGCAAAATTACACCCAAAGGAACAAGAAAACATTGGCAGAGACATTTTGTTTAGATTATTTTCTTAGTCAAATTACTTTTCCATCTGAATTTTGCTAAAACACAGCTTTTGGCAGAGAACAGAAATATGTTTTACATCACTTGGCGTGATACAGGCCACCAGCAAGATGGTTGGACAAAATGCCTTCCAGAGAGTCTTTCAATTCTCAAACATTCTGTGATTCTGTGATTTTTTAGTGTATTAGGGGCTAAAATTTAATGGTTCTCTAGTTCAGAGTGTTTCGGTTTTATGGCTCTTAGTTATCAAAGCTCCTTTCCCTTGGTAATTCACCTAGGCATGATTAATTTCAATAACTGCATTTTCAAAACCTGAGCCATTAATTCAGTTTATTTTCAAAGTCCTTTAAGTCTTAATGTCACCACAAACCCTCAGCAGCAGCAAAATGTGATTGATGAAGTTGTATCCACACTGCTGTTTTGCTGCAGGATCATAATGCCTTTATCATGGAATTAAGATCTGAGCAGAGTGTAACTTTCAATGACACAGTGTCAGAACCAGGACACGAGATATTTAATCAAAAAGTGGCTCAAAACAACCTTCTGTGAGGAAGTTTTCACGGAATAAAATCTCTCAGGTTCTGCAATGTGCAAGGGAAAAATAATATTTAATGTTGGAATTTTGCACCGCAGTAGAGAATAACATATGTTTAGATTAAATATGAAGAAGAAATCCTTCCCTGTGAGGGTGGTGAGGCCCTGGCACAGGTGAATAATCACATTATTTATCCTGGAATTAAAAACTTAAGAGGATAGTCTTTGAGGAGTAGCTATTTTTAAATTAATTTAATTAGAGGGAAAAAAGTACCTTCTTCCAAAAATATTTTTAAAGCTAATTGCTAAGTGGCTGACCTTTTATTTTGTATGGGATTTTGTTTCAAGTCAATTAGCCATAATGGCCATTTGTCCTTAAAGTGAGAAATATGACATTTTGTTTGAACATGCGTCTATAAATGTTAATAATTGCAGGCAACTAAATGGTTGTGAAAGTATCATTGTAGTGTAGTGATAAAAATATATACTTTTCAAAAAGCAAGATTCCTGGTTAGAGAGGAGAATAGAGAATTTCAGTTACAACTTAAAATACTGCAGAACTCTTTTGAATATATTGTTCTCCACTCTAGAGATACATTGCTACAGTGAAAACATGCAAACCTTTGCCTACAGCTACATTCTCACTGACCTCAAAGGTGTTAGATACTTTTTCCTGAAAAATATAACTTCTTTAACGTTTTCAGTCATTTTTAAAAAATAATTATTTGGGTTTTTAATATTAATATTTTCCTGTTATTGCCAACCAAACAGGAACTTCTAAATTGCATTCAGCCTAATAATGTGCCATTTGAAAAGCAAATGTTTGCTTTCAACTTGTTAGCACATCTGCTGAATAAATGAATGATGGAAAAATACAATTACAGGCCCTCTGAGCACAGCAGTTGAGAAATATGTGAATACTTTTCCCAAATATGTACTTAGTGTTCAGGTGTAATCAGTCAGCAGACTTCTCTGAAATGAGACGTCAGTGTGTTCAACATTTTTACACATAAAATCTTAAATATCTCTATAGTCATTGGACCAGCGTGTTCAGATAGCATCATCTTGTAGCACACTTCAGAGTGTTATTTAGGGATTTATATCTGATAATATGACCATTCGCCACGAAATTTATTTATATTTATTTTTATTTTGCCTTAAAAAGAACAAATCTGCAATTCAGTCTGAAAAAACTTTGCCCAAGATATTCCTAATTTAAGTTACTGCATTGTGCCCATGCAGTAGAAATGGATCTGTGTGTCCCTGATCTTTTGGTGAGAAGTGGTTGTTTCTCTACATCTCAAAAAAGTGATGATCAAATAATGCTAGAAAGGAAGAAAGGAAAAAAAATTGGCTTTTTTTCCCCATGCAAATCACAAGATTTAAAGCAGGTAATATATAGGCTTGTAAGTTAAATTGAGAGAATATTTAGAATTCTTTTCCCTTCCCCAGAGCTTGAGATCACCTGCTGGAAACTTCTTATTGCTTATAATTAGTAATTATAATTAGTAATAACTAAGATAATTGTTATTTATAATTAGTTCTTTGTCATTGTTTGGAACTGCTGACGTTGAAATAATTTCCTTTAGTTCAATTTGCTTTCCTCAGTTAAAGTTTGCTCCTTTCGTTATTTCTCTCCTCTCTCTCCCCAAAAGCTACTTCAAAGTGTCAGTCATTGGCATTGAAACAGATATAAGTAAACATTTTAATGACCACTCCTGTGGCTTTATATATTTACATTGGTATTTATATTTATATTTAGAATTATTTTATTTATATTTATACTTTTATTTATATTTATATTTTCTCTATTTATGCAGGTCTATCCACTGCGCCGTTGCTATTGGTATATGCAAGCAAGAATATACAAGCAAGAATATGCAAGCAAGAAACAAAAATGCACATTTATGGACTTCCAGTGAATCTGAGGGCTTTTTTCCTTAAAGAATTTGCTTTCTCCAGCCAAGGAGGAAGAAGATGAGCACAACTACTGCAGTCTGTGAGGGACAGCAGAAAAAAAGCTGCAAGTGGATAAATTATTTCCATTTTCTCAAGGGTTATGACTAAACTATAGTAAAACACACATTGCTTGGATATGTCCCAGGATTAGTGTCCAAGATAAATCCATTTAAAGACTCAGTTCAGAGTCTCTCAGCCAAACTGTGATACTCTACATGCTCAGTAAAGGACTATTCTTTGGCTCTGCAGTATGGGAGAATGTGTTAAAGTCTGGTTCTCGAGAAATAACTTTCTGGCAGTTTTAACTTTTTTATTCAAACATCTACAACTCAAGATGTTTTTTCAAGATTTTTTTTAGAGTTTTTTTTTTAGCCACTATGAAGTTTCTGGAGCACTTCCAGTGTACATCAGATGCAAAGCCTAGAGATGAAAAGTACAAATTCCAAACCAAAAAAAGCCCTTAGAGGGCAATGCATGGGGAAAGTAAATCCATGTAACTAATAGATAAAAATGCATAAATGAAATTTAACATCCATTTCAAGCAACTGCTTTGTCATGCTCATCTTCTCCAAACTAGGAAAAATTAAGTTTTACAATAAAATTGTCGGAACTCATATTCAATTTAGATGTCCACATACTAACAGTGGCAAACTTGAACTACCAAATATGTGCTTTTTTTGCATTGATTCACGTGGACTGAATGAAGTATAAATAAGTGTCAAGAGAGGAAAAAATCAAAAAAAGCAGACCTTAAAAAAATGTTTATGATCACAGATATTTAATCTATTGTAAAAGCATTACTTAATTCCATTTGTAAAAATATTATATCATATTGAAGATTTATTGCTACAAATGTATGCCATAACTGAATTTCAAACAGCAGCTCTTGAAGTGAAGAATGAGTTAGTCCCATTATGGGATTAAACCAACATTATCAGTCAAATGAACAGAATTTGTATCTACAATTTGGTTTATTTTGTTGTTCAAATATAGGCAGCATAGGAAAATGAAAAAGCACTCGGCCAAATAATGTTTTGTGCAACAGAAGTGATGGAAATTAAGCTGAGTCATTATTGTTTGGGGTTTTTCCATAGTTTTCATAGAGAACTCACCTGATGATTCAGAGAGCTTAACCAAGTCTCAGATGCCAAGCTTCCACCAAAGACGAGGGATCTACCAGAAAGGTCATTGCCTAAATTAAGTCTTTGGGTTTTGGGCTGCTTGGCTGTCCCTCTTTGCAGTCTGAACTTTGTAAATCTCGCCTTGAGCAGCAGTTTGCAATTCCTATAAACCATTTATGAGTGTGCTGAAATGTCAGCCTTCCCGGGAAACTGCGTGGGCAAGCGTGGGTGTGTGAGGTGAGGCATTGCAACCAAATCCTTGCTGGACAACAGTTTTCATCAGATTTTGTGTTTTCACGGAGTTGTTTTTATAAAGAGGCAGTCTGTTCAACTTTCCAAGGTTAAACGTTCAAAGATGAACGTCTCCTCTGCATGCAGAGTGCATTAGGCGAGAGAGATGAGCCCTCAGGAAATGGGAGTGTGCTCTGTTTTCTTCTCAACAGCCTCCTTCCAAATTGTGCCTGTGTGTTCCTGAGAAAACTCTTATTCCTCTCAGTTTTCTCTTCTGACAAATCTGATTATTTGATCCTTCGAAACAACACACTCAACACCCGTCGACAGAAGAAAAACGCTTCCAGATCTTCATTTCTGGATAACTGACTCCCCAAAAACACAAAGCTAGTAACACCGAATAAGTCTAACAAGCTTCACAGGTTTATCCACAAAGGTTCCACCTCCTCTCCCTCCCAAAAGCCGAAACAATCTGCACGAGGCTCGGAATCAATTCTGACAGAAAAGCTGCCTTTCCACCCAGCTGCTCCTGGAGAAATTAGGAGTTAACCAACTCTTTACAGGTCACAGCTTGGGCTGATAGGCTGTGCGCTGGGAATGCAATGTTCTCCTACTGTGGCAGTGCCTTGCTGTCACTGTGCTGTGTGAAAATAGACATTGCCAGCCCCAAAACACTCAGCTGCCCCCTCCCAGGGTTTGTACAAACGTAACAGAAGGGAAGCCCTCAATAAAAGGATAGATAAAGGGACAGAAAAAATACCACACTTTCCTCTTCTTCCCCAGCACAGCACATGGTGGACTGAAAGTCAGGCTTACTCTGTGAAATATATGAGCAACGCTGCACAAAACAACCCGGGCAAAGAAGGGGAAATTGAAACATCATATCATAGATTTAATCATTGGATTCTAAAAATTATTTGAATACTTCATTCTCTGTCCCTGATTGTTATCCCAGCAATAGCTGATGTTGAAAACATTTCTTCGGTGCAAAATGCGAGAGGTTCCTGAACCTGTAACTACTTTTCTGCACTTTAACTGCAGTATGATTAAATCTTTATGCTCTGTTAAACAGTGAACAAATCTCTTCATGTCTTTTAAGGGATCTCTACAACAGAAAAGGTATCAAAGAGATTGAACTGCATGGTGGGGAAGTAACATACAAAGATGAGTATGTCTCTGGTGCATTAAAATATTGGCAATTAAAACACAAATTGCATTGTATTAAATCAACTATTAAAACCAGGTCTCTATTTCATGCATGGGAATTATTAAATTTGTGAATAAATCCCTTTTTTGTACATATTTTGCATACAAAAGCAGTTGCCCCTGTAAATATGTGGTTTTGTGCTAATTCTGGTTGATGGCATCATTTTGGTTTCCCCTTTTCTCAGTCAACCTTAGTTTGATATACAAATCACTGAGAACACAAATTGCTTATTATCAACAGGCTAACTTTAAATTAAAAGCACATCATGCAGAAGTGTTAATATCATCCTTCACCCAACTCATTTCATTATATAAATTTAATTCTTCCAGAAAGCTGACAAATGTGACATTAGCAATTTAGGAAGGTTATTTGTTAAAAATCTGATGGTGGCACATTTTAATGATTGCTATGTATCAATAATTTATAATGAATTCTCTCCAAGATTCATGACATACAGTTAAGGAAAGTAACTGGTCCTCCATTCTTTAGGGAGAGCTACTCCTGCAGGAAAGGTGAAAATATTTTTTTCAGCAACATCCTTATGCTTTCAGCTAATAATCTTAAATAGCACATGTCATGTATGTTTTTACTAACTTTCCAAACCTGATCACATTTCTCATGATTCCTACACTCATACTGAATATACAAGAATATCCCTGTGTAGATTAGTTGCTTTCATTATTCCACTACTGGTTTTTTTTATGAAAAAGCCACAGGCCTGTTAACAAGTATGCCTTGCTTGTCAGGCTAGGAAATGAAAAGAGCAAGAAGTAGCTGTGACAGAGGTAATTAATTTGATGCCTGGCGATGATAGTCTCACACAAAGTGTTTGGACACGTGCAAAGTGATGATGTTTCACTGCGCTTCTCCTGAGGCTGCTGTTGTGTTCTCGCAGAAAACTCATACACTTTTCTCCTTTCAAAATGTTTTTAGCCTCCTTTTCTCCAGCTCCCTCAGCTCCCTCAGCTGCTCCTGGGGCTCCAGACCCTTCCCAGCTCCGTTCCCAACTCCATTCTGCAGCTCTGAATCAAATAAAACCCCTTTCCTGCAAGAATACTGTGCCAGGTAAGTCAGATTCAAAATCTATCTGAGGCTGAATTTCCTTCAGAATGGCAGAGTATATGGGGCTGCAAATTACTTATGTCAGGCTATTTGTAACAAACTGAACAACGCAAAAGATTTCTTCTTTTATTGTGAGTTGCACATGTAATCCAGCTAAGATAAATGATTGTGTTTAGCTCAATGGATTCCTTGGCTCTGGATCACCAGCACTCCCAAGACTATTTATTGCAGCAATTTAAAATATTATCCATTTTATAGCCTTCTAAATCATTTTCTTATCAGAAGATGGTCTCTGAATTGGAAAAAAAATATTGCAGTTGTGTAGTTCATGAAAAAGTCATTAGAAAATGCAGAGGATGGAGAAACCAGGAGCAGGAATGCTACAAACAATCCTCAAACTAACAAGTTGATAGACCCTGCATGACAGATATTTACTGACGATGAGAACTGACAGCTCTGAACTTGATCACAGGGGATCAAGTGGGATCAGCAGTGATTGAAATTAAATCACACTGATTTTACTGATCCTGAAAAGCTTAGAATACTTTTTTTAAAAAAAAAGCTATTTTCCTTCTTATCACTGAAGAAGATTCCCAATAAACAGTTTTCTTCAGCAAAAGTGGTTTACATAGTAAGGAATATATGGGGCACATGTTCCCACTGAACTCGTAATTAGGTGATTAGGTACAGCAAGAAGAAAATTGTATCTTTATTTTAGTTTTAATAACCAATAATGACCAATAGCAGTTTAACATTATGATAAAAAAACCATAGGAAATGGGAATGGTGCTGCGAGCGCAAACATGCTTCAATTTTTTAAACTTTGACACAAAAAAATCTGCCTTTTAATTTTCCTAGTGTCCCACAATCTGTTGACAGTTTTAGTAAGCTCTGTTCTCTAGCAGACTCAAGGAAAATAAAATCACATAGTAGTTTTGTCAGACACAGCCAATCATACGTACTCACTGCTTGACCTGCTATTATTTGTTTTGGAATTACACAGAGACACTAAAATTTTATACAATCAGTTTTCATTTCACACGACAGCAGTTGTACCGAGACCTTTCAGAAGAAGAAAAAACCCACAAACAAATCAGCAGGTTGTTGTTAACAGAACAACATATTTCTCTCTTTAATAATGAATTTTCATTTAAAAAGTCAGTATTTCGCATATGAGAAGTAAACATAAATATGCTAATAACCCTTTTTAATGCCATGTCTTCACAGGAGCTTTTACATTGTGAAATCAGTTTAAATATATCAGATTCTAACACCTCTAACACCCAATATGCAAAGTCTGTTCCTCTTCAGTAGTTATAGCAACCTGTTTTATATAAAACTGAATATTAAAATAGGGTGACATACTGGCTTTTTTGTTTTTGGGTTTTTTTAAGACTTTTGCACAGCTTTGCTTTTAGAAATATTAAATCAGTAAACAGACATGTTGATTAAAAAATTGGAATTTTCATAATTTAGAACATAAGGCAGCAACACAGAAAAAGAACAAGCCTAAAGAGATGAGTTCAAAGTAAATCCACAGCAATTTAAAATCTGAGATCTCTAAGCAGGTCAAAATAGAAAATTCAAACAAAAAGCTTCCACAAAGTTATCTATTTTCTCCAAGTAGGGAATTTCCCTCATTCCTGCAGTACGTCACCCATCCTCCTCTGCACACTAAAACCAGACAAGTTGAAAAACCATAGAGAAGCACTTCTATTCTGCATTGGTTAAAACCCAGTTTTTCTGTAGTTGTTGCTTCTGTAGAAGTATTTAATACACTTCATATTTCCTTTTAAATGCTCTTCAAAAGCAAATTTAGCTCTCTGCAAAGTTATGAGAAGTTTTACTAGTAATTGTTCCATTAAAGTTTGAGTTGCCTTAGCTTTATAACCCATTTTTACCAATAGTGAGAAAACAAACACAGTGTTTGGGTATTTGTATATTTTCACTTGATGCTCTTAGCTCATTTTTACTTTTGGATCAAGAACAGATCTGACTCCTAAGCACTAATCCTAGAGATTCTGCAGACAGTCGGATAGTGAAACCACTGAGTCACCTGCAATTTGATTACACTGAAGGCAAATAACCTCCGTGTACATTTGTTGAACCCATCAGCCTTCTAAACAATTTTCCAGTTGTCCTAAAGGAATATTAGAATAAAGTTTTGTCTGGTGAGACTTAAAAGGTTGGGTTATAAATACAATTTATCAGAAATACATGAGAAAGGAGCAGAATTAAAAAAAAAAAAATCCTTAAATACAAGAAAGAAAATATTTCCATGCCTTAGGATGTCTCTGTAGGTGTCACAAAGACCTTGGAGCCTCTGCAGGTGCCAGGATCAAGTCTTGTGGGATCTTTGCAGCCCCACTGTGGCCCTGAAAGCACACAAAAGGAACTGCTGCCCACAAAATATCACAGTGCTCCTGATCTTAAAATAGAAAAGCAGAGGTGTGATATGCCAGCGTGTTCTACCCTGCTGGATGCAAGGAATTTTAATAAATTTCACCACATGATCACCACAGCCCTGAGAAAGGACTAAGTGAATGTCAATGGCAGATGGATGGAGTGTCTTCACACATCCCCCTCCAAGTGCATTTTTCAATCTTAAATTGCACTCACAGAATCACAGGATTGTTTGGGTTGGAAAAGATCTTCAAGATCACCCAGCCCAACCTTTGAATAAGTCTTACTGCAGGTGGGAAGGACCAGGTGCAACTGGGAAGAAACTGGAAAGCTGTTAGGTATTGAGGAAAGATGAGTTTCCACCTTCCTCATCCCCTTTCCTCCTTTTCTCCTCAGTGCCTGACCATCAGAGTATTCCTAATGTCAGAATCACAGGAATATAGAATCCTTTAGGTCGGAAAAAGCCTCCAACACCAACCTGTGACTGATCCCCACCTTGTCCCCAGCCCAGAGCACTGAGTGCCACAGCCAGGAATTCCTGGGACACCTGCAGGGATGGGGACTGC
>VZRM01002248.1:230944-265346 GCA_013397955.1 Grantiella picta | reverse complement strand
TTTCTTTCTTTCTCTTTCCTTTCTTTTTTCTTCTTTCTGTTTTTCTTTCCTTCCTTTCTTTCTCTTTCCTTTTTTCCTTTTCTTTTCTTTCTTTCTCTTTCCTTTTTCTTCTTTCTTTCTCTTTCCTTTTTTCTTCTTTCTGTTTTCTTTCCTTTCTTTCTCTTTCCTTTCTTTTTTATTTTTTTTCTTTCTCTTTCCTTTCTTCTTATTTCTTCTTTCTTTTTTCTCTTTCTTTTCTCTTTCTTTTCTTTTTCTTCTTTTTCCTCTTTCTCTCTCTCCTTTTTCTTTTTTTTTCTTTCTCTTTCTCTTTTCCTTCCCCCTTCCCTGAAACTTCCCTTCCCTGAAACTTCTCTGAAACTTCCCACATTGTCTTCCACCTTCCCTTGGCTTACCCTTGCACTATTCCTTGCCCCACCCTTGCCTATTTCCTTGCTTTCCATGCCTTCTTCCTTTCCATTTCCTTTGCTTTTCCTTTGGCCTTGCCTTTTGCTTTGCCTTGCCATTTTCCTTGTATTTTGCCACACCTTGCCTTCCCTTGCCCTTGCCTCGCCTCTTGCCTTCCTCTACCTTTTTGTTGTCCTTACTTTTCCTTTTGCCTTGCTTTGTCTTTTGTCTTTTGCCTTGCCTTTTGCCTTGCCTTTCCTTGCCTTTTCCCTTGCCTTTCCTGTTGCCTTTTCTTTTTCCTTGCTTTTTGTTTTATCTTGCATTTTCCCGTGACTTTCGCTTTGACTTGCTATGCCTTGCCTCTTGCCTTGCTTTCCCTCTTGCTTTGCCTCCAGCCTTGCCCCTCCCCTGCCCTCCCCTCCTCTCCCTTTCTCACTGCTCCGCTCCCCTCTCCTGTCCCATCTCCTTCGTCTTTCCCCTTCCCTTTCTCTTGCTTGGTTGCTTGCTTTGCTTTTTGAACCAATTGTTCTACTTGTTACTAAGGATCAGGAATCTGGACAAATGTGATAAAACTGAACTCACACAGGGGTTATAAAAGTAGACTTAAAAGTGCCTATTGTCAAAGTCAGTTCGTTTGGAAGCCTCAACATAGGTTGTGAAAGAAAAAGTGTGTTATTTTCTAAAAAAAATTTATTTTCTAAAAACTGAAGTTTCAGTTCAAAGTAGAGCTAATGTGTAGGTGGTTTTTGCTGTCTTTCAGCTTCTTTGTCTTCCATAAAGTGACTCATAGAATGGTTTGGTTTGGAAGGGGCATTTAAAACCCATCATGTCCAACTCCTGCAGTGATCAGGGACATCTTCAACAACGTCAGGTTGCTCAGAGCCCTGTGCCACCTGATCTTGAATGTTTTTTAGGAATGACGCATCCACCACCTCTCTGAACAGCCTGTTGCAACGTGTGACCACCCTTGTCATAGAAAATTTCTTCCTTGCATCTACTTTTCCCTCTTTCAGTTTAAAACTACTACCAGCCCTGCTAAAAATTATTACTACAGGCCCTGCTAAAAATTCTGTCCCCATATTTCTTGTAAGTCCCCTTTATGCACTGGAAGTGGCTCTAAGGTCTCCCCAGAGGCTTTTCCCCAGGCTGAACACCCTGAGCTCCCTCAGCCTTTCAAGTAATACAGTATTAGTCTAAAATCAGCTAAAATATTGTTCTGTAGAGAAAGTAGTAAGAAGGATTTTTTTTTTTCCCCTTTGAGGCATTAAAAAAGTCGTAAGATGGTTTCCACAGCAACTATGACATTACACACCAATATAATTTCAGGCCTCCTGAATTTATTTATTTATTTGTGCCTGCAGCTTTGCCTCTGGCATAAACCTTTGCTACTGAGCTGAAGCTTATGATACATGTCATGCTTTTTTTTTCCATTGCCAAATCTAGATCTGACCCGCTAGCTGAAAAGGGAGAATTCTCATAGCTGAAGGAAGCGGCAGGGAAAGGGAATGAAAAACTCCAAAACTTTCTGTCAAGCTTGCATCTACAAGGACATGGATGCAAGAGTGAATCTGGCTTTCAGAATATAGATTTTCAGCTTGAATGCCAGGCTTAGGAAGGATCCACAGTGGCTTAGTTTAAACTCGATGTAGTGAATGGCTTGTTTTACGTCTCAGTGAAGGTTGTTACAAAACACCTGCTTCAGGACCTGAATTGTTCTGAAATGCAGAAAATACAGAAACAGCAAAATATGGCTGAAAAGAAAGTCTGAGGAGAGCACTGGCTGCAAATCTTGCTAAGATCTGAAATGCCTCAGAAATAAATTCTTATTATTTGCTCTGTCTTCTCTGGAGATAAATCTGTCTGGAATTGAATGAGGTAGAAATTACAAACTATGGTTTTCAGTGGATTTTTGTTGTTTCTCCTGAGTTCTTGAGGTGAGGGGGGAATGAGTCCAGGAGGAACCATGGTTTCTTTGCTTGAAGCTGTGTAAGGAACACCTTGCTAAAAAGTAAAAACAGAACTCAGCTACTCAGCTATGTGCTGAAACGAGAATTGCAAAGACCTAGAGCTTAATTTCCTTTTTTTTTTTTTCTTTTTTAGAAACTTTTTAAAATTATAATGATAGCAATTCAGGTCTTCAGTGTAGATGGTGAGAGGTAATTCTCAATAGAATAAACAGATCCTAAAGAAGAGGGCCAAAAGAAAAACAAAACCCTAGGCCTAGACTACATAAACTTTTCCTAAAAATACAGTTACTGTTTTGTTCTTGTATCTTAATGCCTGCCTACCTAATGATCTGTCTCTCTACTCTTTACTCTTGTTTGTTGAGTTTCTGGCACAGTTCAGATGACACAATTTCAACATACACCTTTATCTTCAGCAACAAGATACTGAAATTATTTGCATAGATTCTGAAATACTGATTCTGATGGCAGTATAACACCACCCCGGTGTAAGGCCCACCCTTACAACCTGCAGATACTCAGTTGTGACATGGTGCAGCTTGGGAATTAAAAGTGGGAAATTGGAGGAGATGATAACCCAGATGATTCAAAATCACATATATGTATACTTAGTATTTTGGCTTTGGCAGATGGGAAAATCTCAACCAACAGAATGTGAAATTAATATGGTCAGGATTTTATTGAGGAGGAAGTTACCTGGGGAGGCTAAGATGAAATGGTGCCCTGTTTTTTTGTTGAAGAAATAGCGAGAAGGATTGGTGCTCCAGTCGCTGATTTATCTTCATATCTTCTGCCCTGCCCTTGTCTAAGTGTTCTGAAGTATGATGTATATTTTTAGACTTTACCCAAAGGACACATCTTGGTTTGCTTCTCGTTTTCTTTCAGCTGAAAGAAAAGATTTAATTGCTCAAAAATTCAGGGTTTATTTATCTATTCACAAGGTCCCTAAGAACACTAGTTGTCACAATGTGAGGATTTTGTTCAAACTGTTCCTTCAAAAGACACTACTTTCATTAGAAGAGGCTGCTTATTTGGGGAGGGTCCCAGATATTCTTCCAGAATGTTATTAAGACAATACACACTGAAAATTTTGCTTTGTATTTCTGTGGTAATCAGACTTTCGTGATTTCTTTTGGCATCAACACTGTTGTACAAAATCCAAAGAAGAGCAGAAAAAGCATTCTCATTTCTTGTGGAATGCTCCTTAAATGTATCATGGGGATTCAGTATTAGATGCTCCATTTGTAATAATTCCTCTCATATTCATGATTACTCACAAATTACATTGTGATTTAGACTTTTCCCTCCCTGCTCCTCCCCATAGCTGTTTGCTAACTTTTAACCTTTCGAAAGTTCCTTCTGCCTCTCAAAAGTAGATGGCAGGAATACTCCCAAATAGTCAGGTGCTTGTAAAATAAAGGTGCACAAATCCAATTTTCCACTTCAATATTCATTTCCCTGTTTTGAAATGTTAAGGTCAAAGCAATGTCAGAATTGATTTTTAACATGTCAATGAAGGTATAGAATTATAAATGCCTCTTTAACTGTGTGTCAAATAAATTTTGGAATATAGATTATACACATATAAATACATATATTAGTATGTCAACTGCTTTATCAGGCAGAAGTTTAAATAACTTCTTTTTAAACAACTTCAAATAACTTGTTTTTAGGCTTTCAGAATAAATGCAACTCTACAGGGTGAGGCTGAGTGTTAAGTAAATACGGGTTTAACTTATTGATAAATTTGGACTTTAATGTGAATGGCTTAAAATGGTATCAGCCTCACAGGGAGCTTTAGTCCTCAAATAATATCTGCAAAGCTCTCACCAGTATTGAAAGAAAGCAGGCTTTAGGTAAACTTACTCTAAAAAAACTTCTCTCCCCTCTTGCCAAGTTTATGACCAATCAATTTGGAATGGAGAAACATAAAAATAGTTAGTAAAAAAATCTTACAAGAAGGTGAATCTAAAAAGAGTCATTCTCACCTCTACAGAATGCTGTGGGTTGAGGATGGAGAATGGCATCTGAGAATAGTGACTGAGAATGGGTGTCTCATACAAACCTGTGCAGTGATTTTATAAGGTCAGGATATAAGGAAGGAATGTTTTTGATCAGTATGGCTCAAATAGTACAAAAAAAGAGAACACTTTCAATCACACTCTTCCTGTTTCAGAAAAGTTGTATTAATTTTTATTCCTTTGGCTTGTTCCACTGTCTCCAGCTGTAGTCTAACCTCACTAACCAAGCCAGACATCCTTTTGAGACATTAAGGTTTGGTTCTGTGACACTCAGGACCTGAGACCACAGCTTGTTTCTCTTTGTTTCCCACATCTGTTTTGATGGGAAGTGGAGTTGCTGCACATTTAATTTCAGGGCAGTTCTGCCGGGGCAAGAACTCCTTCAGAAAAATGTTTCCCAATACTTGTACCTAGGAAAAGCATTTAAGAGTGCCTGTAGGATATTTTTATTGGATCAGTTTATCTCCTTGGGCAGTGTCTAAACTCAGGTGTCCGTGAACGACATCAAAGGAGAGTTCTTTTCGTTCTAACCCTGAACCCTCTGTCCCAAAGTGATAAAATAGATGCATAAATGGCAAACTGAGGAATTTCAGACAGTAATCTCCCATGGAGATATTTCCATTTCTCTGCTACAGTCAAATCAAATGTGGAATAAATCTCCATAAAAATACAATAGTAAATGTGATTTCCTGTCTAAGTACCTCCTTTTTTTCTAGATTTTTCCAACTAAAACAGAACACCTAAAATTAAACCATATATTAGGAAACTGATTGAGAGCGGGACTAAAAAAGTGCATGTTGGCTTCTTATTTTTCCCCCAATGACTGAAATTATTTTATCTTCTTGCCTCAATGAGTAGCATATGAGTACTGTGTTTTGCTACAACTTTTTTTCTGGGAAAATTGCCTAATATCTGCCACCATCTTCATCTGGCTGATGTTCCTAGTCACCTGTAATTCTCTGGTTTTGGGGTTTCCTTGGCAGAACTGCATATTTGTTTATATCCAGCACATCTCTCTCCCTTGCCACTGTACAAACATGCTGGATTTTTGCCAGAATGAATACGGAATTAAAACTCTCAGTAGTCTTAGGCTGAAATGAACTGTAATCAGTGTAATTATAGCAATTTTTGTGTGTATTATTCTTCCATATGTTTGGAAGTAATTACATTATTATCACTTTTCTTTGGGGGACTTTTTTTTTTTTTAATAAAAAGAAAAGCACTGCAATCAGTTTTTTGTAACAAACAAGAACCGCAAAGTACCTGTGGACAATTTGTCCTGCTCCAATTCCTTATAAAAATCTGATTTTGATTCTGTGATTCTGTGTTCCTAACTACCAAGAACAAACCACTTTTAAAGATCAATTCAGCACTTCTGCCCCTGAAAAAGTATTCTTTCCTTGCAAGACAGTACAAGGAAACACATAGTCATGAAACTAAGAATAGTAAAGAAAAATACAATTCATTGATTAATATTGATATTTCTGTTGATACTAATATCTCACAAGTAACAAATAGAGATATAACCTGCATATAGATTAGACAGAAAAAAGGACAGCTATGACACCATATTCTGCTAGGCTGGAAAACATGCTAACAGATTATTTATGCACTTACTAGGGAAATGTAAAGTTTTAAAAAGTTTCTTGGCAGAGGGATAAATAAACAGTACCAGAACCCTGTTTGAAACTCCTAAAATCATGAAATATGGTAATTGATATTAGAAGATAGGAAATTACATTATGAATATTCAATGGCAGGCCAGAGCAAGAAGAAGGGTATGTTAAGAGGAAAAAAACTGAGAAAATTGCAAAATTAAATGTTAAGAGGGGATTACCTAATAATACATATGTCTTGACAATTTTTGATAATAATTGAGCAAAGTTTCTTATCATCTTATTATTACAGTGTCACTGTAAATGTGTGGAAAAGCTGAGAAACAATGGAAATGGACTGCCCAATGGTCAAAAGAGGAAGAAAATAAAGCTGGTACACAGACACATATAAACCCCTAATTGATAAATAAATGTGGAAAAATGCTAGGGTTGGGGATAAAGTGCTGATAATATTCATCATATCAAACACACCTAGAGAGTGATGGCTGAGTCCAGAAAAACACATTTTCTACATTTGTCTATGCACATAATCTACATTTTTCTACTGTGAAGATTAAATACTTTCATTATGTTGCTAGTTACAGAGTAAATTAAATTTTCTCCTATTCTGCTGTTCCATTCTTCTTTATTCTGTATGTCTAAATGTTGAAGAGTATGCCAGAAATCAGATCTAGTAGCTAGAGATGGGCTATCAACCTTTTGCTAACAATCATGCACAATATGTATTGATGGAAATAAAAGCTTTGGCTCTGTAATGTCTTATTACCCAGCACTGGCAATATTTTTAAAAGCATTAATCTCGGGACTAAAAGCTGAGATTTAAACACAGAAATAAAAACCCATAAATGCACTGTGGATGAAGTCACACTCCAGGAGGAAAGGTTTTGTCCCCAGTGAAAAGAATAAAATAAAGCAAAAGCATAGTTCTTACCAAGAAGTCGTAAATTATACTGAGTATACTGAGAATAGTGACCTATTGAATAGTCTGCTTAGGTTACTTAAATAGCAATACTGTTATGAAGCTGGGAGAAGGATGTTATACAGGTTTGCCATTCTGATCAGCGCCCTTTCAAAAGATCACACATCTGGACAGCAGAACATTAGGGAGCAGTACTGCTAGGGGGTGGTTAAGCAGTGGGATTTTTTTGTCAGTCAGCTTGTAACATCAATTTTGTGTAGGACTGCTCCACAGTGCACAGAGTTCCATTCTGAAAACATAGCTTATTCCCCTCTGAAAGTCCATTTTGATTGTTTACCTGACTTCAGAAAATGGATTTGCTAGGCTCAGGTTGCCTGGCTTTTTATGAAATTTTGTCAGGAGGGACTTGGCTACAGACCAGTGGAAAACCTTTGTCCAAGGAGAGTACTGGGGTCGCTTGTTCCAAATTTGTGGCCATTGGCACAAAAACCACCCTTCCCCCCCACAAACCAGTTATTACCTAATAGGACCAGTTGCTATTGATTTAATCTGCTATATTTGAAAACACAAAGACACTTACACATGTGAAAATAAGAGGGTTTGGAAGGAATATTTATGCCTACATGGCAATCTCTTCTGTGGCTGACTCTCATGCTAATCCAAAAGTGTTTTGCTTAACAAATTCCTTCAGAAAAATATTTGACCATATCAAATAAAATAATAATTATGAATACTTCTTAATAGCAGAGTAACTAATGAGAAACTTAGGTCTTCTTAAGCATGCCACAAATTTTGTTTTGAGGTGTCATGTGTGTGTCATAAGACATAAATTGGTGTGTTAATATAAAGAAGGTAAAAAGAGTTTTACAGGGATTTTTTCTGGAGATGTGTTAAAACTTTCAGAAGACAGAAAGATGTTCATGACTTCCTGACACCAGAACAACTACTGAAAAAGACAGAGAGAAAAAAAAAAAGGAAAAACAAAAAGGAGAAATTATGATTCACTGAGTACAAAAGGTCCAGTGAAAAATAAAAATTTATAAATTAGTAAGAGGCAAAGGCAGAAGTTGGGAGAAGCAGCAAAGCAGCCATCCCTGAAAATGGTGGCCAAGTCACGCTTTGCTAAATGTGTGCAGAACCCTCAGCTGCCTACCAGAGTGACAGAGCTCTTAAAAGGGTCTCAGCTCCTTTCCTCATCTGCCCTTTCCTCATTTGCCCTCTACACAATTCTGTCAGAAACCATTGAAGGTTTCCACATGACGATTTCCATGGCTGGTTTACGATGTCTCTAAGGACACACTTTAATTGTTCTCACCAAATGACCTCAGCACTTCCAACTGTGGAATATATTTTCAGATTGCACTGATGTGTGTGTCTATTTTATTTTATTTTATTTTGTGCTGCAAATCCACTTGGTAACAGGAAACTCACTATTAGCTTTGTCAGATGAACTGCCATTTTCCATCATTTAAAAAAAAAACCAAAGCAAAACACTAAAATCCTTGCTCTTTGCCAGCAATTCCAGAGCCTGACAGACTGTAAATGAGCCCTCTGGTTTTCCAAGCACATCTGTTGCCTTTGTCATGTAAAAACTGATTCCAATTCACTTGCATGCTAGTAAATTGACTAAAATGATAGTCCTAAGGACAACAATTTAGCAGAGCTCAACAACCAGATATTATCAGTATGGTGTAGCTGTGTCATGTTCATCAGGGTTTTATCTCTTTCATGACCTGCATGTGTTGATCTAGAACAAATCACAAATTGCAGTCATTTAATTGCTACAATTGCACCATGCCTTGGCTCCTCAACATGTTTTCTACTGACCTTCCAAAGAACAGGAAATAAGATTGAAGAAATTCTAGGTGCAGCTAAACTGGCTTTTTGTTTGGTTTGTTTTTTTGTTTTTTGGTTTTTTTTTTTTTTTGTTTATTTGGGGTTTTTTTGTGTGTTTTACTGGATTTTTTGGTTGTTTGTTTGGTTTTTGTTTTTTGGGATTTTTGGGTTTTTTTGTTTGTTTTGGGGGTTTTGGTTTTTTGTTTTTGTGGAGTATTTTTGTTCATTTGGGGATCTTTTTTGATGGTTTGGTTTTTGATACTTACTCTACGCCTATCACCATGAATTTGATTAGTTCAAACACTTTTTTGATTTACTTTGTGGTTTTTTTTTTTTAACTCTTTTACTCTGTGTTAATGTAAGCTTTTTCTGAGCATATTAGAAAAGGTTTGCCTGAAAATGAAACAGGAATATATCTGAGCATATGTATACTCATAGACTTGCTCACATTTGTATAAACTTGCTGCTTTTGTGCTTGGGTTTGTAAATATGTGTAAATCAGCTTGTGTTTGTAAATATGTTTGTAAATAAGCTTCTAGAGAAGTCATCGATAAATTCCATACATCCAAAGATCTAATTTGAATTTTACGTGAAAAGCAGTTGAGTGCAATCTACTGCCTGCTACTTGTTCCATACAGAGTTGCTGTTTCCTAGAGATAAAAATATATATTTCATTCCAATTCTGCTAGGAAAGTGTCTAAGGGTTTTAGTAGAATGAGTTTTATCATTCCAAAATTACATAGTTTTAAAAAATAGTGAGCTGTTAGATATTGAGATTGCTTTCTTTTCTGTACGTGTTCAATTGTCAACTCTAGAAAAGTCTTAAACTGATGATTCCAAAATTATACTATTAAATTATCTCTTTCTTTGATCATTTGAAGATGGCATTTCTGTGCATCTGGAATATGTGTGCTGTAATTGCTTTTTCTGGGGGTAAACATGTAGGTGGAAATTACTGGACATTTTGCCTCACGTTATTCAGAACTTTACAGGATCACGAGAGACGTTTTTATGTAAATAGTATCAGAAGCCACATGGACAATGACCACTTGGGCAAAAAATGGGTTTTCAAGGAACTCATGAAATCTGAGCTGGAAACAAAGAGAGTTTTTTTGTTCAGAGCCTAAATTAGTGTCAATCTAATCTCATGAGAAATTAAGACATTCTAAATTCTGTTTATGTGTCAAACTCTTCCATTTTTACACCCAAACTGACTATTATAATGTGAGTTTTCTATTCTACCTTTATCTCCCTCTTCTTATGGCATCCCAGAATGCAAATTTTGTATAATCACAGCTAAAATCTTCAGTGACTCTTGTGGATAGTTTATAAACTCTCTTTAATCCTCTTTTTTGTCAACTTACGATTGAACAATTATGATTAAGGTGATGAGTTTTGAAAGCAAAGAGAAATAAAGGTCCCAAACTCCCGAGAAAGCATAGCACACACTGTATTGTGCATGGTAAAATAACAAAGTAATTTAACTTAATTAACAATTGAAAAAATTAGGACATAAATAAGGTTAATAAATAAGGTTAATTTTTAGGACAATATCAGTAGGACTTGTTAACCCTACTGAAATTTGTAGGAATTGTTAGCCCTACTGAAAGAGAAATAAGGAATAGACTATTTTCTTAAATTATAATGAGCAATTAACAAGTAAAAATTCTCAATTTTATCATTCTTGACTGACTTATTAGACAAGGAAATGTCTTCATATTCTGCAGCCAAGGGCTGAGTCCTACCTCCCACAAACCTGCTGAATAATGCATCAGTCCTTGGTCACCTTGGGTCAACAAAACTGTTTTGGGGCTAGAATAATATTTACTGTGAGAATTGGACTGTTTGCAATATACATAGCTGGGGACCTTGTTTTAGCCTGAATTATAAAGTAAGGCTTTTGTTGTAAGGTCATAAGCTTGCACTGTACTCTAAAGAATTTAATATGGGGTATTAATATTTATCTAGTCCTACTAATGTTGTCCTAAAAATTAAAAGTACCCTCTGAAATAAAGCTATTTCGGGCTTCACTCTAGTGCTCAGAAATTCCTTTTATCTTATCTTACTTGCCCCTGAGAAATAGTTATACATAGTTGAAACATTGACACAAGAGGCTCTCAAATATGCATTTCCTTTAATATTGTAGGTGTCACTCATACCTGTGGTGTAATACTGATGTCCTGTGTAGGATTCTCTAAAGATTAGTTTTACATGAATGTGAATCTACAGCAAGATTCAGACACTGACACTGGAATAACCTGAAACTTGAACTTAAATCCAGAAAAAGAAGAAAGGCAATATTGGAAACCATCAGAAAATTTTTTTTAAAAAAAGGCAATACCAAACACCCTCCAGGCTTGACATGAGCTGGAACTTGCCGTAGAAATTTGTACGTACATAGAGGACTCTCTGCGTCCATCCTCCACTGCCAGCTCTGCTGCTGTTGACCCAATTCATTCATTTTCATCACTTATTCTCAAGTGCCAGCAGTGAGTCTAAAAAAAAACCCAAAAAACTTCTGCTTAGTTCACATAGTGATAGTACATAAGTATTTAGAATGTCTTTTGTGAGCACTGGTCTCTGCAATAATTCATTTCTTCTATGATAATAGTCTTTAACAGTATTTATTTTTTCAGTTACTTTAATATCTATAGGTTGCTCTGTTGAACCAAAGTGAAATGACTGCACTGCTTTGTGGAATAATAAGAACCACCACCAAAATCAGTGGTAAGATCAGACAATTTAAAGTGGGCTGGCACATTTCCTGAATGTAGAATATAAAATAGGCAAAGCCCTCAGTGAAAATGGTATCTTTAAATTCTTTATGTAAACAACCTCTGTGCAGAAATAAAGAGGTAATGAAAAATAATAAATATTTGTAATTTTGCAATTGCATATCATCATGCACCTAAGTGCATCACTTGAAGTAGCAAAGCACAATATTTTGCCATTCTAATGGATAGTACTGCTTTGTTTTAAAGTAAAAACTTGTACCTTTGACTACCAAGGAAAAAGCTCTACTGAAAGAAATCTGTTCTCAATGAAGAGCATTTCCTTAATTTTGGTTTAACTGGAAACATTTTTGATGGTCACTTGTTATAGGTTGCAAACTGACCTTTCCAGACAGAGGCAACTAACAGAGAATTCACATCTTTTAAGGAAACTGCATTTCCTTTGAGTCAGGAAGGAGTCAAAGGAAATACAGGATTTTCATTTCTGCTCAGTTCATGCTTCTTTCATCCTATTAAATGGCCACCACCTGCCTTTTTTCGACCAGCAATTTAAAAAATTTGGGACACAATTTAAATATTTAAACTGGATGATGTCTGTAGAGTTGTCGTGTCAGAGATTTTGTAATTTGTACTGTTAATGCAGACCTTGAAGCTCAAAAGGCTTGATGAAGAGACTGTAAATTCTATGCAAATGTTATCTTTGTTGCCCCTATATATATTAACCCACCCCGATTAAAAATCTTCCTGGACGAAGATTTATGACTCAGGATCCAACTAACCATGCAATCCCTGCTTCTCCAGTCAACTTCTTATGGAGAAATTATGGTGAAGCAAACTGGTGGAAAAGGCTTAGGGAAAGGAAAATGAACAAAACCCATCTCATAACTGCCAAAAATGCCTTCAAGAACATCACATTTGCAGAGAAAATTCTTAATACTTCTTTTCTGTGAAGCCTCTACATCAGAGGTGCACACTGAGATGGTCCTGTCTCAGTCTGTGAGGACATTTAGCTCTTTTAGCTCTGTTTCACAGCTTTCAGGGCTGGGAGAGATCGTCAGGAATATTTCGTCCAATCTGTTACCTAATCTGTATCACAGACTGAGTGAAATATTTTTGTTTGAGCTGCAGCACATCTTCTGGAAATGGTCAGTCTTGACTTTGAAAAGTGCAGCTCAGTAAAATCTGACATTCCAGGGCAGGTAATTCTTATTCAGCATTAACAATCTGACTCTTTCTTCTGCCAGCCTGGCATCGTTTTCTGCCTGTCCTTCTGGGCATACATCTGTCAAAGCTCAGCTAAAAAATACATATACCTTCAAATTTCTTATTTGAGAGAGAAAAATTGTACTACAGTTTTATATACTTTATTTTTTAGGGTTTTTTTCCACTGCTATAATACAAATATTTACTCTTTGGAAGAAAATAAAATTACCTGCATGCTTACATATATTAAAAATTAAGGCCAGTGTGAAGTGGCAACCCAAAGCTGCTAAAAGTATGGGTATAACGAAAATATATATATATATATATATATTTTATACAGGGTGAGCTATAGAAAGGGAGTTTAGAAGTTTTTAAATATTGTTGAAGCAGTCAGTTCCCAGTATATTTACAGCACGAAGCAGTAAAATCACAGTTCACAGTGTGTTAACACCACAGCTTTCGCCACACACTCACTTGCCAAACTCATCACTGAGGAGACTAAAGTGTTTAAGAAATCAAGGAAAACCTTGAAGTCCAAGCTATGATTTTACTAAGTATGAGAGTCATACAGAGGAACAGGAATTTTCTTCATCTAAAACTTTGCACTAATTGCACTTCCCCTTTTAAAGTGACATTCAAAGCAGGACAGCTCGATAATCTTCTCGCGTCTTCCCCCTGTAAACATGGGGTGACACCATGTCTGCTCACAGTCTGTCGTACAGGAGGAGGTGGTGTGGAAAGAAAGGTATGAAAGGAACTCCCCGAGAGCTGAGGAATGTGTTAGCAAAAATTATTGCTTTATTTTTCCCCCCATCAAGACACTGAGAAATTATTATCAGCTCTGATTTCCACAAACTTATCCCCAAACCCTTAAAATAATCTATAAATGCTATTATAATAATAATAAAATAATCTATTAATGTGATACTGCAATATAGCTATAAGTATCTTCAGGAATTATTAGAATGGAGAAATTATATTTCAATTATTTTTTCTCACAGTACGTCTACATGGACAAAAAGCCCAAGCAAATAATAAAACAAAAACAAAAAAACAAAAAACAAAACAAAAAAAAAATGCCTACACTTGAGAAAACCAGGGTGAAAGTGGGTGATAGTTTAAAAATTAATTAATTTCAGAAACAGAAGGCCATGATGTAAAAAGCAACCCTAATTAAATTTTAGATTTAGTTGTTTTGTTTATTTTTTTCAGATGAACTACTCATGGTTTGCTGTGAAGCAGCAAAATTTTTCCAATGGTCTACGAGTAACTAAGATAAAAACTCATGCCTTCAGTGAAAGTGAGTTGAGCAGTGCAGAACAGAGCTATCAGGGTGCAGTTATCTATGCACTATTTTTTCACATTTACCTATTGCATGGTAAATGTGAAAAAATAGTGCAGGAGTGTCTCATGTGGAATAATCACGAAGATTAAAGTGACTGAGGGTTTTTGTTACTGCTTTGAGCTTAAGGAGATCAAACTTTGTTGTTTGACTCAGAGAAATCTGGGAAGTTACACACCAACACACAACATTTTTAAATTAAAGTATTGTCATTAAAATATTGTAGCCTGGAGCTGCAGGTGATAAAGTTGTTCCACAGTTATATTAAAACAAAAGTAACAGGAAAGGTAAAAGACAGTACCTTGATTGTTATTAAGACAAATATTCAGACAAAAAACTGGTACCTAAAATTCAAAAACATACCAGGCAAATACTTTCTCCCATTGCACATCTAGATTACCTAATATATCCAGCATTTCTCCACCTAGAATTGATGGCATTCCAGGCTCATTAAAATGCCCTAAACACGTAAAGCTAACTTTTCTTCCTAAATACAAATTTTTAGTGTTTAAAACTGCCCATAAAATCTGAAGGCTGAGGAAATACTGAATTCAAGGAAGGATTTTTTGCTTTCTACTCAGATTCCCAAGATATATGGTTTCATCTTGGGGGTTCCCCTTCATTTCATGCACAGAAAAAATGAACAACTGTTCTCACTCATGGTGGAAAGAAGAATTGCTTTATTTTTTTGAAGTCTCTGAACTAGTCCTGTACCATCCCAGGCAATTAACTGCCCCTAACAACCTTCTTGATGGTCCTGTAAGTGTTCCATCAAACATCATTTGGGCACAGAGGAAGAATCGGGGAGTTGCTGAAGTACATCCTTAATAAATTGTGTCCCCTGCAAAGTTACTCAAGTGTTGCTGTCAGCCGAGCTTCACATCTTTCATCACCCTGGTAATCAGCTGGCTGCTGAGCATCATATATAACACAGGATCTGCCATTTGCAGGGCTCCACTTGAAAGACTGATGCCCCCAGTGACATAAATTGTGACCAGGATTCTCAGGCAGGGAGACTCACAAGAAATATGTGCTGACATCACGTTTCTGAGCTTTACTGCAGCACTGACATTTATGCCATTTATTGCCAAGCGGGAGATGAAGCGAAAATAAAGGACTAATGAAAGATGTCGTTAAACTTCCGTGGAAGTTTGAGCTGTGAATTTAAATGCAGCTGTGTAAGGGATGTGCAGGAAGTGCAGCTCTGAGCCACCCCAAAACCTCAGAGGTGAGAGGTTCCTCTAGAGAAGGACGCTTGAAATCCTGTGTCAAGGATTAAACATGAGAAGAGATTAAATAAACATGATGGAGTTTGAGTCCCCTGCATCAGCCTCTTATTCAGAAACACAGACCAGTCTTTGCCACCAGCCAAATTCCACAGATCAATAAGTTATGCTTTGGGTTTTTTGATTTTTTTTCTCCAGTGAATGGAGAAAAGAGACTTTTCTCATGAGTGGAGAAAATCTAATTGGGTGAGGAGGAAACATCCAAAGAAACTGAAAAATCTTTTGGCTGTCAGCAAGGAAACTTGATTTCTGTAATATAATTTAGGTAAAAATAAATTAAAACAACTTCAGGATTTAGATTTGTAATTTTGGAATGCACAGGTAGCTAATCCCCAGATTTTTGTTGGTAGAACACATTCTAATTTTCTGAAAATGGCATACCAATAGGAAAATGAAACCCAAAAAGCAAAAGGAGAACATAAAATCTTTTTCTTTCTTCCAGCCATTCGCACCCACACACCATGGGCTGATTTCTGAGACTTACATTACAAAGAAATAGATTTCATTAAACTGAAGGATGTCAGGTTTATTGCATCCTTGAAACACTTTTCATAATGCCTGTATCTCACCTCTTATCAGACACATCTCCTGTGGTGCAGGATATGTGCTGCCTGACATCCTCTCCCTCAGTAACTCTCAGAAATAGTCTCCCAAAAAGACAAAAAAGCTGAAATGGAGTGACTTGGTTTAGAAAATTACAGAATTCCTTATGTGATCTTATTGTGATATTTGTGAGTGGCTTTTCATGCAGACTGTAGTAGATTTTGAAATTTCTCACTAACATCAGATAATACAGGTGTTGCTGCTGGGAGCAGAATTTTCATTTTGAGAGAACAGCAATATACTTCCTTTTCCATGGGCATGTCTAAAAAATTTGGTTAAACAGTGCTTTCTTTCAGTGTGCTAAGCACTTAAACATTAAAAGATGTTTGCCTGCTCAGTATTTTCTTCACTCTAGGCTTTTGGCTTCTTACTAACTGAATAAAATCTCTGAAAGCGTCAGTCTCTGCTGCAGTTGTGAACTGCTCTTCTGGACTGATAACAGCAACGTTACAACAGATTCTTTTCAAGGCTTTTAATCATTCAGCAGGAATTGGCATTTCCTTGTTAAACGGTAGAAAGCACTCCTTATTAAGAAAAGGAAGGAAGGAAGGAAGGAAGGAAGGAAGGAAGGAAGGAAGGAAGGAAGGAAGGAAGATGTAACTCACAAGTAACTCATCGCACTTTGCAGACCCCAGTGAAAAACAGACGTCCCAATAAAACAGGACAGGACAGCAAATTCCTGCCACAGTTCTCTGCAGAAATGAGACTCCTAAACTCTCATTTAACTTTTCCACCTTGTATAGNAAGGAAGGAAGGAAGGAAGGAAGGAAGGAAGGAAGGAAGGGAAATACTTCCAGATTCACAAAACTGTCTAAAGTGACAAGGCTACAGAAAAGTGTGAAATTTCATGGAAATTAATTACTGGGATTGATCTAGAGGGGAACTGACAGATCTGAAATTTTTCAGCTCAAAAGTGACTGGGTAAAAAGTGTAATTATTCAGACATAATATGTTCCTAGAATAAAGAGCCTCAAAGATGCAGGAAAACTTTCATGCTCATTTGGCTTTCTAATGAGAAGGAAAAATATATAAAATTCTGTCAAACTTAGTAATATTTAAAATTTTCTAAACTGTATATTTTGTGAAAAAGATAGATTAATCTAGTTACATTTTAAATGAGCTCATGAAGAAGTCCACGAACAATAATTTGCTTAATGTTTTCATGATGCCAAACAAATTAAACCCCAAATCTCATGGATCACATATATCTTGAGTTCCCATCTTTGGCTGGCATGTAGCTGGCTTGGCCAAGGAGTAATATCTTATCAGCGATGGCCTTAATGTGCTCCTGACCTTTAAAAGAAGATTGTTATGTGACATTGATGAAGCTGAGAAGGATTTTCTTTTGCAACCGTCATTATGCCAATTTATCAGTTATTGCCCTTCAAGTGAATCATATGAATTTAAAATGATGAAATATTAGAATTAAAGCAGCATATGCATGTCATTGTACCCTCACACAGTCAATAATATAATCTATTTTGGTCACAAAAGTTTTACAGAACTTTCTCCTGTAGTCCTGACAAGTGTAGCCACGAACAAACTCTTTTTTTAATGGGCTTAACAGTGTCTAATAGTCGTATTTTTTTGTACATTCAATCATCTATATTTACCATTGGCACTGCCATAACCATTACTTGAAGTGACGAGAAATGTAAATAAGAATAAATCACAGGAAGGAAAAAGAAAATTGTCTAATCCTTTTAGCAAGATGATCATATGGATTCCCAAATATTTTGAAAGAAAAGTGTCATTATCACCAAAACTAATCAGAAATGGTAGATTGTTGAACATGCTGTCTTTCAGAGTAAACCCATCATTAATTCATTGGTATATTTATTTATTTACTCTGACCACAGTGCAAACGAAATTATTTTTCAAATTGTTATGTTTGCATATTGATTCTTGTCTTGAAAGTAAAGATATGTCTCCCTGTTTCCTAATATATACAAAATGATAAAATGCTGGCACAGCATGAAGCCGGTTTTTCTTGTGCAAGATATTTTTATAGGATTAAAAAGTGCTTTATACAATGTGTATCTAAACTGAACTCTGGAGAAAAGAAAATTACCATATCTTTCTTTTGGTAAAAATCAGAGGTCTAAGACAGCAGTTTAGATGAGGTCAAAACTTGAAGAAAAACTATACTAAGACAATAAGACCCTGAGAAACATCCCAAAAAGATTCTAATAAATCAGAAATCATTGGGTGAGATCATGAATTGTGATGATGTTGAAGTACTCCCAATGTATGTTTAATTGATAAAGTAGAGAATTAGGAGAAAAACTCCTGTGTTTTTAATTGATCAAATTTAGTTTTGTCAAGTTCAATCTGCATGTTCTTTCCAGAAATGAATCACCAGGAGAGCAAGTAAGTTTGCCACCACAGGTGACATATCTGTCATTGAAGAGGACAGAAATTTTGCATAGAAGATGGTCATTGAAAGCAAAATTTTTGTGGTAGGGCGACAATGACACAAGACAGACTTTCAACACTACTTGCTCCATTTTAATATGAAAATCCTAAAATTCAGGTTCCCACGGACGCAGAGATCATGCAGTTTCCAGGATTTGTAAGGCAGAGTTCAGGTTGTGGAGGCAAAATAAGACCTCAGACCTGATGGGTTTTCCCAGGTAAACACTTAAATACAATTGTCTGGTGGGTCAACTGTGTTTTGACTAAAATTTTTCCAGGTTGGAGGGCATTGTTGGTTTGTTTTTCTTTTAATAAAAGCCTTTCGTGCCACTGAACCATGAATTTAATCTTTATTTTATTAGGATTCATGTATAGCTAAGTGTACATATGTGGGCCCTCTCCCATAAACCACAGTTCTGTAAGACACGAAAATTCCTTTGTTCCAAAGATTTCACAGAACTACTGTTCTCATATTTCTTATTTCTCTGCAGGTTAGATCTCTAACTTTTTGACTCACTAGCTGTACTTATACATTACTTGGGAAGAGATCCTCAAACCTGCTCAACTTGTATGTATCTTATACTCAAATATTAATGTGCATCAGTCTACAAAATGAAAAGTCTTTTCAAATAGAAATTGCCCACTATTTAGATTCTCACGCTGCTTTTGTTAATCAGGTGTGTTTTGCAAAGGCATGACATGATTGCTTCACAGAATGACTGGTTTGGGTATTTTTAATTTTTTGTATTTGCTATACTTTATACCTAATTTATAGCTATTTTTTTTTAATTCCAACGCAGCAACAACATAATTTCTATATTGTGAAATAATGTTGTACTTGGCTTTTTTGGATGTACCTGGAACACTATAAAATTCCAAGTCTCCAACATAATCTTGTTTTTCTTTTTACTGAGATTCAATGAGTGAATCCAGGAAGACAATAAAAAATGAAAAGTCACCCATTCTGATAATGAAGCTCTAGATTTTCTCAGGAAAGGAAAAAAAGAAAACTGCAGAATTTGAAGATCTTTCTGTGCACTCTTCATTCTACACTGATTTCATGACTATTCGTAGATAACAGACCTGAAGTAAACATTCTCTAAATTTTTCAGACAGAAAGATGAACTTGGAGACTTTCATGATGACATCTGATGACTATGTAGCCTTTAGTATTTTAGGGTAGATCAGCATCAATCTTTTTAACATATCTGCTTTCTGCGCTCTAGTTAATACTGGGGGTAATCTCAGAACAGATAACTTAAAATCTTTCTGACTGAAATTGTGTTTTTCCAATCACTTATGGGCATCCAGTCCACAGGAGCAGTTAGAGCTGAAATAAACCTTCTAATCACAAATGCACATGTCAGCACCAACCTTTTCTGTCTATAGATCTTCTCCTATTGTTCAACTACTTGGTAAAATAAACCTCTTTTTGCTACTTAAACTGAATTTCCTCCACATATAGTACTATTTGTACGTATCTGTCAACAAGGTAATGAGAAGGGAAAGTTTCAGCTTCGAAGTGTCCTCTTTTGCAGGGTATAAGACAAAACACCATTCTCCCAGCTGAATGGTTTCAAATTTTCAGTTTTAAATATTTATGTAGCAAGAAAACGTCAGGTCTATAGATTGTTAATTTACAAGTCAATAAAAATTTGAAAGATGGATACATTATCCTTATTACTGGTCTTCCTTTTTTCGAAAGGAGGTTTCTGAAAAGAGCCCCTCTATGCTGCAACAATTCCTGTGAAACAGAAAAAAATGACCAAATTCTGACATACCTGGAGAGAGATAAAAGTCAAAGTAATATTTTTGTCTGGGATGCTCATTTCTTCTATTTTCATGATGGCTTTTTAGATGGAGATTTTGACACAGCTAGCCTTGTGCATTTGTTCTTCAACCACATGTTTGAAGCAGGTTAGTCTTGTTTACTGCTCACCTGAGGAGCAAAAAACATAGAGGGTTTTAATGTTATATTCCTACAAAAACATAAATATGTATCACAAAGAATGAGCTGCAAAGGAAAACAGACTTTCCCTGGGGAATATTATGAACAACTTCCAAGGCAGTTCACAAGGCAAGTCGGGAAGCTCCTGATAAAAGACTTGTTTATGCAAATAAATCATCATTACCATCTTTCTTCCAAAGCACGGGAGCAAGTTGGTTGGGTGACACCTTATCAACACCTCAAGATTGAAACACTCAGGTATCAAACAGCTGGAAGTTAACATTCCCACAATACCTATTTCCTGAGATACAAGAGAGAAAAAGGCTTTTGATTTATTTTTCCCCTCCAGGGCTTATTGCTTTGGATTTATTCTCATGTATTGGTACAGCTGCACATTAAACCAAACAGATTTGAGCACAGAGAGGCACCAAACAATATTTTTTGTCTACTTTCCACACTGTCCCAGGTGTGGTTTATGTGTTTTCTCACCCACGTGTAAGAGCAGAAGAATTAGAATCACTGAGTGTGTAGGGAAAGTTTGATTGCTCTGCTGTTATGCTTTGTTTTAAAATCAAATGCATTCATTTATTTTAAGGCTTTAAAAAATTAAGAATCCACTAAAACATCCTGGAGAGCAAGAAAGTCATGAGGGCTGGGATGTAGCTACACTTTTCACCAGGCGGAAAGAATGACGGTGATTCCCAAGGCATAAATATCAACCTGGGAGAATAAGGTGTTTTAGGAAAAAAAAGGAGCAAAAATTTAGTTATATTCTCCAAAGCAGTAAAGGACACGACTAATACACCTTAAAATAATGTGTTTATAAAGTAATATGAGATTCCACACTAATTGAAGAGATGTACATGTACCCAGTTCCCACCAAAATTCTCCATTTATACTTGGATCAATCACAATTTCAGTTGAACATTTTAAGTCTCTGCCCATTTAAATGCTAAGACAGAAATAAAGATTCATCTCAAGACCAAATGAAATTTGGAAAACACAGAGATAGATGTTCCTTCCAATCATATCCTTCCTTTTCTCATACTTTAAGTGCAGATCACTTGACATTATTTCTTCCTGGTTTTGAAATTTCACTGAATACAATGAAATCAAGCTTTAGATTGATTATTAAAAAAGATTATTAAAGCTCAGTTTACTGTACTTCTTTTTGATATTAGATGCTGGCCACATTATCCTGGGCACCAGAAGAAATAACATAATGTACCAGAAATATCATTGGAGTAGGCAACAGATTTAATAATTTATATCAGGGAATAACCCAGCAATAGCACATCCAGATAGATGAAATTTAATAACTATTTCTGTCTTAAAAAGGCCTCTTCTCAGTCATCATTGCCCCATCCCTTCTCCTACCTGCAATCTGTTAATGTGAACAGGTTTTGATTACCACAGATTTTCTCTTCAGAATGTGACAAATGAGACAAAAAAATAAGAGGCAAGAACTCTTTTCCATACTAAATAATGAGTTATTCATGATTATCCCTGCAGAACTTTCTGAAATTTCCTGTTCCTATGTTGTCTGTCAGTTCACTCTGGTGAGGAAACAGATTGCCTAAATAACTAAATAAATATTTTCAATAAATAAAATAAATAACTATTCTCAGAATAAATACAGACAATAAGATCTTGCTGTCTTGAGAAAATATTAATTTAACTGTTTGATTAATTTACTTAATGTAGAAGTTAAAAATAAATAATAAAAATACTTCAATATAATATATGAGTTGAGAAACCATAGTCTGAAGACTATAACAGAAATCCCAAAATTAAAGATAATGAAAAGTAATTTTAAAATAGTAAAAAATACTATCAAATGTTTAAGAGAAGTAAAATATCACAAAATATAAAGAGTCATGTAGTTTCTAATTGCAGAAGAATAATTTTTAGAAACCACTTATTAACAGGAATAATTTGCAAATAACAATTAATAGAGAGAGAGATCACAAAATACAGATATTAATATATTAAAGGAAATACAACCCAGGAGCTAAAATGATAAACATATTGTTTCTTCAGGATACATAATATGATTTCTGAAACAAAAATATGCTAATAAAAGCCAAAATATCACTTAAACTAAACCATATCCGTCTAAGTAGCTGCACATGACTTAGAAGGGGACAAGGAAGCAATGTTTAACTTACAAAATTAAGCAAAAATTGTCTCAAGAATTTGAGTGGATGGAAGAGTTTTCTGTCAACTTGTCTATCATTCACAAATATGAATTTATTAATAGAGATGAAGCTCACCTATTAATTGTTTAATGGTGCTCCATTTCAGGAAAACTAAAACATAAATACCTATTTGCCTTAGTAAGACATAATAAGATGCAAGAAATAATTGCCTGTAAGTTTGTTTTGCTACTATATTCTGGTGTTAACAATACATATCATGTAAGGGATACCAATCTGTCACCTTTCTTCTTTTTTTTTTAACAAAAATGAAGAGCTTTAAAGTTATAAATCTCCACACTTTCATTTTATTCTATCACACTACAACCAAATCAAATGCACAAAATCTCTGGAAGGAGAGCCAACTCTGTTCTAATGTCAAGTGGGAATAGAATTTCATACAAAGCATGAATTATTTTTTTCAAGTTGAACTGAGCTTACTCCATGACATTTCCTAATTTATTTATCCAAAGTTCACATCTGAACTCCCCTGAAGAATTGCTCCTGTGAAGTTTTGTATCTCTCCTGCACTTCAAAACGCTGGTTTCGTCATGAATTACCAATATCTGCTCAGATGATGTGGATTTTTCCTTTTCCCTTGGAGTGTGACAACATCTCCATTTGAAGCGCATCAGCACCAAATTAAAAGCAGATTCTGCCAATAGCTATATGAGAATCCCCTCCAAATGTGATTATAAAAGATCCTTAAATGCTGACTTCACTAATAGTAATCAGCTTATACAGGTGGAGGAATTTGTGCTCCCTTCCTGCATCCTCTCAGGACCGTTCGAGGTCAAAATATGTCAAGGCTGTGCATTAGAGATATTCTCACAGCAAACAAGCAACAGAAATGCTCATTAGTGGGCTTCAAAATCAAATTATGAGAAGAGAACCCTTTGAACTGGTTGAAGGCAGTGCATTGTCATGGTGAAGTTGGCGAGCAGCTGTTTGGTGATACCATAGAGATTTACCAGAACGTGTTTTGGGCTTTTTTCTCAGCATTCTGTTTTCCTGCTCTGCAGCACGTAGACACAGCTCCACCTCAAAAAGCACTTTGAATTCTTCACGAGCAACAGTTGCCCTGATGCAAGTATCGTAATTTCTATAAGCACAAATAGCATGGCGCTAAATGAGTTAAGAAAACCTCCAACAAACCAAACTCAAAAAACTTATACGTGCTAACAGTATGAAAGTCCAGACAGTTCAATGAGAAGTAGCTAAATGTTTAAAATATTTCAGCTCTTATTTAGGAGAAAGACTGAAAAAGAAATAAAATTGGATGTATAAACATCAACGGAAGGCACATCAAGCCCAGTCAATTGTCTGTCCTTTAATTTATACTACTAGTAAAAATTGCTATTTATTTACAATTCTTTGAGAATACAGTGAAGACAAAGCTCATTATTTTCTTCTTATCACTCTTGAAATAGGTTGGTGATGCCATCAAGGCCCCAGAAACATCCCAACCCAACACTTTGGGTGTCAGCACTGATTATTTCAGAGTCTGATATTTCTTCTTGGATTACTCGCAAAAGGATTGAAATCTAAATCACAGGTCCTTATTAAATTGAGACTGTTTTATTTTGGGTACTTATTTAGTGAGGGTAATATTTAACACTGCATTATAGGCTATGAAAACTCTTTCTGAACAATAAAGAAACAGTAAATGTTCACTTAAAATAAGCTATTGCCTGAGCACTGATGATGAGACATTTACTTTCTACGAACAGAATATGGCATCAAAAATAATGTATTTATGTGAAATTGAAAAATTAAAGAGCAAGACAGGAGAAATGTGCTAATAACAATGGGATAAACTCAGAGACATCATACTGCTTGCTTCAGAAAACATTTTCTCAGAATGAAGCTCAAAGTAATTTGGGCTGAAAAGGACATTTGAGAGCACAAATAATAAAAACATTGCATACAAAAAGCGAAAACAGTACCCTTTTATTAACAATTAAACTAAGCTACAACTTAGCATATTTCAGCAACTCTCAAGTTTAAAATGTCAGAACTATCAACACCAAATATAAATGAGCACCATTAGGGAGTTTCATAACTTTTTAAGAATTAAATTAAACCAAAAATACACAGAAAAAAAATCTATTTTTACCTTTTGCCTGTGAAATGAGAATTTTGTAGGGGAACATTTTGTATCTCTGACTTTGGAAAGTGACCAACTGCAACTATTTTCAACAGACATGGATACCCTAAGACTCAAATATGCTGGAAAACAGGAGCCTTGGAAAACTTATCTTGAGGTAAGCAGTTGGCCCTATCTAAGAGATCGTGGTGATCTTGAAGATGTGAAAAGACTAAAAGTACAAGAAATGTAAATAAATGCAGCTATATGTCCAAAAAGTATTGCTGTTGTTTCCTGTTTAAAAAAAACCTAAGATAATTTGTGTGTTGGTGAAGCATATCCACATTTTCCCACGGGAATTTGCTTAGTTCCTCATGATACATTTCTCCAAGTTTTCATTTAACTGAACAAAAATGAAAAGAGTTGTTCATGAAATGGTTTGAGAATTGGTTTGGTAGTAACTGGTGTTGCCAGGGGAATGACATGAAGTGTCTCTGAGAAAAATCAGTCCTGCACATTTCTGTAGAAATGGGTTGATGGTCCAATACCAATACAACCAAAATCAAACTAAATCCAACAAAACTAGAAAAACAAACCCAAACCAACCAACCAAAAACCCCCAAAACAACCAAAAAAACAAACAAAAAATCAGCAAACCGATCAAGAAAAAACAAAACCCCAAACCAAACCAACAACAACAAAAAAAACCCAAAACCAAAACCCCCCAAAATCCACAAAGACAAAAACAAAACAAAAAAGCAACGATCAACCAACCAACCGACCAAGGAAAACTTCACCAAAAAACCCACAACCAAAAAAACAAACCCAACTCCAAAACCAACAGTCCCCAGAAACCAAACCAAACCAAACCAAATCAAAAACCCCACAACCCATACTAAAACAAAAGAATGCTTGAATGGCCAATTTAGAGGAGCAGAGATTGTTCCTGAAGTATGACAGAACAATTGGAGGAACCAGAAAAGAAGGGTTGATTTGTCTGGTTCTTTTGGAAGACGATCACTTACAGGATGGTGTTAAGACATTGAAAGAGAACAAAAACATCAGATTTATTTGTGAACAGTACTAAGTTGCCACCAAAAAGAAAACAAAAACAACACAACAAAAGCAAATTTTGTATTTACACTATAAAACCAGATTTTTCGTAAACCTTGAATGTATAAAAAAGAGAATATTTTATAAATACTGGGAAATTACATAGTCACCTCACAATGCTTAAATTACCTTAAAGTCTCTCTAACACCTTATTTTTTAATTTCTCCTCTGCAACATAAAATATTATCAGCTGCAGAGGTGCTTGTAAAACACACAACTATAAGAGCTTGTTTTTCAGTGTTATATTGGTACCTCCTGCTTTCTGTCCCTGGAATATATTCAGATTTTTAAGACCATGTCCCTTATTCTAAAATAGATATTTTAGGCTTAACAAATGGAAATGAAATAGTGACCCACTGCACAATCTGTGCTGCACATTCTAGCCCCACATGCGATGAACTTTTGAATTTTCTAGGTGACTAAAATAATTGCTAACAGCTGTGACTTCCATCACTACAAATTTCATAAAAATACAGAAATCCCACCTGCAATTTGTTCTGACCATGATTTGAGCTGTTGAAACCACTTGAAGACAACAAAACAAAATCTGACAGAAGGAGGAATTTTGGTATAGAGCTCTTTTGCCTGGGGATATTATTATTTTTTAAAGCAATTTCATATGGAATATCACTCTTTGCACTACCTAATTATTTATTAACCAGTCCTGCAGAAGTGCCTCTAGAAAGGGCTTCAGAGTTAACCTCTCTGATCGATTTATCCCCCATCTGAGAGAGGACAAGGAAAAATACACAATCAGGTTTCCACTAAAAAGGAAAAATGGTCACATTCAACTAAAACTGACACAAACTATTTAATACATTCAATTTTCTCATATAATTTGGTCATATTCCTCTTGGGACCACTTTGGGAGAAAACAAACTGTGGGGAATGGGTTTGATTTGGAAAGCCAAGTGACCTTTAATAAGATTCTTGTTGGACTGAAACAGACTGGATAAGGAGAGGAGTCATTCCTCTACGTCTTAATATGTCACCTTTTCAAATTTTAGGGGAAAAGGTGGATGCTTGATTATGAAAAGAAGATGAATGTAGGATGTGATCCAGGGAAGACAGAAGCTCAAACCACACATGAAAATCTACAGTGTGGGTTATTCTAATTTATATTGCATTTAAAATTTGGCCACATAGGGTTCTTTAAAGGTCGATATTAAAAAAGTTAATAATTAAATTTTTAAAAAATATTCTAAAGGTGCAATACAATTATAAGGAGAGGTGGATCCAGGACTGTGATGATGTTTCCTACAGCTCTTCTTTTGCACTTGTTAATCCTGGTTTCTAGAAGTTATCTGAATACAGATCCCAGTCAAGGAAAAAAAGATTACCAGGGCTCAACAGTGATAGGTACAACAATTCAGGAGTTGTACCTGACAGCATACCTGACTCATCCATATATTTCAGCAGAATTAACTAAGATTTAAATGGTCTTTTTAAAACAGAAATTATATCCTTATAACATTAATCACAAGATATGTTTGAGTAAATAAGGAGAGTTTGAAAATGCTTTGATCAATGCTGTTTTGAATTGGATTTTAACAGTGTTGTCTTTGACAAATAAAGATATTTATATTAAAAAACTTAAAGGTTTTGATACCTATCATCATCATCATCATCATCATCATCATCATCATCATCATCATCATTATCATCATCTCCAGAGGTTTTAATTTGAAATTCCCTTTCTCTGTTATTTTAAAGATGACATTTACTCCATGGAATAAAAACAGGGGTCTAGGAAGCACACCTTTCTTTTTTGTGTGTACCTAATTTACCTTACTGAAATTTCAGTCCATATAATTACCTTTTTCAGTTATTCTTGGACATTTGCCTAAAAACATTGCACGAATTTCTTTAGGAATTTGGATTATTACTGAATTAAGAATGGCCCTCAATAGAGGGAATGAAATAAAATTCAGTCTACTTTGTCTCTTGTCCCCATAACAACAAGATAAGTCTTATCACATAATTTAGTTTCTGCTCAAGTTGAATATTATATATTTTATTTAAGGCAAAAATGAAAAAGCTAGAAATATTTATTCAGAAAAAATATATAGTGCAAATTGTAAATTAAATTATCTCTTTGAGTAACATTAATTGAAAATGAAAATAAATACTTCTGTTAAAAAGACTATCTGTATCTCAGATTCTTTGGCTTTTCCAGAAGTCTTTATATTTCAACTAAAGTATCAATAAAATCTAAGTAGAATAACTTAAATACACCAATTCAGCATCTTCCTGATTTTTTCCTTTCATCAAATATAAACTCTAGTGTCGAAGTCAACCTAAAAGGGGATTTCAAAGAGGTTTAAGAATGTTATACTAACCCATTCAGGTATTCTTCATTTTAATTCTCTTATGTTTGGGAAATGTGTTTTGCAAAAATGCATTTTTTAAAACCCAAATATAGAAGCATATTATAAATGGAGGGGAGGAAAAAGAGAAAACAGAGAAATAATTAGAAACAAGGAACCTACAACATATTTTATTTTCAAAACAAGTAGAAACCACGGGCAGAAGGCTGTATTTGATTAAATTTCTATAGAGAACAAGGCATTTTATTATGCTGTGCATTGTATGAGTCATTTCAATAATAAAATGCAATTTAGTTTTACTACCAGTGGGCTGTACAGTCTCCTAAAGAATGGACATGACGAAAATAATACATATTGTTTATCATGGTGAGTTCTCAAGCCGTGAAAGAAATTTCAAGCAGTGGTCATCATTGCTCAGCCACAAAAAACACAGCTGGAAATTAAAAGAGCCACAGTAAAGATTAGGAAAACAAAGAGTTTCTGGTTTTTGTTATGCACATTTAAGGAGAATGCTGTAATAACTGCTTTGTTTGTGTGTTGAAAAGTGTTTGGAAGAGAGTATTGGATTTAATCTGCCTCACTTTTGCAATGAAGTAGTCCAGGTTCTCAAAAATACTATAGTGGTCACCTTACAATTCTGAACCATTTGCATCAGACTGTAGAAAACGAATAATGGAAAATAAAATTTAAATTTAAAAAAAAACCCAAACAAACAACGGTTCTGAATTTGAGAGGAAGACAGATGTTGCTTTCATTTAAATAACACCTTGACCAAAACAATCAGTACCTTGGGAAGAGAGGGAGGTCTTTATTTTGTAACAGGGAGGGCATTTTCAGCATCTGGATAAACTGCACCACATCTGCTGAACAGATGCACCAAAGGGATAATTCTGAAACTCAGCAATAGCTAAGGGGCCTTAACCAATTCATTGCATGTTCCCTTGGGAATGTGAGTCCTATTTATTGGCATGATGTGTGGTTAAGGAGTGGTAAGAAGTTTTATTTTCCTGTCTTTCTTCATTCCCTTTCTCTGCATCTAGAAAATAAACCTCCCTGAGCTCCGTCTTTGCCAAAGACACGCTTGGCACTGAACAAAATGGGAACAAAATGGAATGGCTTGGGGTCCAACACAGAGTGAGTGCTGAACAGCAAATCCCAGCAGTGCTGTTCACCCCTCCTGCTGTTCAGGAAGCTGGGAGATTTACCTCTGGGTGGAACGAGGAGCAAGCTCCTGGTTTCTGCATCCACACAGCCAAAATTACTTTGGAATAAGTCTTTGTACCTTCCTAGGCAGAGATTCTGCCCAAATCGTTTTAGAGAAACTATCTTGAGAAAACACCAGGAAAAAACAAACAAACAGCAAACAAACAAAACAAACAGACAAACAAACAAACCCACCATACCCCAAGAACACACCCAAACCCCCAAAACCAACAAAAATAAAACATAACAAAAAATCCCCAACCAAACGAATTATCAAAATCAAAAGATCAAAGCCTCAGGCTGGGCAGGGGAGGCTCAGCTTGGACAGCAGCAGGAATTTCTCCATGGAAAGGGTGCTCAGGCTTGGCAGGAGCTGCCCAGGGAGGTTGGCAGTCCCCATCCCTGCAGGTGTCCCAGGAATTCCTGGCTGTGGCACTCAGTGCTCTGGGCTGGGGACAAGGTGGAGATCAGTCACAGGTTGGTGTTGGAGGCTTTTTCCAACCTAAAGGATTCTATATTCCTGTGATTCTGACATTAGGAATACTCTGATGGTCAGGCACTGAGGAGAAAATGAGGAAAGGGGATGAGGAGGGTGGAAATTAGTATTTCCTAACAGCTTTCCAGTTTCTTCCCAGTTGCACCTGGTCCTTCACAACTGCATTAAATTTATCCCACTGTGGTAAATATTTCTTTTTGCTAATACTGATTAAGTCCATCATATATTGTCTGCTGTAAGCAAGAATTAAATACACCTAAATGTGAGGGATATGTGTAAATTTGGTTTTTTTTAATTCTTTCATTTTGTGTGTGTCTCTGTGTTTTGTTTGAGAAGGAGCTAGAAAGATTTATACACTTTATTTTCTGATAAGTCTCTCGAAGGAAAACATCAGATTTTTCAGCCACCTGGAATCTTAAAAGCAATAAAATGTACAGATAACTCTCTCTTAAAGGTAATAAAATTCAATATTGTTTTCATGAGTATCTCTTGTTGTTACCTTATTTCTTAAATTCCTTTTCCTGGCACCACCACTACATTCAATAACTTCAGCTGCACTATGTTCAAGAGTTTTAATTTAAACAAACTCGTGGATCAGGTAGGTAAACAGAATTATTTATCCACCTGTTACACTGTTTTTATCCCTTTTGTTTCTCTTAAGTAAAGTCAGTTTGGAATCGTCAGACCTTAAGAAAGTTCTTCGGGAAAAATAGTGGGAGATAAAAATTTTCAAAACACGAAGATGGCAAAGGGCAGACAGAACAAAAAAAGGCAAAAACCAGGAAAAACCCAACACAAACAACCTGAAAAAAACCAAAAACCCCGAAAAAATTAAATTATTTCTATACATTAAGTCTAAAAAACTCAATATATAAATTCTATAAAAATTATATTAATCATAACAGAATTCTTTAGAATTTTATAAAATTAAACACTTTCTATCTACAAGACAGGAAGATGAAAGAGTGAGATCAATTTCCAATTTCCCATGAAAGCGATCTCCAAAAAACTACAGCACTGCTGTTAAATCAGGAAATAAACACCAAGACAAATTAGCATGCAAGTCTGCCTACAGCTGTACAAGTCAACTTCTTGGTGGAAAATTTAAATCAGATTTAGACAGGCAATCCGTGGGGGTTTTTTTGTTCAAATAAACCCAGAATTATTCATAAAGGAATACAGAAAAGGAAAACACAATGCAAAAAAGAACAACTGAAAGGATCACATTCAACTTAAGGCAGAAAAAAACCCCAACCAACAATAAAAATCAAAACTGAAGCAAGCAAACATGAGAAAAGATGATTTGGGAATTAATAAGGAAATAATTTTTTTTTAATTTTACAGACATTTAAGTGCCATTTTACTCAGACACTCATTTATTTACAACTCATATAGGGAACATCTACACTGCAAATTACTTGTGGTTGATTATACTATGTTAGGCAATCTATTCCACAAGATTTGTTGTGAGGGAAGCATGTGGATGATACTACAAGGCTGATCAGGTACATTTTTCCTCACATTTGTTCCAGCAGTGTTTAAAAATAAACTTGAGTCATGGAAAATCTAGAGCTGGAAGCAGCTTACAAGGATGATTGAGTCCAACTGCTGGCTCTGCACAGGACAAAGCATAAAAAAAGACTAATTCTTTAATCTCAGAATTCACACTCACTTCTTGCCTTCATTTTTTATAATGCAAATGTGTAGTATTATGAAAGTTATTTTGGTTCCCATTATGCTAAGTTTGTCTGCTGACCAGTATTGTGTAGATATATATATATAATGTATATAATCTAGGTATTTTATTAATCACATAAAGTTCATCCATTGTTTTTTTTTTTTCAGTAAATTGCAGACCTGGCCATGAATTAATCCATAAGTAGTATGAAACAATATTCTGCTTCTCAGCCTGGATTAAATACCAGCTGCTTTGATCAAACATGTAAAAAAAATCTATTACTTCCTAATGAACATAATGTTTTACAATCAACTTCATTGGTATTATGCAGGGAATTACAATTTTACTCATTGTTGTTGGGAATGATATATTCCACTACAGCGTCAACCAGGCCACAGAGATAAGAGGCTTTAAGAGTTTAATTAGAAAGGTTTTTAGTCTTAAAGATATGCAAAGAAGATTAATACTAGTGGGCTTGAAAGCTACATGGGATCTCTGATGACAACTCGTGCTTTGAGGCAAATACTTGTTTTCTAATTAAAACCCTCAGTACTGAAAACGCTTTGAAGACATCTGCACAGACATTCTTATTCTCCAGCTGCAGTGACAATCAAAATATTGACACTAATCTGGATCTCTGCTCTCAGAGGTGCTGAGGGAAACCACTGGGATTTGGAGCTTTTGCCCATGGGAACTTTGCACAGAGCTGGAGCTGTCTGTCAGTCACATCCTTCCCTGGTCATTACACACGTGAGCCACCACTGAAAGCAAGAGTCATGCAGCAGATGATTCTGATGAAAATTATTGATCAAATCTCTGATGTTCCTGTGCATTTATTGAAGGTGGCAGATTGGAATGATATGACTCCATCTTGGGAGCCGCTGTGAAACTGAAATAAACGTGATGTTAGTAGTTAATGACATCATTTTTTCACTTATGAGTTTTTTAGGAAAAAAAAAACACCAACAAAATATTGAAAAGTTCACAAAGATTTTGTGAACTACAACTTAGAAGTCTTAGGATAAATGCAGTGTGGTTTATACTGTAAGGAGATTAGAATGGTTTGGGTGGAAAAGGACCTTAAATCCCATCCAGTGCCACCCCTGCCCTGGCAGGCACACCTTCCACTGTCCCAGGCTGCTCCAAGCCCCAGTGTCCAGCCTGGCCTTGGACACTGCCAGGGATCCAGGGGCAGCCACAGCTTCTCTGTCACCCTGTGCCAGGGCCTGCCCACCCTCACAGGAACAATTCCTTCCCAATATCCCATCCATCCCTGCCCTCTGGCAGTGGGACGCCATTCCCTGTGTCCTGTCCCTCCAGCCCCGTCAACAGTCTCTCTCCACGTTTCCTGCAGCTCCTTCAGGCACTGAAGGCCACACTGAGGTCACCCCAAAGCTTCTCCTGTGCAGGCTGAGCAATGCCAGCTCTGCCAGCAGAGCTGCTCCATCCTCTGCTCATATTTGTGGTCCTTCTTTGGATCCTAATCCTCCTTTGGATCCTAATCATGGTTCACAACTGGAACAACAATTACACAGAAATTTATAAGCACTGAAGGGTGAATATAAGCTTTCTGAGACAGAAACAGTGAGATAAATCTGGGAAGCATAAGGGGGAGAGAATAAGAGTGACCCAGTCTTACACCTCTGAAGATTATTTATCTAAATGTGTTTTGTACTTCTCTGTGAGAGAACAGAGCCGTGGTTCTTCTCATTCTAATTTTGGAGCCTCCTCATATGGAGAGTGGCTGTGGCAGATACACCTTGTTCATACTAGACATTAAATAGAAGCCTTTGACAGATGTCTGCCTGGCACTGTGAGTACTGCAAGTGTGGGAATAGCCTTGGCAGATAAACAGTCATAATTGGATGCCAAACAACGAGTCCCATTTGAATAAACAAAACTTTTTTGTGCCACCGAGTGCTCCAAATATTGTACTACAGGATGTACATAGTCTGTACCATAGATGTCTGCTCTGAAAGGAGCAAGATGATGAGGATTTTCATAATGAAAAAATGGTACATTTTGCCCGTGAAAACTGTTAACTTTGTTCCTGGAAACTCTAGACAGCCATGGAAAAAGCAATAGCTCACAAAGAACATACGTCTTTTTTACCTAGGGTAGCTGATATCAACGTGGTTTAAAAAATAACACTCCCAAACAAGACCTGTTTCTGTGAAAAAAAGCATCTAACTCAAAGAATATAATCCTAGCCAAAGACAGAAGAATCAAATTTTCTTTCTAAATGGACGTGTCAATGATATTCATTCATGTGAAAACTAATGTCTTTGAAGGCTCGAAATTCAGTTAAAAGGCAGAGGAGAAACCAGCATATCCCATCAAAATGACCTAAAAATGAGCTTAAAGCAATAGCAAGGCAGGATGAGGGAATCCTTTCAGCTAGAACTGGTGCCACAGGGATCCCCACTCGTGGGATTATGCTGAGTCCAAACGGAAAGATAATCTGCCTGGCAGAAATTGACCACTTATGCCTATTATTGCTGATGAGAGAACCAGATGCATGCAGACATTCATCTTTTTATTCTGCTGCCTCTTAATCCAGATTTCTGATTTTACCCTGCAGTGAAGGAGAAGCTTCACACAGCAAGGGCATAAGGCTTATTTAAAATCTGCCAAATACTGGCAGCATCTGAAATACTGTTTTCCTGAAGCATTTCATCATAAAGTGGAGGAGAGATTTCAGTTTGAACAAGCCTGGCTGTGTGTCTTGCCATGGTTTCGGTGCAGGAGTGGTGCCTCAGAGGAGACGGAGCACAGGTCTGGTCCACAAGCAGTGTTTGGGTGACTGTAATTGATGCTGAGCTCCTGATAATCCTTCCCAAGTATGTGCCACTCTCTAGTTCCCTTGCTAACCAGAGACACTTAATTATTCTTACTAGTTAAAACACTGGACTATTAGCATAAATTAATAAAAGTATTCAGGGCTCTCTTAAGTTTGTGTTCAGTGTGATGAGAGAGCTGTGGTGAAAATGAAAGCAATGGCATCACTAAACTTCAGAATAACAGGCAGGGTCCCC